>CM040627.1:2609873-3029615 GCA_022817965.1 Solanum lycopersicoides | reverse complement strand
GTAAAGCATAAGGTAAAGATGACAGGATACCAACATGATAAGTCGAAACATGATATCGCTATACATGTACCTTATAAGTGAAAATCATGCATATCTTTAACATATAAGGTGCCCAGCTTCCCTAGTAAGGGACTCGGCAAAATAATCATCATATATATACATCATACGTACCCGGCCCTCTAGTGAGGGACTCGGTGAAATAGTCATCACATCATCTCCGTCATCATCATCATCATAACCATCCTCATCACCAATCATATATATAATATACATACCCGGCCCTCTAGTGAGAGACTCCGGTGACATATGCAAGAAACTCCGCACGAACATACCCGGCCCGGGACTCGGTGAAATGATAAATGACTCTATGCACGAGTAGAACATTATGAGCAACCATATGCAATTAAAATCATTTCTTATAACTCAATAGAACAATCAACGTGAACCAGCAAGGAGTATTACCAAAGATTAACGTTTTATCAAGATTATAAACCTTTAACACGATATGAAAACGTAAAATCTCAATGACTCTAAGAAGCTCTACCATAGATATGAGAAATCACCATAGCCTTAGACATAGCCGATATATAGAAGAATAGTTTGTGAAAGCAAGAATATACGTCACCTAGACACTCTAGAAGTAAGTGTCAAACCTGTCCGTCATTCGCTCATTTTTAAAAGTCATGCCAAACAAAGAAAGAAAGGATAGCGTTACATACCGTATAGTCGAGCCGCACGACCAATATTTACTGCCCAAGCTATTAATCTATAACAAGCAACAATCGTGCCGCAATTAGATAGACGTCGCGCTTTACCACTTATTGTAAGCTAGCTAATAATCTAACGAAAATCCGGCAGCACTTCCCCTATTTTCCTTACTTCGTCCCAATCCGACAACAACCCAAATTATCCACAGAAATACCAATAACACATATAACCCAACGAATCATATTAAACAGTCCCCCCCAAAATAGCTCCGTCTCGGCAACCATAGTAACGAAACAACGACCCACCGAGCGATAACTCGTTTTATAATTCGCAACACATCTATCTTATCGTATTCATCCCTTGGAGTATATACCCATAATCACATTAACATATACATAACTTCAAAACAGAATTTCCCATATTTTGCTTTAATCAAAACAGCCCAAACACTAACACAACACCACTAATCCGATTATGGTTTCCGATCATACTTAGCACAATCAATAACTAAAATGAATTTTCTAAGCTACTGGTCACACCCCCTTCTTAACATTAATGGCTAATTAACAAAGGCATTCTAAAGAATTAACACACCAAGCAAAGAGATTACTAACCAAATTTCTTGAAGCTGCTGGCCGAGAGTTTCATGGCTGATTTTCTCCTTTTACATGGCTGCCTAAGCTAAGTTGAAGAAGATGATATATTTGCTGTCATTTCACCACTTCATTCATTATATGAAGTGGAGACAGCACCCCACTACACATCCCACTAAGCCTAGCTCCCATCTGATTTCCTTTAATGCCTTGAGTGGTGGGGCCCTCCACTTAATTAATTTAATCCCAAACAGCCACTAATTAATCCCCCACTTAAAGTTAATGACAATCTGATTTCCTTTAATCACTTGGAACTTAATGACAATCTGATATATTTGTTGTCATGAATGAAGTGGAGACAACACCCCACTACACATCCCACTAAGCCTAGCTCCCATCTGATTTCCTTTAATGCCTTGAGTGGTGGGGCCCTCCACTTAATTAATTTAATCCCAAACAGCCACTAATTAATCCCCCACTTAAAGTTAATGACAATCTGATTTTCTTTAATCACTTGGAACTTAAAATAAAATTTCATTCCCCGGACTTACATCGACTAGCTCATGACGCGCACTACGTATAAAAATATGAGGCGTAACAGAAGGTGGCTGCGTAGATTAGTTACTCCACTAATATTTATTAATTGTAACTTCTAAGTTCTATTGAATAATTTGAAGGTTTTAACTTTTATTCAAGTTTTTTTAATACAATTATTGTCTTGCATTTTAATTTTAATATATACAATTAAATATATACTAAAGTACTAAACTAACTTTAAAATACTTAATTTAAAACTTGTAACTTGACATTTGAAATTTCAAGTTTACATTACTTTAAAATATTTAAATTACAAATTTAAACTTCTCAAATTTGAAATTTAAAACTTTAAAGTTGAAACTTGAAATTTGAAACATGAAGCTTGAAATTTGAAAATTGAAACTTTAAATTTGAAAATTTATTTTGAAATTTAAAAATTAAAAGTTAAATTTAAAATTTATTAGCTAAAGACGTATAATTTCAATACAAATATATAAGTATTTAAAAACAAAAAAAAAAATCCCATCCCGTTCCTTCCCCCCAAATCCCATCCCATCCCGTATATATAGTAGGACGGGATGGGACCTATTTCTGTCCCCCCCAATCCCGGTCCCGGTCCAAATCCCCCATCCCCATCCCCCATCCCGTCCCGTCCCGTCCCCCTCGTCCCGTCCCCCAGTCTCCGTCCTCGTCCCCTTGCCAGCCCTAGTCTTAATTGAGATATCTAAGTAAATTATGCGAAAAACTTTAAGATGACGTCGATGACTTAAGCCATAAAATAACATCTTTATACAACTACTAGCATAGTAAATTTTTCCAGGATGTAATGGTCTAAAATATGAAACATCTTAGAACCACTAATAAGATTCTTTGTTTTTATTTTACAGGTGGGATAAGAACTATGGGAGAAGACTCGAAGTATTTTTGTAGGTGAGATTGAGTTGCACCAATAACCAGTGTTGAGTTTGATTCTATTTGTCTTCAGATAAATTGACACGACATATTCAGAATGAGACATCTTGGTGTATGTTATTAACATATGACATTGTTTTGATTGAGAAAACGCACATAAGAGTCAATAATAAATTGGAGACGTGGAGAGCAATTTGGAATTCTAATTGGTTTAGAAAGAGTAGGTTTGTAGTAATAAAATGTATAAAACGAGCGTGAAAATGAGACTTGATACTCAAGTTATCCCAAGAGTGAAAGATTTAAATATCTCGGGTCTCAAATCAAATATCAATGATGATGTCACACACTGTATTGGTGAGACATGAATGAAGTGGAGGCTTGCATTCGACATCTTGTAACAAGAAGATACAGTCAAAACATAGAATTAAATTTAATAAAGTGGTAGTTAGAGTGACTTTGTTGTATGAGACTAAATGTTGATTAATTAAAAAAATTTATGTTCAGAAAATGAGGATGATTTAAGATGGATGTGTGCGCACATTCTTGGTGTATAGGATTCAAAATGGGTATATCTGTATTAAAGTGCAATTGGCCTCTGCGGTGGACAAGATGAGGAAAATAAAATTGAGATAGTTTGGACATTTGAAAAAGAGATACCTTGATGCCTGATAAAAAGGTCTGAGGGATTGTTTATAGTAGGGCTAATGAGAGAGAGGTAGATCGGAAAATATTAGTAGAAGTGACCGACACATTTTTAACTTACTGGGTTCATGTCCTTACATAAGAGGTTATGAAGGTCGCATACGTAAAAGGTTACTGTTAGGGAATGTTTGTTTTTGCTTTTCGAGGGTTTTGACTTGTGATGTTTGTCATTGTACTAATTGTATTAATCTTACATAGGAATTTAGGATATCCATCATTTTAGTGAATTATTTGCACAACAACTCAATTCAAGTGATTAAATATTCTTTAATAAAAGATAAATAAATATTAGACAGCTCCAATCGACATTAGAGGACTATCAAATATTTTGATATGATGAATGCACTATTATGATATATCAGAGGTTGTATAGGATTCAGTTTAATTTTAAAATTTATTATATCAATTAAATTATTAAAAATTTAACAAAAAAATAAATTGAAAAGTTACTTAAAAACAAAATGATAAATCAAATAAATCATATATAAAATTGATTATATCAAGATAAAAGGTAAATATTACTCGTGATAGAATAATCGACACTGCCAATTACAAAATAGAAATGATTGATACTATGGTAACTCTTTTTAACTACCAATTACAAATTTACCAAATCAAAATTCAATAATCCGGAACCAAATGCCAAAAACGTTCACCACATAACTTTAATATTATCTTGGATATGAATTAGCTTTCTTCACATCATGGTATTCTTTGATTGTTATGCTAATACCCAAATCCAGCATTAGCAGGAAATACATTACGCCAAATTTAGCTCAACCAAAACTAGTTGTTTTTCTGCAAGCACATACATATGTTTCACTTTCAAACCAAGTACTAAGCTAGTGTTGGACATTACAAAGTAATGGACCCTGTACAATAGCAAATGAGAGAGAGAGAGAGAGCCCTGTACCAAATCAGCGCTGCAAAGGGTGGCCAAAAGTCCTTAGGATCTATACTTCAAAGTATGCATTGCTGCGACCTTGTCTTCAAAACATCTTCTATTTCTCTCATTCTAGATTGTCCAAACAACCCAAGCTTCTCTTTATCTCTTTGATACATTTTGCTCCCGTGCAACCCTACCAGCAGCTACATAGTTCCTTAATTGAGTATGGTGTCACCCATTGATTCCCTAATGTATTTGAAAAAATAGGTCTCATATTTGTCTTGAAACTGAACAATGAATAAAAAGATTGTTAGTATTTTCCTCCTCTCTTCCACACATACAACACCTGCTACCAAAAATCGTTCTTCTCTGTAATTTTGATTTAGACAAGCATCATGGATCAAAGTCCAGCAAAACCATCTAACTTCATACGGTGCTTTGGTTCTCCATATTTGTAGCCATGGCCATGTGGATCCATTTCGAAAGCTGAACCTAAGCATTTTATAAGAGGACTTAACTGTATAGGTACCACTCCTCTGTCCTTACCAGATTATAGAGTCTGTATCATCTGATAATAATGATGCGTTCACTATCCAAATCTTGCAACAGAAGAGTAACTCTTTCTACTTCCCAGTGATCAATCCTTACTAGTTGGAATTGAATGAATACTTTATGTCGATTTGTCTCTTGTTGGAGGAAATGAAGTTTGCTTATTTTTTCCCTTTTCAATTATATGCACGATCTCTCCTCTAGTCCGATATCCGTCTATTAAAGCTGAAGCATGCAACAGAAACAACCCAGTGTAAGTTTTAGTGTCAGGTCAAAGAACACTATCCAAAACAAATACAGCTTGAGTTGTTCAAGCTCAAGTTACATGGAAGTTTACGAGATGTCTCTGTTTCAATGAAAATATATCCTTCGGTATTCATGATCATCTCTCTTCTGAGTCTTTCTGCTTCCTCAAATCACCCATTGCTAGCATAAATTCTTGCCAGTATCGCAAAATTAGAAACATTCTCAGGCTCTACTTCAAACAAAGCTCTTCCAGAAATTAATCAAAGCATTGAAACACAACAAAAGAAGTAAAAAAAAAATATTTTTAGAGAATCCAAACGACATATAACGAATGACAAAAAATATAGTGCTGTTAATAAAAAATATAGTGCTGTTATTTAACTCCAAACATGTTGATACAAAAGAAGAAGCTGATGACAACACCTCATAACACTATATGAGTTTATCAGACCCTAAACCCAAAATGTAAAGGAGTAAGGGTATAGTGAACTCAAAATATTTCATCAAAACAACAAGCCTCAGAAAAATCCAATATAATCATATGTAATGTAATTTCACCAAGTGGTTCTCCCTGCAAAGCAAGGTCTTGGTTCCACTACACCTCATTAACATGGATTATATCATCATAAGCACAAATATATTTCAATTTTTTAAAAAAATGTAGCTGTTCCATAGTGTACTCCAAACACAATTGACAAAAAGGGGTTATGAAAAGAGTAAATATACAATAGAACAACACAAAATCTATTGCTTCTAGGGAACGAGTTGATCGAAAATGGATTATGTTTCAACCACCAGATAAAGAAGCCTTCAAAATGGTCATTCATTATGTACAACAAATAAGGGATAATAATGTCGATATTATTTATTCCACTATCGACAAGCTTTGGAGCTCGACTAATTCAAATTCACGAGGAAAAAAACTAAAAAGGCCTCAGAAGCTAAAGGTAATATAACATCAATGGAGCTAAAAGCTCCTCAAATGGTACGGACAATTACCATACATCACTGGCCTATTATTAACAAAAAATTATACATTTTACACAACAATTTAGATAAAAACTCAACTAATTACAATGTAAAGCAAGGCTCAGAAATATGAACAGCTCTATCAATCACAGAAAATCAGAAGCAGAACTGGCATTAAAGCTGAATTTCTATCATCACTGCCAAATTTCAAACAAATAAGGAACAAAAGAATAAATAAATTAGGCTCATATTAAGAAATTCAACCATTTTTTATCATATGCTTCATAGATTACTCTCAGAAGCGCGGATAATCTTCTAATCATAGCCAAATTTCAAAAATAAAATAAAATTGGAGAATCAATCAATAATATAGCAGTGGACTTAGGAGTAAAACAATAACACAAAATGCATAAACCCCACGTAAACACCGCAATTAGATCTATGCCTCGTTGACTAGCTATATTTTTCATTGAATTCAGAAGAAAAGCTAAAGGTGATATGAGGCATCATAATTAACAAAAAAAGGGATTTAGCCGTTAATTTGACACAGATAAGCCATGGATTAAAGGTACAAAAGGGCTAATACTGCAACACTAAACGGCAAAAAAACTTATAGCACGAGCTTTGGGGCTTCTAACTTCATGTAAAAATATAAATCAGATGAGCCCGGGAGGCTACGTGCAGAGATCTACAAGAAAACTTGACAAAAATAAATACAAGACGCCATTGAAGTGTTGGTGGAGGAAGCTAAATTGAGAAGAGATGATGAAGAAGATGAGAGTTGTTAGCTTTATATAGAAGAGAAAGGGGGCGGCCAAACCCCCTTTTCATTTTTTTTATTAAAAAAATTAATAACGTGGCCGAATTATAATTGATCACGTCTAAAAAATAATTTTGCAAAACTATCGTTAAAAATAATAGCATGAATGAGCATTTTTTTAATGGTAATAGCATAAATGAGCCAAACTTTTAACTGATGACATAAAAAAGTTTTTTCTGAAAATTTAATGGCATATTTGAGCGTTTTTCCTATTTTTTGGAAAACATATCGGTATAAAAAAAATTCAAACTCTAGTCCATATTTCAAATACAGTAAAATATAGTATATGAATTCTATGGTCAAATGCTTAATAATAATAATCATTATCATGTTTCTATGTTCATAACTTCTAAATAATTAATGTGTAATTTAATAACAAGTGTAATTTAGTATATAAATTTTATATATATATATATATTTTAAAACTTAGCTATCAATATATATATATATATTGTATTAGAGATTTATTTTAATAAATTAATTTTATTAATAATATTTTAAAACTTAGCTATCAATGTCTTATGCAGTTATTTAATGGTAAAAATAATAATTTTTAAAATATTTTCTGTTAAAATAAATAAGTAAAAGTATAATTTATTTTCATTTATACAAACTACTCCCTCCGTCCGGAATTGTTTGTCACGTTGCGTTTATCGAAAGTCAATTTGACTAATTTTCAAAGGTAAATTAGATTATATTAATTCGATATTTTAAACAAAAAAATTAGATATTCTAAAACTAATATGAAAAGTACTATAAATTATAATTTTTAGCATATTAATTTGATGAAAAATACATCTTAAAATGTTAATCAAAGTTTTATAGTTTGACTCTAAAAATAGAAACTATGACAAATAATACCGGACGAAGGGAGTAAGGAAGTAATTAAATTGGTTTCAAATTAGATTTTGGCCCAAATGTTGGACGGCGAGGGTATGACTGAGCCAAACTTTAAACGGAGTGTATATTTGACCCTTTTCCCTTTTTAAATTAGTTGTTTTGTCATGTCACCGCAAGTGTATCGCACACTCTTCATATTTTTTGTTGATTATCAAAAAATGCCTAATAGGAACAATTTTTGAATAGATAAAAGTATTCAATAGGTACTATTCTTAGTTGAGATATCTAAGCAAATTATGCGGAATACTTTAAGTTAACGTCGATGACTTAAGCCATAAAATAACATCTTTATACAACTACTAGCATAGTAAATTTTTCCAGGATGTAATGGTCTAAAATATGAAACATCTTAGAACCACTAATAAGATTCTTTGTTTTTATTTTACAGTGGGATAAGAACTATTGGAGAAGACTCGAAGTATTTTTGTAGGTGAGATTGAGTTGCACCAATAATCAGTGTTGAGTTTGATTCTATTTGTCTTCAGATAAATTGACACAACATATTCAGAATGAGACATCTTGGTGTATATTATTAACATATGACATTGTTTTGATTGAGAAAACGCACATCATAGCCAATAATAAATTGGAGACGTGGAGAGGAATTTGAAATTCTAATTGATTTAGAAAGAGTAGGTTTGTAGTAATAAAATGTATAAAACGAGCATGAAAATGAGACTTGATATGATACTCAAGTTATCCCCAAGAGTGAAAGATTTAAGTATCTCGGGTCTCAAATCAAAGGGCATTGAAATATCGATGATGATGTCACACACTGTATTGGTGAGACATGAATGATGATGTCACACACTGTATTAGTGAGATATGAATGAAGTGGGTGGCTTGCATTCAACGTCTTGTAACAAAAAGATACACAGTTAACACTTAGAATTAAATTTAATAAAGTTATAGTTAGAATGACTTTGTTGTATGAGACTAAATGTTGATTAATTAAAAACTTTTATGTTCAAAAAATGAAGATGTTTTGAGATGGATATGTGGGCGTATTCTTGGAGTATAGGATTCAAAATGTATATGACCTCTACCGTGGACAAGATGAAGAAACTAAAATTGAGATAGTTTCGACATTTGGAAAAGATGCATCAATGCCCAATAAAAAGGGTTCAAGAGCTTGGTTATAGTGGGGCTGATGAGAAAGTGATAGCCCAAAAAAGTGTCAGCAGAGGTAATTAATGATTATACAAGATATGACACATTTTAACTTACTGGGGATATCGCCTATATTACTATTAGGGAATGTTTGGTTTTGCATTTCGAGGGTTTTGACTTGTGGTGTTTGTCAATGTACTTATTGTATTATTTTTGCTTAGGAATTTAGGATATCCATCATTTTAGTGCATTATTTGCAGGATAACTCAATTCAAGTGATTAAATATTCTTTAATAAAAGATAATAAATATTAGACAGCTCTAATTGATGAGTAAACATGCATGTTTTCTCTTGTCAAGTATTTTCTTTTGTCACGTCTCAAATTAAAAATGATTGTTATCAGAATATTTAGCCACAAGTATAAGATTCAGTTCGATTTTAAAATTTATTATTATCAATTAAATTATTAAAAATTTAACAAAAATAAATTGGAAAGTTACTTAAACACAAAATGACAAATTAAATAAACCATACACATAAAATTGAGAAAAAACTATAGAATATAGCAAACATCAATTTATATTTAATGTATATAGCTACAGTTTATTTTTTTTAAGCTATATGGATATACTTATATATTAATTAGAAAACTTAATTAACTATGAATTATAAGTTTTTTTTTAAAAAAAAATTATATGTATTATATAATTATTACTAAATAGGAAATATATCACTATACACATAATACATGCACGTTTTATAGGACTATGTTTTCCATTCATACCTTATTCGATATTCTTCTCTTTCAATATACATGTATTAATGTCTTTTTTTATTATTATTTTTCCTTCAATTTCCTTCTAATTCAAGATCCTTTGCATAACTATATGAATGATTTTCATAATACATCTTCATTGGGTATTTTCTAATTGTATTATTTTTCTCATTTATATGAAGTTTATATTTGTATACGTATATATGTTGTACAATTTTCGTAAGGTTTTATTTGAAAAAGTTATTTTCACCAACATTCAAATATATGTGTTTCACAATTTTCGTAAGATTTTATTTGAAAAAGTTATTTTCACCAACATTCAAATACATAATTTAATTATGTTAAAATTTACTTTGATATAATTGACATAATACATGAATACATCTCATTCTCTTGGTACACATATAATTGTAATTGAATATTGAACATAATGGAACACATTTGAATACTTGTTATTTTTCATGGATTGTCCAATTAGAAATACAAGAACATTTGAATACATCAATACATTACATAGATTTGAATGTATACATATACAACACAACTATTTTCTTTCATAGAGTGAAATACATATACATTTGGATATCATATTGTAGTATAGTTCATTGTCATTTTTTTTCTAGATTGTCCAATTGTATTGATATATCAACACAATTGTATTGAACAATCTTAGAGATACAATTATGCTTATCATGTATTTGGATTCAAAACAAACAAGATTCATCACAAACCACAACAAAAGAAGTCGAAAAACATTTTTAGAAAATCCAAACAACAATATAAAATGATAGACAAAAAATGTAGTGCTGTTATTTAACTCCAAGCATGTTTGATACAAAAGAAGAAGCTGATGACAACACCTCATAACACTATATGAGTTTATCAGACCCTAAACCCAAAATTTGAAGGAGTAAGGGTATAGTGAACTCAAAATATTTCATCAACAACAAACAAAAAAGCCTCAGAAAAATCCAATATATTCATATGTAATATAGTTTCACCAAGTGGTTCTCCCTGCAAAGCAAGGTCTTGGTTCCACTACACCTCATTACATGGATTATAACATCATAAGCACAAATATTTTTCAAATTTTTAAAAAAATTTAGCTGCTCCATAGTGTACTCCAAACACAATTGACAAAAGGGTTATGAAAAGAGTAAAATACAATAGAACAACACAAATAATATTGCTTCTAGGGAACGAGTTGATCGAAAATGGATTATGTTTCAACCACCAGATAAAGAAGCCTTCAAAATGGTCATTCATTATGTACAACAAATAAGGGATAATAATCTCGATATTGTTTATTCCACTATCGACAAGCTCATTACATTGGAGCTCGACTAATTCAAATTCACAGGACGAGAAAAAAAAAACTATAAAGGCCTCAGACCTAAAGGTAATATAACATCAATGGAGCTAAAAGCTCCTCAAATGGTACGGACAATTACCATACATCACTGGCCTATTATTAACAAAAAATTATACATTTTACACAACAATTTAGATAAAAACTCAACTAATTACAATGTAAAGCAAGAATTTTTAGGCTCAGAAATATGAACAGCTCTATCAATCACAGAAAATCAGAAGCAGAACTGGCATTAAAGCTGAATTTATATCATCACTGCCAAATTTCAAACAAATAAGAAACAAAAGAATAAATAAATTAGGCTCATATTAAGAAATTCAACCATTTTTATCATATGCTTCATAGATTACTCTCAGAAGCGCGGATAAATCTTCTAATCATAGCCAAATTTCAAAAAAATAAAATAAAATTGGAGAATCAATCAATAATATAGCAGTGGACTTAGGAGTAAAACAACAGGGAAAAATGCATAAACCCCACGTAAACACCGCAATTAGGTCTATGCCTCGTTGACTAGCTATATTTTTCATTGAATTTAGAAGAAAAGCTAAAGGTGATATGAGGCATCATAATTAACAAAAAAAAAGGGATTTAGCCGTTAATTTGACACAGATAAGCCATGGATTAAAGGTACAAAAGGGCTAATACTGCAACACTAAACGGCAAAAACACTTATAGCACGAGCTTTGGGGCATCTAACTTCATGTAAAAATATAAATCGGATGGGCCCGGGAGGCTACGTGCAGAGATCTATAAGAAAAATTGACAAAAATAAACACAAGACGCCATTGAAGTGTTGGTGGAGGAAGCTAGATTGAGAAGTGATGAAGAAGAAGATGAGAGTTGTTAGCTTTATATAGAAGAGAAAGGGGGGCGGCGAAACCCTAATTGTGTTGTTCTGGATCCGAGTTTTTAGCCCATCAAATCGTAATTCCCCCATTCGACCCGTTTAAGTTTGGGCCCATCATACATATATATCAATTTGTATATGTATACATATGTATAAATGAAATATCTCTCTCTATATCTATATATAAAATTATAAATATGTATTAGTAGAACTATATATTATAATTTAAACAAAATTGTATATAATTATATTTGTATTAGTGGAAACTAATTACGATTTTAGCTCTACTCTCCTATTATATAACAAAATTGTTAGCTATTTTTATTCTCTCAATTTCTCCTAAAATCTCTATCTATGTTCGATCACTTGCAAGCATAATATGAATCATGATGGACAAAGTTCTAAATAATATAGCTCTTGAATTAGTGATGCAATTACAAGGCATAGAACTAAAGAAAAGGAAAAGAAACATAAACTTTTTTAGTTACTTTAGGCATATCAAAACATGAAATTAATTCATGAACAAAAATATCAATCTCGTGTAAAAGAATTAACAAAAAGAAGCATGACGAAAGAAAAAAGAAAAACAAATATATGTATCATCCATTAAAAATTATTAAATACTAGACTTGATTGAAAGAAAATAAACTCAAATCCAAATACATAAATAAAGAAGTCTTTATGAAAAATAAAATCAAAGGTACTATTTTGAGAGTAATTCAAAGTTTTACCTCCGCCTGAAAACTGTATTGACCAACATAAAAAAAATAAAGATGTGAACCAATATAGTATGAGTACTTTTAGAAATTTTCGAACAAAATATAAACAAGAATTGGTGAGACACTCACATGCAGTAACTTTGAATAGTGATTTCATAAATCGAGTTTCCTCATAAATATCAAATGCAAGAAACTTCAAAGGATAAGAGGCCATAAAAATGGATATAAATAAATGACAATGAGGAAGGATATATATATATATATATATATATATATATATATATATATATATATATATATATATATATATATATATATATATATATATATATGTAGAATTGACAAGCTTAACACAAATAACATATACACATACAAATAACAACTGGTAAAAACTTATATTTATATACAAATTTCGCACACACACATATATACACAATTGACAAGCCAAACAGAGAACATATACATAAACTATTTACAACTAATTATACAAAATTTAATTTATATTTTATTTTTTAAAAATTGTATACAAATTAAAGGTATAAGAATTTGTATATAACTTAATTTTTATAAGTATATATTTCTTTTATTGTATAAAAGAAAACTCCTTATATACCACCGAGGAAGAAGACGTAGAAGGAAAGGAATCAATATAATATACGTAGTTTAGCGTTTTCCCTCTTTTCTTATAATATGCAGCACAATTATACAAACTATACCTATAAAATATAAATATAATTTTTATCTTTGTTATACCTAAAATTTGCTCTTTATTAAAGAACAAATTATTAGTTATACAAATATTTCTATCATATTTAAATAAAAGCTAGAAATTTCAATTACAAAAAGTTATCATATTTACTAATTCTCCCAATAGTCTGAAATAATTACATATTATCTCACTAATTAATAATTTCTATCAAATTTTAAGTCATATACACCTGAATACACATATTTTTGTCACCAAATGCTATGAAAAACCGATAAATAAGGAGAGATGCGAGCGAGATATGAGGGAGACAACTATAGAGTTGGTGTATCTCAGATGTGTATCCTAGATACATACAAATCCATTTGAATACAATGTATTTGAAAGAAATTACACCTAATTTTGACCCTAAGTATTTGAGATACATATATACATATATATATATATATATAGACGCACTAAGTACATGTATCTTAGGGCCAAAATCTGCCACAATTGATAACTTCAAAAACTTGCGAAAAGTAAAATTCGTGTTGTTTATCTATTTATTACCTTAATTCATCTTAACTAGTCCAAATTCAATCTAATATGTCAATTTACTATTTCTAGATAATAGTTCTTTTGAACCATTAATTATAGATAAAATTTAATGTTTGATTTTTGTACCAATATTTTCTTTATCTCAATTTATATGATATGTTTCTTTTTCATCATTTTTTAAAAAAGAAAACTTCACTTTGAATTTGAATAATAGGCATCATAACCATCTCAAACTATTTCTAAAAACTTCTATTTTACCTTGCAAATTATCAAATTATTATCTCTTTTTATATTTTAATCAACACACTTTTGCTATGATTATAATTAGTTCTCTTAACCAAATCATTGCCTTATTTTCTTATTCTTTAAAAGTTCATGTTAAGGATTTACCTATTAAGCAAATAAATCATAATATTAAATTTAAAAAGAGCTAAAGTGGCAACAAAATATATAAAGTAATAGCACTGAATAATGAAATAACTACTTTTGAAATAGACATAATTTTCTCATATCAATAATTTTATGATTACCAATCAAAGTTTAGACATCTGTTTACACAATTATAAATACGAAACGATTTACTAATAACAATTATAAAGTGGAGTTCATCCGTTTCATGTTGAAGTTTCCATTAATGACGATGATAAATACGAAACGATTTGCTAATAACAATGGTATGAATGGACCAAAACTGTAACAGAACTCAAAATTGAGAAATTTCATATATGAAGAAGGCAATAAAGACTACAACTTTAGTACATTGAGAGCAAACTTTGAAGGAAAAATAAGCTCTAAGTTGTAGAAAAAGAACTAGACAGGCAATAAAAAGAGAGAGAACAAGCAATTTTGCCAAATGAGAGAACATGCTGTCGTCACTGTAGAAACTAACAACTAAGAATGATCTACCAGCTCGAAAAAGGGGCAAGCTTGTTGCATATCAAACGATCATCCAAGTTAAATGTCGATAACCAGCCCATTTTGCAGCAAGTCGAACACCAATGGCCAATGCAGCACATATCAGAGGAACCGGGACCTTCCTAACTGCACCGGTAGTTTCCCCTTCACTTTTATTCAATGGTGTTTTAGAGTATTGCAGAATGGCCAAAGCAGCGTAAGAGACCATTACTACCAGTCTAACCCAAGGTTCTCCCACAGCAGCTAATGCAGCAGCAGCAGGCATTGCGGAAGACACATAATCTCTTTTTTTGATAAATCGAGCAAAGAAAAACAAGCCTAAGAGTATAAACCAAAAGAACAGCTCGGAAATATAACCTCTCACAGCAGCAAATCCCATTATTCCAGCTGCTGTAAGAAGGTACGGTTGGCTGTTCACAGAATCTGGAACTGCCGCTTCACCAATAGCAAGAACACAAGATGCCAAAATGATGATTGTTGTCAGCTCTTGTACTGGTGCATATGCAACTACACTGGAGTAGAAAGCTCGAATGGAATAAATTGATGATTCAATAAATCTAATTACAGCGGTGATCTGATCTCCTATGAAGTAGTATACAACAGCCAATGCAAGTTTCGAGATGTAACCGAGAAATCGGGAGACAGCATCCACAGCCTTTTTCCAATTACCCAGTTCCCATAAGACAGTCCTCCAGGCATATAGAAGAAAGGTCAATGCTGCATATTGACAACGATTACGGAGTCAGTGAAGTACTCTATGTTTATAGCTGGAACACTTATTCATAAATAGAGAGTTACACATGAAAAGTGCAGAACACGAATGTGATTTACTACTCAAATGAGAATCGTAAGAAAATCAAATGATCAACAAGTATACGATACTCTAACAGTAGATACATGTTCCCAGCAAGTTCTCCACCAAAACTACGTGGTATCTTGGGCTTTCTTTCTACTTGTATCAAAAACATATATATTATCAAGCAGCTTATGTACCTATCATGTAGTCCAAGCAAAGACATAACAGTAAACCCTCTCAATTTTTGAAGAATTGTTCAAATTATTGTGGCATTCATTAGATTAAGAGAATAGCGACCTGCTTACTGAAGGCCCGAAAATGTAGCTGCACTACCACTAATATCACCCCAACGAGACTCAGCAGCAGCTATACTCATTCAATGGGAAAGAGGGTGGGGGTGGGGTGGGGGTGTCATCATACATATTATACCAGATCTAAACTAGTTCTCAAACTTAAGAATCTATCTATACATACTGATTGCATGAATTAATACATTTGCCGTGTATTCAGCGCTGTTGAAGAAAGTGGACTGTCTTGTAGTATATTCATGAACATTAAGAAGACAAGAACACAAAAAACTAGTACAAAAATTAAAGGTAACTGAGGCACCTAGAACGGAGTGTAGATTGTGAAAAAAGATCCTCAAGGAAACAATTCTGTCAAAGCAGACATGAATGAGATTGTATCATGCACATGGCTTTAATGAGTGACTGTTGAAACCACTTTTAACTAGTGTATGGTTTTCTGGAATTGTGTAAAGTTCAATTCCTCCTTCTGGTGCCTTTCTTATACCAGCTACTTTACTAAATATAGAGAGAAGAGAATCTATTTTAGATGAGAGTTACCCAGAATCAAACAGGAGGATAGGAAGTCCTAGTTTACCATTATTAAGATATTATCATAAGCCATTGAACTGCTAGTAGAACATAACAACATTCATTTTATAAAGATCACATTTTTCCCCCTTCATTCAAATAAGAGCAGCATTCATTCAGACTTCATTCCTTGCACAGAATGATCTCTATCCTCATCTCAACATCTTTTGTCTGTTTGCATTATGAATTCCCTATTCTCTACACTAGCAAACAACAGCACATGAAACATCAAACTAAGTAAAACATAAAAACAAAAGCTAGAGTATAATCAGACTGTAAAAAGATTACAGACATATCAATCAATCAACTAAGCCTGCTTGGGGTCGACTATATATTTATACTACCATTTTGTGGGCGGGAAGTAGCAGGTACACCATGGAACTAGTCGAGTCACCAGCAAGGTAGTCCAAACACCACTGTTATCAAAAGGAAAGTAAAACAGAAAAAACAAAAGCTGACTTCTTTTCTTTTTGTAAGGGCAATTCAATTCTCATACAGCAATACCAAAGCCAAATTACCAAAAGATTAGTTTCAAATACATATCAATCAATCAATTATGCCTTCTATATGACTCATTTATAACCATTCTACTTTATTTGGGGCTGTTCTTTCCCCTACAAAAAGAACATATGATAGAGCTTTTCTGATATACCTATGAACCAAGGCCATGTAACAGACTTATCAGGAGCTTCTTTAGTCAAGTATCTGAATCTATCCGGCATTGCGCTCTCTCCATGAGCATCAATTTCAGCTTTATCAACACTGTTTCCATAATCTACTCCACTACTCTCAGCTTTCACAATTAACCCATTTTTCCTACGTAATTGAACTCCACAATTATTAGTGAAAATCCCACAACATTTGTGTTTCAATTCGAGTTTCAAAGGCTTAATTCTGGCAACAGATGAGGGAAAATCAAGAATTTGATTATGAGAGAAAGCATTAGAAGGAAAATTTGAGTAGATTTTATGGGTTTTCTTGAGAGTGGGAATTGAAGATGAGAAAAGTGAGAGAGTAATCGACATTGCTATTAAGGGTTTAGAGTTTTTCCATTACCAGAAAATTGAGGTTTTGCAAAATCCGGTAGCCCGCCAGACAACCCGGTGACCCAACCCGCAAAATTCATACATTTTAAAATTGAAATTTTTTATGCATAAATTATGTAAAAATTAGGTGAGATCAACAATTTTTGGGTCTGCTGTGTGTTTCAAGTAATAAGAAAATAGTTGTATTTTAGTGCACTTTTTTTTTGGTACAATTAACTTTTTTTTTTTTTTATATAATTATTTTTTGACTGGTATGACTTGATCAAAAATATTATTAATAACATATATTGTGCAGCATCATATTATCAATTGTCTATATTATTCTTGTGTTTTATGTTATTATCATTAAATAATTTTATTCATAAATGTGTTGAAAAATTTCTTCAATTGGTAACATATTACGAGGGCTTTGACATAGCTTTAGGGAGCGGAACATGGTGATGTATCTACTTGCAAAGGAGGGGCCTAGAAGGAAACTTTTTGAAGCATAATTAGGAGTTACTTTTGCTAGAGATTTTTTTAGCTACATCTTGAGTCTTGACTATGTTACTCATTTAGTCTCTACGATCCTACTTTTTCTTATGAAGCATAATTAATATCGTTATCTTATTTCAACCAAAAGAATTATGATGAGGAGTTTCATTTTTATTTTACACATAAAGAAAATTAAAGATAAAATAATTTATTCTATAATATCATTTGCGCATGTAACAATTTGTTTTTGTCTTTAATTTTTCTTTCTTTGAAATGTATTATAAGTTTTTCTTTTTCATTTTCTATCACTTTATGAATGTAATAATGTAGGTTATTTTTTATGTCTTAGTTACATAACTATGAAAATTTAAGTCTATCTATTCTTTAATTGTGGCCTTTAAAATAGTAATGTGACACATCTCTTATGCAGACAAATCATTTTTCTTCTTCTTTGACCTCCTTTATATTCGCCATTCATTTATTCATTTTTACAAATAAAATCATTGCATAATGCATAATGTATTTAATGTCTAATAAAATTATATATTCAAATTGTTAGTAACTCATATATCTCTATCTTCTTAATAACCTCTACTCTAAATTAATATTCATAACTCTTGTTTGTTCATTTTCATATTTTTAAAAATATTTATCAATAGTGTAAGAGAATGTGGTAAACAAATGTAATAATAAAGCCACAACATAGAAGTTCTAAATCTTTTTTTTTAAGATCGGTTTTGCATAGAGGATCAAGTACTCCTAAGGAAACTAAAACAAAAAAATATATTTTCAACTTAATATAATAGATTATTGTTTCAAAATATGACCTCTTATTTCGTTTACTTTACCACTTATATATCCTAAATTTCTTGCTTGCTATGTACATATGAAAGGTTTGTACTTGAAAAGAGGCAAAGAATCTCTATTTTGCATAGTGAAAAAAAAAATTAAAGAACATATCATATCCTAGATGTAGATAAGATCTACATTGTATTCTCTACCACTGACATAACTATCAAGTATCAATCTCTCTCTCTCTCTCTCTCTCTCTCTCTCTCTCTCAATATATATATATATATATATATATATATATACACACATATATATACATACACAATGAGATATATTAATTTATTAATTTTTCATATAGACGCACGAAGCACGGATAGTTTCCCTAGTACGCTATAAGAAGACTAAATGGTGCACTCAGTTAAATGTTTGAGAAATTTACCTAGAGGACTAGGGATCCCACTAGTTAATTCAACAATGGCTCTCTCACATAAAGCTCTCAATCTATCCAATAATTGCAACAACAATATACTCGGTTTAATTTTCATAAAGCGGGTTTGAAGGATAGTGTGTACAGTAATGTTTCTTACTTCGTGAGGATAGAGAGACTGTTTTTGATAAATCCTCGGTTCGGATTAAGCAAATCAAAATCTACTCTACAATATATATAATCAAAATAAGGCGGCAAAAGCATGGGTTCTTTTTCTTCAAAATTTCTGGAAGAGCTTTGTTTGAAGTAGAGCCTGAGAATGTTTCTAATTTTGTGATACTGGCAAGAATTTATGCTAGCAATGGGTGATTTGAGGAAGCAGAAAGACTCAGAAGAGAGATGATCATGAATACCGAAGGATATATTTTCATTGAAACAGAGACGTCTCGTAAACTTCCATGTAACTTGAGCTTGAACAACTCAAGCTGTATTTGTTTTGGATAGTGTTCTTTGACCTGACACTAAAACTTACACTGGGTTGTTTCTGTTGCATGCTTCAGCTTTAATAGACGGATATCGGACTAGAGGAGAGATCGTGCATATAATTGAAAAAGGAAAAAATAAGCAAACTTCATTTCCTCCAACAAGAGACAAATCGACATAAAGTATTCATTCAATTCCAACTAGTAAGTATTGATCACTGGGAAGTAGAAAGAGTTACTCTTCTGTTGCAAGATTTGGATAGTGAACGCATCATTATTATCAGATGATACAGACTCTATAATCTGGTAAGGACAGGGGAGTGGTACCTATACAGTTAAGTCCTCTTATAAAATGCTTAGGTTCAGCTTTCGAAATGGATCCATATGGCCATGGCTACAAATATGGAGAACCAAAGCACCGTATGAAGTTAGATGGTTTTGCTGGACTTTGATCCATGATGCTTGTCTAAATCAAAATTGCAGAGAAGAACGATTTTTGGTAGCAGGTGTTGTATGTGTGGAAGAGAGGAGGAAAATACTAACAATCTTTTTATTCATTGTTCAGTTTCAAGACAAATATGAGACCTATTTTTTCAAATACATTAGGGAATCAATGGGTGACACCATACTCAATTAAGGAACTATGTAGCTGCTGGTAGGGTTGCACGGGAGCAAAATGTATCAAAGAGATAAAGAGAAGCTTGGGTTGTTTGGACAATCTAGAATGAGAGAAATAGAAGATGTTTTGAAGACAAGGTCGCAGCAATGCATACTTTGAAGTATAGATCCTAAGGACTTTTGGCCGCCCTTTGCAGCACTGATTTGGTACAGGGCTGTCTCTCTCTCTCTCTCTCTCATTTGCTATTTTACAGGGTCCATTACTTTGTAATGTCCAACACTAGCTTAGTACTTGGTTTGAAAGTGAAACATATGTATGTGCTTGCAAAAAAACAACTAGTTTTGGTTGAGCTAAATTTGGCGCAATGTATTTCCTGCTAATGCTGGATTTGGGTATTTGGATTAGCTTTTGGCTTTTAAGCTCTATTTTTTTTTGGAGGTGTTTGGGAAAGACAAATAGTGCTTTTAAGCACCTTCTTTTGGGCCGAAAAAGTACAAAAATAAGCTAAAAGTCAAATTTAGGTATTCCCAACTTATGGCTTTTAGCTTATAAGCTACTTGAAAAAAAAACAATCCAAACACACCCATAGTAACCTTAAAAGAGCTAACCATATTGAGCTCAAAAACAACGAAACATCATAAGCAACATGTAGAGAACAAGAAGGGTTCCAAATGGAACAAGACTTGACATGGATGGGTGATTACTTCAGGGAAACGAATCAAACTAGAAAGGCTAATGGAAATTTCCTCCACTTCAACTATTGATAAAGACAAGGCACATTGCTTGATTAGGAGAAGGAATCACAACAATTGAACTGGAAATACATCAAAAAGCAACAAGAGTACAATAATAACTATTGTAAGGCAAATAAATGGAAAACAAAAGTTCAACATTCAGTACATAATAAATATTAATAATTATCAGATAGCTGTAAACTAGGTCTACCAAATTTGATAAAAACATCTTTCACTTCCACTACCTTAAAACAACCATAAACTTTGGTAAAATACCTTACCTTCTGATCACATTTTTCTTTATTATATCAATAATTCTGTAGTCCAGCTACTCATCAAGTACATTAACCTCCCACTCCTTCCAAGAAACGACATTGTTCCCATTGAACAAAATAAGTGATTCCATGTAATTATGAACATAAAACAAGTCAGAGCTCCCTCGAATACCAAGACCCCTATTTTGTCCACTATTTGGATCATAAGAAACCAAATCATTGCTCCTAGTTGAAAACAAAACTTCACCATTGTTCCTAAATCCAACTACTTTCACCATATCTGCAACCAAATTTAAACGATACAATCTACTCCAAGATTCCAAAACTCCATACCGCTTCATCACCCATACTTCACATGAAGCACCACTTATCTCCCTCACATACTTAACAACAGCAAGTGATTCCTCAAACTTCTTAATTGACAAATTTGTTGAAATTACACCAACTAAAGCATCCGGCAACATAATCTCCCCAAACACCTCATCATCTATACTAAAAGACATAACTAAATTCCGATCTCCACCACCATTTGGAACCACATCATACGCAATCCAATGCACAACTCCATTTACAAAAGCCTGAGACCACTCAGACTCCACCATACAATGCTTAATCTCAACCCCCATTACACTCCTCCAAACCCCAGTTTTAATCGAATATGTTAGAATATGAATAGGTTTATACAATCCTATTAGAATAGGAATAGTTTATACAATACTATTAAAATAGGAATAGGTTTATATAATCCTATTAGAATAGGAATAGGTTTATATAATCCTATTAGAATAGGAATAGGACTACTAAATAGTATCCTATTTGGTAAAGGATTGTATTTTATGGTCTATAAATAGGGTCTCATGTAATAATGTAGATACAACAACAATTCAATATTATTTTTTCCCTATATTTCTCACATGGTATCAGAGCCTCTACGATCTTGGTAAACAATCAAAGAGCTTCAGCTGTCGGCGGGCGGCTATTACTCATATATGCCGCCCGTCTGGCCAATGATTATGTTAGCAAAAGTTGGGTAACCGTGTATCTTTCTAGTGACTATTTTTCCATATTTAATTTTGTAGCACCGTCCCATCTTTCCGGTGATTATTTTTCCATATTTAATTTTGTAGCACCGTCCCATCTTTCCGGTGATTACTTTTTCATATTTAATTTTGTAGCACCGTCCCATCTTTCCGGTGATTACTTTTTCATATTTAATTTTGTAGCACCGTCCCATCTTTCCGGTGACTACCTTTTTTTGCATATCTGATTTGCGTAGCACCGTGCATCTCCCGGACTACTTTTCATATTGAATTTGTGTAGTACCGTGGATTTTTTTTTCCGAACTATTTTCTCATATCTGAGTTGCATAACATCACGTGTCTTTTCAGTAACTTAGATTTTATTTGCATAGTTCCATTCGTCTTTACCGGTGACTCCTCAAATCTGATTTGCGTAGGGTTGTGCCATCATTCCAATCCTACCTATATAATTTCTCTTTTTCATTAGGGTCGTGCCATCATTCCGACCCTACCCATATTATTTCTCTTTTTTTGTCAATGGGGTCGTTCCAACTATCCTATATAATTCCTATTTTCTAGTTGGGTCGTGACATCATTCCGACCCTACCTATATAATTTTATTTCTTAGATTGTGACCATTTTTTCTAATACTACGGCATATGAGCATGTTCCAATAATTATTTTGGTGACTTTCTTATTTAATATTAACTCATCTATTGATGCCAACATGATCCATATACTTTATATTAGATTTGAGCACTTCGTTGCTCAGGGGGAGTTTAGTAGCCTTGTATGTCGATTGTGTTGTGTCATCGATTGTACAAATCACTCTATGGTCTAGAACAATTTTTCTCAAGCTTGGGTTGGGAAGTTCAACACCAACATTATGAATCAAATCAATATTTCATGCGAAGATTAAGCAAGATTTACTGGCATTATGCATCAAATCCATCAAATCCAGTATTTAATGAGAAGACAAGCACATTAAGATTGACCGTCAATTTTGTGAAGTCTGCAAATATCTCACCAAGCCCCTCATCAGTCCCCGTGTTAATTACATTTGTAACAAGCTAGGTGCATGAATTGTACGCACTAGCTTGAGGGGGAGTGTTAGAATATGAATAGGTTTATACAATCCTATTAGAATAGGAATAGTTTATACAATACTATTAAAATAGGAATAGGTTTATATAATCCTATTAGAATAGGAATAGGTTTATATAATCCTATTAGAATAGGAATAGGACTACTAAATAGTATCCTATTTGGTAAAGGATTGTATTCTATGGTCTATAAATAGGGTCTCATGTAATAATGTAGATACAACAACAATTCAATATTATTTTTTCCCTATATTTCTCACAGAATAAATTTCAACCTCAGGAGGAACATTATACCCGAACACGCCATTCATATAATACACAAGTCTAACCAACTTATAGTCACCAGTCTCAGGCAAATCAGCACCAAATCCAAGAACATACATATCAAGCCACTGAGGGTTAATAGAAGGCAAAGGTAAGGTTATAAACTTCTGAATAGAAGGGTTCCACAGAACAAGATTTTGCAACATACCAAACAAATCATCGGACAAACACACGATGCCATTGCAACTGTCAACAATTCTGAAATCCCCAAGTTGGCATTCGAAAGGGAGAGTCAGTTTCGATGAAAAATCCAAGGAAAAGGGTCGAATCTTACGGTCTTGAAACAACAAATAGTGCTCGTCATTGTGAGTACTGAAGCAACGCCTAACAAGAAGGGTGTTGGTATGTGGGGTTTGAGTAAGGTGAGCGGAGATGAAAGGAAGACTGGTGATGAGGAAATGCCATGATTTGGAGACAACCATGAATCGAATTAAGGATTTAGCAGGAAGTTTCAAAGGATTTCTCTCAAAACTTCGGGAGGAAAGTAGGAGTCGTCAGAACCCGTCATTGATAAATTTTGAGAGAGAGAGCCAAGAAGAACCCTAGTTGTAGAAGAGATTTTTGGTAAAATTTACTTTTAAAATAGGGATGACAACGGGACGGGGCGGGTTATAGCTGGTGCGGGGCGGGGCGGGGTGGGGCAAGGCAAGTTTAGATATTCTTTAATAAAAATCATGCAGTGCAGGGCAACCGATTTGGGATAAGCCCAATGCTAAATCGCTAAGCTATTTTTGCTACTTATCTTCTGTTAAGAACCTTTAGGCAAGAAAATCCAGCTATCATATACTTACCCTGATTAATCTTTTGTTTGTGTTTTATTAGTTTAATCCCTCAACTTATTCTTAAAGAATCAATAATTATTTTTCTTTTGTCATTGTGTTATGTTAAGTGAGGATCAATTGTTAAGCTTTTTTTTTTTAATCGAGAAATCCGCTTGTGACCCACCTTTGGACCAATTACAACCTTCTAAACTCGGTGGATCATGGGCCCGCCTCTCTATCCTTCTCCACTTAAATACCGGGCTTCGCTTTGCGTGGTGTGGGGCTTGGTAAATTAAGGTTGGTTGAGGATTACTAAATGTCATTTATGATTTATGAATTAGACCTCTTCATCATTATTAAATTAAAAGTTTAATTTTTAATTATGGCAACTAATTGAGTATTTTCTAACTTTACTTCTTTGTTATTAATTGTTCTTTCATAAACAGTTCTCTTCTAAATCTCCTATTATTTCATCACTCTTTTTGTACATATTCAAATAGTTTTTCTAAACTATCAATTACTTGTCTTTTGATGCAATGTTTTACAGCTATTGCATCAGTGATGTTTTTCTTTGATAGAATAATTTATCCGTCATTCAAAACAAAATCTTTAAAAAAGGAAACAATAACAAATTATGTGGGACGGATTTGGGGCTGCTGGGCAGGTTGAAAAGAGAAAATTATGCTACATTCTTTCTTTTCTTAAAGAATGTCAATCAAAATCACCTATCAAGAAACTAACCGTCATGAATGTCAATCACATTCACCTATCAAGAAATAAGGTTAGTAGATGATTGAGATGCGCACAATAGTTCTAAAGAAAAGTTAAAGAGAACTGCACAATTCATTTTCCTACTTTGCCTCTTTCTTTTTGACTATTGTTCTGTCAATTTTAAAGACCGAACCCTTATGTCGGGTCTTCTCATTGTCTTCCATATCTGCTGAATTTAACCTTATTATTTGAACGTTTAAATAATTCACATATATATCATGCAATTGCAGTATGTTGAACAATATATTTATAGCAGCATTGCGTGACATGTGGTGTTTGTACTATAGAAGATGAATCTTTTGAAGATATTCCTTATGCTTTCTCATCAAACTGTCATACTTACTGATATACATGGATTAATTTATACTAATGTGCATAGATTTCTTGTTTAGATAATAATTTCCATCTTAGATGAGAGTCAACTACAACCATACAATAGGATAGACAGTTCTATTTTACCATTATTAAGCTACATTATCATAAGCCATTGAAATGCTACTAGGAAATAATAAACAACCAAGTCTTAGCTCCAAACAAGTTGGGGTGCATTTATATTACAAAGATCACTTTATTTGCTTCGTTCAAAGAAGAGCAACACTTTGTTCAGACTTCGTTCAAAACAAGTTGGGGTGCATTTATATTTCTTTTATCTGTTCCCTTTCTGAATTCTCATACCATTCAGTTAGGAAACAGAAGCATTTGAAACATCAAACTAAGCAAAACAGAAAAAACAAAAGCTGACTTCTTTCGTTTTGTAAGGGAATCCAATTCTTTTTATTAACCGTGGTATCCATGTCAGCTAGCATACCTCGATAATTCCACAGAGTACCTGCTACCTCGCACCAGCACACATACCGGATAACTCTGTCTACCAACATTTGGACAGATGGGAAGAATTCAACATAGTGTGGAACTCAAAACTTGAGACCTAAGGGCAATCGAATTCTCACACAACAATACCAAAGCTAGAGTACAAAATCAGACTACTGAAAGATTAGTTTCACAGGCATATCAACTCACCTACTCAGGGTCAACTATATGTATCATTTGTATCCACTCTGCTTTATTTGGGGCAAATGTTGTCCCCAAAAGGAACACACAATAGATCTTTTCATGTACCTATAAACCAATCTAACAGGCATATCGATCGATCAATTACGCTTACTTGGGGTCGACTATGTGAATCATCTACATCTATTGTTCTGCTTTATTTGGGGAAAATTTTGTCCCAAAAAAGTACAAGAAAGTATAGCTTTTGACCCATAAATCAACGCCATCTAAGTTATAACAGGCATATCAACCATCAACTAGCTTACTTTGGGTAGACTATATGAATCATTTATATCTATCTGTTTTACTTGGGGCAAAAAAATCTCAGCAAAAGCAAACTTCATCTTTTTTAGTTAGTTTGTCTTTGTTTTCATTCTCGTCTATTTAAAAAAGAATGCTTCTTTCATTTTTTGACACTCTTTACTTATAACTTTCCACATGACATGGGGGCATTTTATACATTTTATATATCTTTTAGCTTTAAGAGTACGAGATTCAAAAGTCTATTTTAGCTTCTAAAACTTCGTAATAAACCAAAACCAAACAAACAAATTGAAATGTATGGAGTATACGATAGAGCTTTTTTTAACATACCTATGAACCAAGGCCATCTAACAGGTTTATCAGGAGCTTCTTTCGTTAAGTTCCTGAATCTATCCGGCATTGTGCTCTCTCCACGAACATCAATTTCAGCTTTATCAACACTGTTTCCATAATCTACTCCACTACTCTCAGCTTTCGCAATAAACCCATTTTTCCTACTTAATTGAAATCCACAATCACTACCGAAAAGCCCCGAATAATTGTGTTTCAATTCAAGTTTGAGAGGCTTAATTCTGGCTATAGATAAGGGAAAATCAAAATTCTGATTACGAGGAAAAGCGTTTAAAGGAAAGTTTGAGGATATTTTATGGGTTTTCTTGAGAAATGGGGTTGAAGATAAGAGAGGTGAGAGGGTAATCGCCATTGTTATGGAAGTCGGAGAGGTTAAAGTTCAGAGTTTTAGCTCCGCCATTACCAGAAAATTGAGGTTTTGCAAAATTCGGTAACCCGATGAACCCGACCCGCAATTAATTATTTTTTTTGACCCGCAATTTTTCTTTCAAATTATAAAAGTTCCTTAAAATATAAGGATTTCGATTACATAACTAAATGTTTCAATACATCTGGAAAATGTTTTCCAATTTTTCCATGTTTGGTTGAGACAAAAGTTTTGGAAAATATTTTCCAAATCAACTCATTTTCCTCAAAATTAAGGAAAATGACTTCCCTTCAAAAATTAAGGAAAACATTTTCCAAACTCTCCTCAAATTTCAAATTACATTTTTTTGGGGGAAAAACATCAATTTCAAAAAAAAAAAAAAACAATTTCAAAATTTATTTTTTCCACCCATTTTTAAACTCCTAAGCCCCCCGCCTGCCCCCCACCCACTCCCAACCCCCAAAAAATTAATTTTGCTTTTTAAAAATATTATCAACTTTAAATTTTTATTTTTTCACTTCTATCCCCTCCCCCTTCCCCCGCCCCACCCACTACCCCCACCCCACCCCTACTACCACCTCAAGAAAATAATTATTTTGATTTTAAAAAATATTTTCAATTTCATAAATTATTTTTTAATCTAGTAAAAATAAAAGATGTCTCTCAAAACATTTTCATTCATAAATCAAACACTACAAATCATTTCCGGAAAATATTTTCTACTCACCTACCAAGCATGAGAAAATAAGTCCAAAATTTACTTGTTTTCCAGGAAAACATTTTCTAGGAAAACATTTTCCATGAAAAACATTTTCCTTCATACCAAACACACCCTATGTCTCGGTTTCGTGTGTATCACTCAACGTTCTGATACAATGCTCCCACTTTTGAATACATCACTCAACGTTTGATCGTGTTTAATATATTACTTTTGTTGATACAAGACACACCTACATGATACATCACTTAACGTCTCGTTACATTATCTTTGTTGATACAAGACACACACATTACCTTTATTGATACAAGACATATGTGTCTCGATATATCGTGTAAGAGTGATATATCCAAGAATAGGATAGAGTAGAAATTTATTAAAATAGTAGATAATTTTAGACAAAATAATAAAATAAATTGTAAATTTAGGTAATTTTTGCTTTATTTATTGTGTTTGATATTATGTAAGTGGGAAATATTATTTAAAAAGAAGTTATATTTTATTTAAATAAATATTAGAAATTGAATGTGAAAGTAGGGGTGATAGGAGACGAGGGCTTTGGTGTTAGAGATGGGGTGGGAGTGGATTAAAGGGTGGGGTTGATATAGTTGATGTGAAATACTATTTGTAAAATTTATTTAGCTATTTTTGTTTCGTTAAAAAAGGATTAGTAGTTGGAAAAAATGATTTTATGCTTATGATAAAGAAGTTGTTTATTTCTCTCATCTTCCTTCGAGAGTTTAATCTTTTTATTTTTAATTCTATCTGTATTCTTAGTTATTTATTATTTCAATATTTTTTTAATTGTAATTTAATAGTTAAATGTTGTCGTTTTAATTTGATTATTGGTGATTATATAATGATTTCGTAATTGTGTCGAGAATTTAGTTTTTTTTACATATATGTTATTTTATTAGTGCTAAATAATCTGTTTTGAAATTTTCGTTGAATGAATAAGAAATGTTTAACCATATGATATTTAAAATCGATCAACTCAATTAATTCAAATACGCATCACATAGAGTCCATTAAAGAGAAATGCACCCTTATCTGGAAATTTTCTTAAATTTCTGACTCAAATTTTTATTTATTCGACTATTTGAATTTTGATGTTTAAAATTCACTATATCAATTCATTTAAATTCATGTGGCATAGGATCCATCAAGTGTATGTGTTCCCTTCCTTAAATTTCTTCATTCGAAAATTTAAACTCTAATTTTTTTCTTTTGCGCAAGCATTCTTCATTTAAAATATATTAACTAAATTATTTCGACTTCACATCTTATAGAGTCCATTAAAGAGAAAATGCCCCCTGCTCAAAATTTCAACTCAATTATTTTTTTTAACTCTTAGTATTAAAACCCTCTAAGTGAATTAATTCAAATAAACATCACATATGATCTATCTAATGGAAATTTAATCTATTCAAAAGTCATATTTGAAATCTCTAATTAAGAAAATATTTGACCATAGAATTTTTAAATTTAACTTGAAGTTAAATTTTTTGAATTTTTAAGAACTTGAAAAATAATAACAAATTTATTAAGAGTTTTTCTCTATCCAAATTAATCATAAAAAGTAAAATAAAAAAACTTCTTCAATTTATATCCATAACTCAACATAATTCCAATTTTTAAATATTATTAGCTTTTAAAAATAAAAATAAATTTCTTTTTTTCAAATTTCACAATATAACATAATCAAGCCAACTAAATATTTGAAATCTCTCGTTCATTTCATCACACTCTCTGGTTATGGAGTTTTTTTTTTTAAAAAAAAAAAGAAAAGCTGGAACTACCACCTTTTTGTTCCTTTGGAGGAAGCATTCACAACCTCAAAGCTAGAACTGAGGAGTGCTTACCATCCGATGAACTCTCATCGAAGTAATAAGCACATCTGTGTGTTTCATATTGTATTCATTTAGAGGTCATTTTTTCTTATTGATTGTTTGGTTTGTCAAATATGCATGACATATATAATTTCTAAAATTAAATTATTTGTTAACAAAAACAGCCTCTAAGAATCAAGTGTTTGTCATAAGATTTAAGGGTATAGTTTTATTATTTTACATTTTTATCCTAGGATAAACGATAAGTTATTCCGCTATTAGTATTCCACCAATAAGTAGAGATGACTTAACCCAGTCATGATTATTAATCTTCGTTAAATTATCCAGACTTTGTAACCAAACAAAGAATTGAGGGATACTAAAAACTTGTTCTGAAACTATTTTTCTTTATATATCACACCAAACGACCCATTGCGACTTTATTTTATTGGATATATATATTCAAAACAAGGCGGCAAAAAGCACAAAGCAATGAGTTCTTTTTCTTCAAACTTCCAACGTTTGCTCTCTTACACAAAACTCTTAACATCTCATGTCAATCAAGGCAAACATGAACAAGCTCTTTCTCTTTTCCAGCAAATCCATTCAACTCTCTCCCACTCGCTCGATCCCTTCGTGTTCCCTCTCGCCCTCAAATCTTGCGCCGCGCTGAGTTTCTCTCAGCTCGGCGCAAGCATTCACGCACACACAACCAAAGCCTCTTTCGGTTCCAACCCCTTTGTTGCTTGTGCATTAGTCGACATGTATGGGAAATGTGTCTCCGTAGAGTACGCACGCCAACTGTTTGATGAATCTCCGGAGAGAAATGTAGTCGTTTGGAACTCGATGATCTCAGTTTACGCGCATTGTAATGATGTTGGGAGGGCGTTGGAGTTGTTTCGAATGATGGATGTGGAGCCTAATTCTTCCACTTTTAACGCGATTATCGCGGGGTTGGCGGAGACAGAGGATGGGTTTAGTAAGGCTGTTTTGTGTTACAGAGAGATGGGGAGGATGGGGTTGAAGCCGAATTTGATTACGGTTCTTGCATTGTTGCGTGCTTGTCTTGGTACGGCGGATGTGAATTTGATTGAACAGATTCATGGGTATTCGATAAGGAATGATATTGATCCAGATCCACAATTGAGAAGTGGATTAATCGAGGCTTATGGGCGTTGCGGGTGTCTTGAGAAAGCTCATCTTGTGTTTCTTAGTATGAGAAACAGGGATATGGTTGCTTGGAGTAGTTTGATATCAGCTTACGCGTTTCACGGGCAAGCAAGAACCGCGCTTGAAGTTTTCGAGCAAATGCAGAAGGCTAATGTCAGGCCTGATGGAATTACTTTTCTTGGGGTTTTGAAAGCTTGTAGTCATGCTGGACTAGCTGATGAAGCACAGATGTATTTTTCTCGTATGAGAGTTCGTTATGGTGTTGAAGCAAGCAGTGATCATTACGCTTGTTTGATAGATGTATTGAGTAGGGCAGGAAGATTGCATCAGGCGTATGACGTTATTAGGAAAATGCCAGTGAAAGTAACTGCGAAAGCTTGGGGAGCACTACTTGCTTCTTGTCGAACTTATGGAGAAGTCGAGCTAGCAGAAATAGCTGGAAGAGCTTTATTTGAAGTAGAGCCTGAGAATCCTGCAAATTTTGTGATTCTTGCAAGAATTTATTCTAGTAACGGGCGATTTGAGGAAGCGGAAAAAATCAGAAGAGAGATGATCAAGAGGGGTATGAAAACAGCCCCGGGTAGCAGTTGGGTTGTACATCAAGATTGACTTATCGTCTATAGTGAAGTTCCATGTAATTTGAACTCGAGTTGTATTTAGCGGCAATTATGAATTAATTGCCGCTAATGATCATTTTTGTTGTAGTGTCTCTACATACTTGCAACCAAATTTGTACGATACAATCTACTCCAAGATTCCAAAACTCCATATTGCTTCATCACCAATACTTCACATGAATGACTCTCATACTTAACAACAACAAGTGATTCCTCAAACAACATAATCTCCCCAAACACCTCATCTGCTATACTAAAAGTTTTAACTAAACTTCAAAGGTCCCCGCCATTCAAAACCACATCAGACGCAATACAATGTACAACTCCATTTAAAAAAGCATGAGGCGACCAAAACTTCACCATACAATTCTTAAGCTCAACTCCGACCACTATCCTCCAAACCCCACTATTAATCGAATAAATTTCAATCTCAGGAGGACTACTATATACGGAGGACCCATCATTCATATGATACACAAGTTTAACCAACTTAAAGTCATCAGTCTCAGGCAAATCAGCACCAAATCCAAAAACACACATATAAGGCCACTGAGGCTTAATCGAAGACATAGGAATACTTATAAAATTATGAATCGAAGGGTTCCACAGAACGAGACTCTGCAACAGACCAAGCACATCATGATACAAACACACGATGCAAGAACGAGACTCTGCAACAGACCAAGCACATCATGATACAAACACACGATGCCATTGCAGCTACCAACAATTTTGAAAAACCCCTAGGTTCGATTTGAAAGGGAAATTCAGTTCCAATGTAAAATCTAAGGAAAAGGGTCGATTCTTAGAGTCTTGAAACAATGAATACTTCTCTCCTTTGCAAGTTCTATCTAAACGCCTTACAAGAAAGGTGTTGGAACGCGGGGTTTGGGCAAGATGAGCGGAGATGAAAGGAAAACTAGTGATGAGTGAATGCCGTGATTTACAGACAACTGTAAATCGAATTAAGGATTTAACAGGAAGTTTCAGTAGGATTTCTCTCAAAAGTTCAGAACAAAAGTAGGTGGAGTCAGAATCAGTCATTGATCAAAATTTGAGAGAAAGATAGGAAGAACCCTAGTTATGGAAGACATTTTGGTTAATTTGCTTTAAATATTGAGATGTCGGGGCGGGGCGGATATAGCTTTTGAGGTGCGGGGCAGGACATGTTTAGATTTTTTACATAAAAATCATGCAGTGTAGGGCGGGTTGCAGGTTTGGAATAAACCCAATGCTAAAATCGCTAAGCTATTTCTTTCACTTATCTTCTGTTTAGGACCTTTAGGCTAGAAAATCCAAAAATCATATACTTATGGGCTTAACCTTTTATTTGCATTTTATTAGCTTAATAATCTTATAACTTATTCTTAAAGAATCAGTACTAATGTTTCTTTTGTCCTTGTGTTGTGTTAAGTGAGAATTACATTGTTTAGTTATTGTTGGAGGGTCGCTTCAAGTCTATTTCCAAATATGGAATTTCTGCCTTATCAAATCACACTAGATGCAATGAGAAGGTAATAATGTGTATAGAAAATAGTTATAACAGAAATGAGATATATGTTATCGAATCACACTAGATTCAATTTTCGAACTATATCACTGACTTGAATCATACCGAAGAAGCAACAACTGTATTGAGTACTTGTAGCAGAATTGATGTATATGTTATCAGGCTTTCCCAGAATTGCGGAATTAGTATAGTGGAGTTCCAGTTATAGAAACTCCTCCAACATTGATTTTTGCTGTACCATAAGATTAATGCTACACAAAAATGTCCAACAATGAAATAGCTGGGGAAGTGACATAATTTGAAGCACTTAAAGACTATATTGAGACCATTTCAAGTATCAAAAAGCTGAAAGAATTAGGTCTCCTGAGTTTAAAAAGCGTTTTTGTCTAAGATAGGTGATGATCATCTCTTCGAAAATAACAAGAATACGATCTATGATCTCAGTCTAGGGATAGTAAACAAGCTGCTACATGGATAAATGCAGCATCTGAAATCATGTGATGAAACTCGAAATTGGACTTTGAGTAACGTATATACTTGAAAAATATGCAACAGAGTGTTTGATCTTGAGGCCACTACAACACCTTATTTTCAGCCAACTTTAGGTTGAAAGGGGGTGCCAGATTTGGTACCCTTAAAAGGGCTAACCATATTTAGCTCAAAAAAAAAAAGAACAATGAAAACAACCAGACAGTAAAATCACAGTAGCTACAACAAAATAATATGACACTCGATATGATACTCGACGGATAAAGACAAGGTCCATTGCTTGATTAGGATAAGGTTTCACAATAAACTAGAAATATATCAAAAAGCAACAAGATTACACTAACAACTAATGTAATACAATGAGTGATTTTATGTAATTGAACATTCAGTACATTACCTTCTGATTAGATAGCTCTAAACAATGTCTACCAAAATTTGATAAAACATCACTTCCACTACCTTGAAACAACATTAACTTTGGTAAAATGTCTTGCCTTCTTATCACATTCTTCTTTCTTGTATCGATAACTTTTGTAGTCCAGCTACTCATTCGGTCCATAAATCTCCCATTCATTCCAACAACCCGCCCGAAATGACACTGTTCCCTTTAAGCAAAATAAGTGATTCCATGTAATTTTGAACATAAAACGAGCGAGAGCTCCCTTGAATATGAAGACCCCTATTTTGTCCACTATTTGGATCATACGAAACTAGATCATTACTCCTAGTTGAAAACAAAACTTCACCGTTGTTCCTAAATCCAACTACTTTCTCCATACCTGCAACCATATTTATACGATACAATCTACTCCAAGATTCCGAAACTCCATACTGCTTCATCACCCATACTTCACATGAAGCAACATCTATCTCCCTCTCATACTTAACAACAGCAAGCGATTCCTCAAACAACATAACCGATAAATTCGTTGCAATTACACCAACTAAAGCATCCGGCAACATAATCTCCCCAAACACCTCATCTGCTATACTAAAAGTCATAACTAAACTCCGAAGTTCACCACCATTCGCAACCACATCATACGCAATCCAATGTACAACTCCATTCACAAAAACCTGAGACCACATAAACTCCACTATACAATGCTTAATCTCAACCCCAATCACTCTCCTCCAAACCCCACTATTAATCGAATAAATTTCAATCTCCGGAGGATCTTTATACACAACATCATCAGTCTTACGATACACAAGTCTAACCAACTTATAGTCATCAGACTCACGCAAATCAGCACCAAATCCAAAAACAAACATATGAGGCGACTGAGGATTAATCGAAGGCATTGGTAAATTTATAAATTTCTTAATAGAAGGGTTCCACAAAATAAGACTCCGCAACTCACCAAACAAATCATCTGACAAACACAGAATGCCATTGCAGCTGCCAACAATTCTGAAATACCCAAGTGGGCAATTGAACGGGAAATACAGTTCCGATGTGAAATTCAAGTTAAAGGGTCGATTTTTAGAGTCGTCAAACAATAAGTAGTGTTCTCTATTGCAAGAACTGTCATAACGCCTAACGAAAAGGGCGTCGGAATGTGGGGTTTGGGCGAAGTGAGCTGAGATGAAAGGAAAACTGGTGATAAGGGAATACCATGATTTGCATACAACTGTGAATCGAATTAACGATTCAGCCGGAAGTTTCAGTAAAATTTCTCTTAAAAGTTCAAGAGGAATGTAGAAGGAGTCACAATCAGCCGCCATTGATGAATTGAGAGAAAGAGAGAGACGAAAAGCGCAAAAAAATGTGTTTTATTTAAGAGGAAAGTACGATAATTAAACCCTAAGAGTTAACTAATTATAATTTTTAACTCTAAACTTAATTATTATGATATCTTAATTAATCCAACGTATTAAATTACTTCTAAGGTATATTGCTTTAATTAGTAGTGCCTCCATTTAAAAAAGAATAATCCTATTTTCTTTTTAGTATGTTTAAAAAAGAATGATTTCTTTTCTTTTTTTGGTAACATTTTAACTTTAATTTTTCACGTGACATGTTTATGATCATAAGATTAAAGGGCATTTTGATACATTTAACATAACTTTAATTTAGAATCACAAGATTATAAAGTCTTCTTTCTTTTCTTAAACTCCGCTCAAAGTCAAAACTAGGTCATTCTTTTTTAAACGGAGATAGTACTATTTTTGTTCGTATTTATGAGTCACATTTAACTAGATACAAAGATATATAATTTTGGTTCCTTATATACTCAAAATTTAAATTTTCAATTTAATTTTAAAACTGAATATGATTTTATTAATTTATATGGGGATTAAAGAGTGATATAGAAGAGTTCGAAACCTAACTAAGCCACAAAAAAATAAAAGTAACCAAAATAAGCCACTATTTTAGAATGTAACTAAAATAAGCTTAGTGGAAGAAAAAATTCCACTTTATCCAATATTTCAAACGTTTTCCGTTAGTCCATAACGGGTGTATTTTAATATATAACGGAATTATTTTTTATACTTAATAAAATGTAAGTTTTTTTTACACTTTGTAAAGTGGAACTTTTTCTTACACTTTATAAAGTGGAAGAAAAACTTACATTTTACAAAGAGGAATATTTTTCAAGTTTTTTCTCTTTATGATGTTTTTGTAATGTTTGTGATACAATTATATTGATTTGACATATCATAAAATAAAAAAAATTAATAATCGATATCATATATTTCTTTCATCAATTTATAAAAGAATAGGGTATAAATAGTATTATTATGATTATAGTCGGAAAATACCTACTTCATTTATCACAAGGACAAGCAAATTTTGGAGATGATTATCTATAATGACGAATCGTTGATTGATTTTTTGAGGGTTCCAAATAAATACATAGATCAAATCAAATTAACAATACTTGAAATCTATGTTAGAAAGGGGCCTAAGACTAGCCAACAATGTTCTTCTTTGTCGGTTGATGTTCATCCCCGATTAGAAAATCATAATAGAGTTGATGAATTTCCGATAACTCAATCTACTAATTTTCTAACATGAATCATTATCAAAATATTCTTACCGATCGATATGATTTTGATTTAAACGAAACTATCTATGAAAGTGACTGGTAATGCTCAATAATTATATTTCGATCAGTATTTGTTCATTTTGTCGATTATTTATTAATTTATATTATTATTATTATTATTATTATTATTATTATTATTATTATTATTATTATTATTATTATTATTATATATTTTGTAGCAATTTACTTCAGCAAGATAGGAATATTGCTCCAAGTTATGCACTAGATATTTATTTTGGTCAGTCCTCACAGTTTGAAATGATGGAAAATGTTGGGACATTCTCAAATTTTCATGTCTCGCCTATTTTTATGTTAATGATTATCAGTATGTTCAACACTTGATTTTTTTATTTAAGTTAATTGCATGTGATATATATTTATATATTTTTTACATATATAGGGAAAATATCTCAATTGTACGACAAACATTACAAAAGTATCATAAGGAGAACAAAACTTGAAAAATATTCCTCTTTGTAAAATGTAAGTTTTTCTTCCATTTTATAAAGTGTAAGAAAAAGTTCCACTTTACAAAGTGTAAGAAAAACTTATATTTTCTAAAGTGTAAGAAATAGTTCCATTATATATCAAATATATCCGTTGTGGACTAACGGAAAACGTTTATAATATTGGATAAAGTGGAATTTTTTCTTCCACTAAGCCTAAGTTACTTTCTAAAATAGTGGCTTATTTTGGTTACATATATTTTTTTGTGGCTTATTTAAGTTCCGAACTCGATATAGAATTGGAATAATCTTCCAAAGAACTCGTTTTATTTGACCATGGGAAAACCAATACTGAATAGAAGCAACATAATTGTATCATTCACTATGTAAATGGAAAAAAAAAAAAAGAAGACTTATATGTTGCTATAAAGTCTCAAAGTTTATGTTTTTATGTGATTGCAATATCTTAAAAGAAAGTTTGAATTTTCTTCGAAAACTCTTGATGGTGAGTGTTCTTGTATTCATTGTTTTTGTCTATCGAAAAATTCGTAAGTAATTTGATGAAGCCTATTTTCATAATCCTACGATTTTTCATCTCCAACATTTGTATAGCTAGTCTCTTCACTCAGGCTATCAATAAGGTCGATGAACATCTTCCTACTTGTGAGAAATGGATAAATCCATTCACGCTTTATTCAGGATTATATGAAATGTCAACTATTGAAGAGTTTCACGTCGAATAAAAAAGGAATGAGTGGTCACCTTTATTATGGTCTCAGACAATTTTTTTTAAACGGCTAACTTTTAAGGTTGAGTTAGGTTCAAAATTCATTTTTAACAACAATATGTTAAAACTCTTGACAAATTGCAAACTATAATTGTGACATTGAACACCCACAATTGAAAAGATCAATCAAGATATTGATACCTTAGCAACACTGTATTGAAAGGGATTCAAGCATTTTAGTCCATTGAATGTCTTTATCAACTAAGCATTTTGTTAATTTTGAGTTAGCTTTCTTATATAATTCAAAAGGAAATGTACTCCTCAAAATCATAATGATTCGGGAGTCCCGTATGGAAGGACTCCTACTCAACAAATCAAAGGTCATGACTCCAAGAGCTCTTATCAACGATATTGTTTGGCACTTTGATATTTACTCATTACAGGGATGGAAAAAGATTCTAGTCTCCCTGATACGAATAATACAAAACGTCACGTGTGACATTTCATCGTCAACTTGTGATCATATTATTTTTTAGAATCGTATCACAAATGAATCAAAGGAGATAATATTATTCAATTATAAAAACCAGTAGTGATTAAGACAACAAGTCGTTGTAGTATAGTGGTAAGTATTTCCGCCTGTCACGCGGGTGACCCGGGTTCGATCCCCGGCAGCGGCGTTTCCCCATAATTTTTAGGTAAAATTTCATTTTGACGGAATATTTTTTTTCTGCTTGTTCTGAAACGCTTATTATACAGATAAGTTAATATTGCGTGTACCAAAAGGTTACTATATAGATAGGTTAATATTATGTGTTCTCAAACGCTTACTACATAGATAAGTTAATATTGTGTGTTCTCAAACGATTACTACATAGATAAGTTAATATTGTGTGTTCTGAAACACTTATATAAAATCATAGATAGGTTAATCGTCTGGTTTGATTATGAAATATCTCGTAAAAAAATTTAAAAACATTTCGACCTGCCACGACGCTTGATATTGTGTTCTCAAAAGCTTACTATATAGATAGGTCAATATTATAAATTCGTTCAGGCTCGATTATATAATAATTTCGTAAAAAAATTAAAAAGTATTCCGACCTGCCGGATTCGAACCAGCGACCTAAGGATCCCAGCAACAACTACAGTCCTCCGCTCTACCAACTGAGCTAAGGTCGGTTCTGCTTTCCAATGGCATAATATTATACATATTATCATTTTCAATAATTTATTAGGAGAACTATACCAGATAGACCCCCTCCCAATAAAAAAATTGACATAAATATACTACCAAAAAATTATAAGATTTTCCGCAAATTTTATTCAAACATAAAATGATTTGTACATCAAAACTGTTATCTTTTAAGTAATTTGAAGAGTTAATCGTGTTAAATAAAGTAGTAAGTCTTGTTCTAACGTATAATTTGCCTTGTAACTCATTCTATGACAATATGTGTTTGACAGGCACAAAATTTGAAAAAAGAAATTAAATATACATAAAAAATCATTAATGAGAAAATGAGAAAATTAAAATTAAATATACATAAAATATACAAACACAATTCCATAAACATCTTACTATCTTTATTTAGTACCGTATTTTGTATATAGTTGAGAGATGTTAATATCATAACATGTGTCTAACTTATATATCATATGTTACGCTCTCATCACTAATATCACACATATCTACAAGTTAAGAGGCAATTTAATTTCCTATTTGGTCAAATAATTAATAGAGGCAAGTTTCTTTTATGTAATACCAAGTGGCCAAAAAACAACAAATCTTCCTAAATTATCTACTGTCCTCAAGTTTGGTTTTGTGGAATTTTAATTACTACTAACAAGTGACTGGTTCACCTCTAATAATATTACTTTCAAATCTTCACCAAACAATGATCATGGTTTGTTATTGTCTCTTAATGAAGGCAATTCTCTTGTTGCCTTCTCTTCCTACTCCGGCGACGATTGATGAGAGAAGGCATATACAAGAGAAAAAAAGTAAGAGTAATTCAACCTACTACGAAAAGAAATAAACGAAAAAGGTAATTATTGATAAAAATGAATGACTTATTCTCTCCTTCGCTTAAAAAGTATCAGGACCTAAAACAACAGGTCCAGATGGATGATTTGGAATCAGGGACTGGGGGCACGGGTCCTTCACATAACGAAAGCATTGATCTTGCTAAATTCTTCGAAGATGTAGAGAATGTGAAAGAGGATATGAAGGAGGTTGAGAAGTTACATAAACGATTACAAGATTCAAATGAAGAGAGCAAAACCGTTCATAGTGCAAAAAAAGTAAAGGATATTAGGGCTCGAATGGACTCTGATGTGACACTTGTTTTGAAACGTGTCAAGATCATCAAAGGAAAACTTGAAGGCTTAGAAAGATCAAATGTAGCAAATAGGAAAAACTTGGGTTGTGGTCCAGGATCCTCTGCTGATCGAACAAGGACTTCTGTAGTTAGCGGTTTAGGGAAGAAACTAAAAGTTCTCATGGATGATTTTCAAGCATTGAGAGCGAAGATGAATTCAGAATATAAAGATACTGTGGCAAGAAGGTACTATTATTAAACTTATACGATATTTAGAAACATCTCTTAGTCCATAAATATTGAAATCATTTCATGTCTTTAATAACAGGTACTTCACGGTAACAGGAGAGAATGCAGATGATGAACTTATAGATAACTTAATATCAAGTGGAGAGAGCGAATCGTTCCTACAAAAGGCGATTCAAGAACAAGGAAGAGGACAAATAATGGATACAATATCAGAAATTCAAGAAAGACATGATGCTGTGAAGGAAATTGAGAAGAATTTGATTGAACTACATCAAATATTTCTAGACATGGCTGCATTAGTAGAAGCACAAGGACAACAATTGAATGATATAGAGAGTCATGTGGCACATGCAAGTTCATTTGTTAGAAGAGGAACAGAACAATTAACAGAGGCTAGGGAGTTGCAAAAAAGTTCAAGAAAATGTACTTGCATTGCTATTCTCCTTATCATTCTTCTTATTATTGTACTAACTTTTCCACTTTGGTCACCATTAATTACTAGTAGGTTATAGAAAATATTGTAAATTAAAAACAAGAGAGTGAAAAAGAGACACCCTTTGTAAATTAAGAATTTTTATTTTATTCATTGTCATCTCACTTTTTTTTTTTTTGACAATACTTATGTCTTTGTTAATGGCTTCCCTCATTTTGTACATATACATTGTAATGCTTAAATTAATATGTATAAAAAAAAAGTGTAGGTAGAGAACAAACAAACAAAAAAATACCACTTGTTTGATCGCAGACAGTGAAGTACACAAGATTTTATGCTAAGTAATATCGATGTTCAATTATGTATATGATTGTAGGACCTTTTACTTACACTTTGTTTGGATCATTGTTACCCATTGTTTCATAATATATTATATTGTATTGTACTCTATTGTATGGTAGATACAATATTTGACTAGATTGTATTGTTTGTTGTTGTTTAGTAACAGTTTAATTATTTGGTTTGATTGTATCCTGTATTGTAATTTATAAATTTACTTAAATATACTTAATTATTCTAGGGTAGGAGGTTTGACTAGGTTTAAATAATTAAGATAAAGGATAAAATATTATTTTGAAATATTATGTAAAAATATAATTGGAAAAAGAAGTTAAGTAACAATGCGAACACACCAAATTGGTTGTTACATAAAATAGGGATTTTTATTGTTATGTAACAACGAAATTTAACATACACTATAATACATTTTAAGTAACAATCAAAACAAACATAGTAGATTTATAAACGATACAATACAATATAATAGATAACAATAATCCAAACATAGTGTTAGAGTCAAGTGATTTTTAGATTTTATCCTCATTTCACTCTTTCTATTAAGACACGAGAAAATATGTAAACACAACTCTTCATGATTTGAATGGAAAAAAAATAATCTCCTAGTTATATCGGGTGTATTATTATGACATATTTTAAGCTATTTATCTCATATTCGATAGTGTTTTTTCATCATATCGATGAAAAGATTGCAATTTCGATTCGAAATTAGCCGAGTTGACTTTCGTAAGAGTGAACCAATCTTATAAAAGGCCATCGGAGAAGTGCTACATTTAAAAAAATCATCTTCAGATAGTGTCAATGTTCTTGAAATTATTTGTTCATCGCCATTACAGCTCTGTTACTTTCTTCACAAATCCTCCATCTAAAGAATCAGAGATTATCCATCTTTGCAGGTCAGGTTTACTCTCTCAATCTATAAAGCTTCTCAAAACCACAGAAAAAATCTCTTCAAAACCAATCGTATATGCTACATTGATACAGACATGTACTAAATCTCACTCATTCAATCATGGGGTTCAATTCCATACCCATGTCATCAAAACAGGGCTCGAAACGGATCGTTTTGTTGGGAACAGCTTACTTGCTCTCTACTTCAAATTGGGTTCAAATTTTCTTGAAACTCGGAGGTTCTTTGATGGAATGGTGTATAAGGATGTGGTTGCTTGGTCTTCGATGATAACGGGGTATGTTCGTATTGGGAAGCCTAAGATTTCACTGGAATTATATGGGGAAATGATTGATTTGGGTTTTGAGCCAAATGGGTTCACTTTATCTGCTGTGATTAAAGCTTGTTCTGATATTGGGAAGTTGAAATTAGGGAGTGGATTTCATGGGGTTGTGATAAGCCGTGGATTTGAAGAGAATAATGTGATTGTGAGTGCGTTAATTGATATGTATGGTAAGAATTATGCATCAGGTGATGCACTTAAGCTGTTTGATGAATTGCCTGAACCAGATGCTGTTTGTTGGACTTCAGTTATTTCCGCTCTCACGAGGAACGAATTGCACGAGGAGGCTTTGGGGTTCTTTTATACAATGCATAGGAAGAATGGACTGGCCCCGGATTTGTTTACGTTTGGTAGTGTGCTGACTGCATTAGGTAATTCCGGTAGGACGAGGCAAGGTAGAGAAGTTCATGCTAAGATTGTGACTGCTGGTCATTGTGGGAACGTGATTGTCGATAGTAGTTTAGTGGATATGTATGCAAAATGTGGGGTGGTTGATGAGTCTCAACGTGTTTTTGACCGAATGGATAAGAGGAATTCTGTTTCGTGGTGTGCGTTAATGGGTGGGTACTGTCAAAAGGGTGAGTTTGACATTGTTATTGAGCTCTTTAGGACGATGGGGGAGGTTGATCTTTACAGCTTTGGGACTGTTCTTCGTGCCTGTGCAGGGTTGGCAGCGTTGAAGTCAGGGAAGGAAGTTCACTGTCAGTATTTGAGGAGAGGTGGCTGGAGTGATGTTATCGTGGAATCAGCTCTAGTTGATCTCTATGCAAAATGTGGCTTTGATAATTACGCTTATGTGATTTTTCGCCAAATGAATGTTAGGAACTCGGTTACCTGGAACTCAATGATATCCGGATTTGCTCAGAATGGGAAAGGCGCAGAAGCTATTGCAGTGTTCGAGGAGATGATTAGTGAAGGGGTTAAGCCAGATTATATCAGCTTTATCGCGGTTCTTTTTGCTTGTAGTCATAGCGGTATGGTTGATGAAGGGCGAAAGTATTATCTCTCAATGATTAATGAGTATGGTATCAAAGCTCATATCGAGCATTATAGTTGCATGGTTGATCTTCTAGGTCGGGTTGGAGAGGTAGAAGAAGCTGAAAGCTTGATTCTAGGTTCGGAATTCAGAAATGATGCTTCCCTTTGGGCTACCCTACTTGGTGCTTGTACTAGCAATACAAATCCTACCGTTGCAGAGCGAATTGCAAAGAAAATGATGGAACTAAATCCTGATTATCATTTAAGTTATGTTCTTCTAGCAAATGTGTACAGAGCAGTAGGCCGGTGGGCTGATGCTCTTGAGATTCGGCGACAGATGCAAGAGAAAAGAGTGAATAAGATAACCGGGAAGAGCTGGATTTAAACAAACACTGACAAAGAGCTCTATCAAGACACCTTTGTTTCGAGATGCAACTTGTATTCCTCTCGTGTATGGGTGACCCTTGTTTCGAGATGCAACTTGTATTCCTCTCGTGCATGGGTGACCCTTATTTCGAGATGCAACGTGTATCCCTCTTGTGTATGTATCCTTTGACCGGGTAAGCTTGCTGAGTTTCGGTATGAGAACTATTTATCAGAGTATCTAGCAATTAGCATTAGAAACGCGTACAAGGCCCTTGTAACAAGGGGGATATAGAAACTTCATAGCTCAAAGGGTTCTAGTGACACAAGCCTTTTAACAATATTAGCTAGGTGGCGAAATCAAATCCAACCCGTTCAATCCAACCCAACTCATTTAGGTTTGGGTTGATTATTGATTCGTCCGTTTGTTAGCTCAACTCATCCATTAAAAATTAAGTTGATATGTAACCCAAATTGATTTTTGAGAATTTTTTTCATAATATATTTTTATATGTATGTATATATATGTTAATTGTTATATATATATATATAGTTATAAAAAGAATAAATTTTTTATTAGGTACTAAAACCTTATAAATGATAAGGTATAATACATAAATATGCCCTTTAACTGTCTCATTTTATATTTATGTCCTTCAACTTTGAGTGTGCACAAGTAGACACTTAAACTTGTATAAAATTAAATAAATAGACACACACGTCCTATGTGGCATCCTATGTGACAATTTGAGTCCTACATGGTGTCCTATTTGTATTGTGACACCTAGGACTCATGAGCCTACTTGTTCAACTTTATACAAGTTTAAGAGCCTATATTTGTGCATACCAAAGTTTGAGGATATAAATGTGAATTGAGGCCAAGTTAAAGGGCATATTATAAAAAGAGTAAAATATTAAAAGTACTCTCAACTTATCAGAAATGGTTTCAAAATGTTCCCCCGTTAAAACTACCCTGAAGGCCTCAACCTAAAAAAAATGTTAAAAGGAATTTTTAAAACTAATAGGTGGAAGAATGATATTTTAAAACCATTTCTAATAGGTTGAGGGTATTTTTGTCCTTTTCCAAATATAAATAAAGTTACTAAAAGGAAAATTTTCGCGGTTAACCAAACTTATACTACTTTATTACTCATCATAACTATAGTTTGCTATAATAACCACTCACGGCTAATATTATACATTAATTATGTGGGTTGACTTCAAGTTTGTATATGTATAATTTACTGGAATATACAAATACATACATACATATATATATATAATATACAATTATCTCATCAATATACATATACAAGTCACCTCTCTCCCCTCTCTTGCTCGTCTCTCCGAATCTCGCTCACATCTCCTCTCTCTCCCAATCTCGCTTGCTTTTTATACAAATGCATATGTATAACTATAGGTTTCTAGTAGAGCAAGGAGTTGAAGATTTGATGAGTCCTCATAGCATCGAGGATGTGATCACCTGTCCTTTATGTCTTTTTTTGTTTAGGCTTTTGTATGGACTGCGTCCCAAAGATTTATTCAAGATGTTTTAGATGGTTTGAGACAAAGTGTTGTAAATTTCCGTTTGCTTTTATAAAGACTTCAATATATGAAAAATGTTTTAAAATTTTCGTATCATTTCTATTTACTTTATGTTATAATATGTTAAGTGACTGAGTATGTTTTTGTGTGACATTACAAATGTAGAATTTACAGTTTTTTTGAGATTATTCTCAATGTTAGACATATGTTGACAATATGTATTACCATTTTTTTATGCACTTGCACAATAATAGGAATTACATGGTGTTCATCCAATATACTTGTTGTATTAACCTAGATTTCAATTTTATAATATATATATATATATATATATATATATATATATATATTATATTTTGCTTATTATTGTGTTTGAAAAACTGCAACAATTTATCGAAACCCTATCCTCCATCTTGTTAAGCAAACACTTTGATCTTCTTTTAAACCGTGAATACTTGTATCCGTCTTGTTAAGCAAAGACTTTGGCCTTCTTCCAAACGTTGAATACTTGTATTAGCATAGACGATTAATGCAATATATAAAAAGAAAAAGGGGCTTGGAATTTGGCATCAAAAATCTTTAAAATAATAAAGTTTATTTTGTGACCCTTAACAGATGTTTGGATAGTGGTTACCTGTTATTTCATAATGTATTGAGTTTGGATCATATATGAGAACACACATGTTTGAATTGATTTAGGAGATTCCATTCAGTTAGGAGTAAGAACATGATTGGGTAGACTTATTTTATATATTTTTTAAGTCAAAATAATTTTTAAGCAATTTTGTAATATTTAGGTAAATATTAAAGAATAACAAAAATAAATCAAAAGTCTATTTACACATAATATAATAATTTTATTAATAGTAAAAATATAAATAGTTCAATAATACAACGAAAGAAAAAAATAAACCACTAAATAAAAGCAGAATGTATGGTCTTCTTATCCCAATTTCGTCCGCCCTTACCTTTCTTTTAATATGTAGCTACATATCATAATTAATTAATCAAATTAAAAATATAAATCTCTAATTAAGTTCAAATTACGCTCATATTTTAAAGTTCCTCATATAGAAAGCTTTAAAATATTTGTATAAATAATAACAAAGTAAAGAAAAACACTTAGATGAGAAAATCCGAAGCAGATACCTATTCAAGGGTAACACTTCTAACATGATTTTTTTGTTTACCCAATGGATAATATGGATAATTATACTACCCATATTATATTAGAGATCTTGTTAAATGCTTTAAAAAGAATTATTTTTTTTATCAATTAACTCCACCCGTAACCTCCCCCCTCCCCCACAACCAACTTCTTAGAAAATGTAAAAAAAATAAAAATAAAAATCCCCCCTCCCCCCCCCTCCCCACACCATCCCAAAAAATTAACAAATTTAAAAAGAAAATCAATATTATTTTTAAAAAAAAAATAAATTACCCCCCCGGCCTCTACCGCCCCTCCACACACACTCCCCCCCCACGCACATCCATTCAAAAAAAAATCATTAAATTTTTTTAAAAAATTACCACACCCCCCCTACCACCCAGCCCCTCCCCCTCCGTCAACACCCCATCCCAAAAAAAAATTAGTTTTTTCATTAATATTTTTTTTATTTTTTATTTTGAAAAATGAGTATCACCCACCCCCAAGAACCCCCCTACTAGCCCCCCTACCCTCTTACCCCCTACCAGCCCAGCCCCCACCCTAGCCCTACTACCTCTATCTCAAATTAAATGTAAAAAAAGGTTTCATGTTTTTTACAGATTTTTTTTAAAAGAAAAAAACCTTTTTTACTATCCAAGCCTTTATCACTTTTTTATTTGCTTTTACCCATTTTAAATGGATAATATGAAATATTATTCATTTTTTACCTATTTTCAAATGAGTTGGATACCCAATTCATTTAATACGAATAATATGAATGGATACCCATATTAATTTACTCATTTTACCACCCTTAACCACAACCGATATTAATAGAAGGGAAAAGGGTCAAAAATACCCTCCAACTTTGGTTTATTATTTGATTTTACCCTCGCCGTTAAAATGAAGTTAATTTTACCCCTCCCGTTACTAATTTCACCAAATTTATCCTTCGTTAACGGAATCCCCAAAATTGACCCAATTTAAAAAAAAAACAAACTATTTTCTATTTTAATCCAATGACCCGACCCATTCTTCCAAATTTCTTTTACCCATTCTCCCAAATTTCCTTCATTCTCTATCTTTTTCTCCTCTGACTATTAACATCCTTACTCCCTTCAAACACTCTTGTTATTCTTCTTCACACTTTTATGCTCATCTTCAAACAAAACATTTACCTAATTTGTTGTTTATCCCCTTTGTACCTACTGCAACATTATAAGTACCTTACTATAACTTAAGTTCAAAGCTTGATTTGAGTAAACCCCTTTGTCAAATCCACCATTTAAACCAACCCAAAGTACCCCTTTTCCTACAGCACCATCGTTGTTCACCGCCGCGAGAGCAGATTGGTCAGCAAGTTCCCAGCCATCATTTGAAAGAATGAAAAGAAAACGTTTGGAAATTTTCTGATAATTTCATTCATCTCCAAGACTGCATATATACAAGTTTTACAAAGAATAAAACTAATAATAAAAGAAACTCAATATCCACGTGTCCTTTTTTTATTTGCCTACTCTACAACTAATCTAACAAACTTATATTCTTCAGTGTGCTAATCACATGAGCAAAATATTCTAGAATGGCATTACTATGTACAGATGTCACTAAATCAGATGGACAAAATTCAATACTTCTCATTTGTGATGAAGAGTCCAGATTGCTCTGCCTCTTGTTTCTCTTTGACTTTCTTCTTTACAGCTCTTCTTTCCAATTCCTTCTTCTGCTTATTGCTGTATGGAATCAATGCCATGGAGGTGAATGATTTTACGCCAATATCCCCCCTCAAGTTGGAGGGTAAAGAAATGACCCCCAACTTGTTCAACAAATGGCGATGGGGAACCCCAGACAGTGGTTTGGTAAACAAATCAGCCAGTTGATGCTCTGATGGAATGAAGGAAAGCGTAATCAGACCAGCGACGAATTGTTGTCTCACAAAGTGACAATCCAACTCAACATGTTTCGTCCTTTCGTGAAAGACTAGATTTTTGGCTATGCTAATGGCAGCTTGACTATCAGAGTTCACTGTGATAGGGAGGACTGGAGGAACAGAGAGATCGGCAAGGACACGTACCAACCAAGTAATTTCAGCAGTCACGCGACGCATAGACCGATACTCTGCTTCAGCGGATGAAAGGGAGATGGATGCTTGTTTCTTGGATTTCCAAGAAATGGGAGCACCACCAAAAGTGATGAAGTAACCACTGACAGATCTTCGAGTTTCACAACAAGAGGCCCAGTAGGCGTCGCAGAAAGCTAATAGAGTAAAGGTTGGATCTGAGGAGAGCAAAATTCCTTGACTTGGATCATTTCGTAGATATCTCAAAACTCGAAGAGCAGCAAGATAATGTGATTCAGAGGGATGTTGCATATGTTGACTGAGTGTCAATACAGCAAAAGATAAATCAGGCCTAGTGTGGGTTAAATAATTGAGATTCCCAACTAAATGTCGATAAAGTGTTGGATTAGCCATGGATGGACTGTCATCGACATGAAGTTTGGAATATGGATCAAGTGGTGAAGATACAGCAGCACCAGAACAATCAAATTCAGCAAGTAACTCCAAGGTAAATTTGCGTTGATTGATAATGAATCCCTGTTCTTCTCGGAGGATTTCCAAGCCCAAAAAATAGTGAATGTCTCCTAGATGCTTGACTCTGAATTCTGTATGAAGAAACTGCATGATGTGATTAATTTCTGAGATGTCATCCCATGTAATTAGGATATCATCAACATATACAGCGATGATAGAGGTGAGAGAACCAGATGTTTTAAAGAATAGTGAGTAGTCGTTCATAGAACTAGTATACCCTTTGAAAGCAAGAACTCCAGCTAACTTAGAATACCATTGTCTAGATGCTTGTCGCAACCCATATAAAGACTTTCTGAGAAGACAAACGTCGTTTGGCTTGATGGAGGGTAGACCTGCAGAACACTTCATGTATACTTCCTCATGTAAGTCACCATGAAGAAACACATTGCTAACATCCAATTGATGCACCTGCCATGCTTTCTTGATAGCCACTGTGAGTAGACACCTGATAGTTGTCATTTTGATTACCGGAGAGAATGTTTCTGAAAAATTAACACCTTCTTGTTGAACATCCCCCCTCACTACCAATCGAGCCTTCAATCTCTCAACAGACCCATCTGACATGTGTTTTACCTTGTAAACCCATTTACAAGGCAAAACTGTCTTTCCTGGTGGTAATTGTAGGATGTCCCAAGTGTGATTCAGTGCAAGAGCCTCTAATTCAGCATCCATTGCTGCTTTCCAGCCGGCATGTTTAGAAGCATGTGCAAAACTCTTTGGCTCAACTACATCGGAAATAGAGTGAAACATATGCTGATTGGAAAGAGACAGAGTTAAAAGAGAAAGCAGTGGGCTGGATAGGGTGGACAAAACAAGCATTGGTAACATCAGTCAGTTGGATGTTATTGCAATAATAGTCTTCTAGATATCTAGGTTTATGTCGCACTCTTTGAATTCTCCCTTCATTAATGTGGGGAGAGAAGAAGAAGGGGAAGAAAAGGCTGGATTGCTGACACTGGGAATGAGAAGAGAGGGTGACTCGATATCTGAGGATGTAGTATTTGGAGGTACATGAGCTTGTGGAGAGGATGAAGGATAAGAGACAGAATCTGGGGTATCCAGAGTAGAATTATGAGATGGAAAAATGGGAGGAAGAGAGTGATAAGATTTTTCAGAGGCAAAAGGAAATTGTTGTTCATGAAAGTGAACATCCCTTGAAACATAAACTTTCTTAGTGTTGAGCTCTAACAACTTGTAACCCTTTTTACCTTGTGGATAACCTAGGAAGACACAAGCTGATGCCCTTTGTTCAAACTTTCCTCTGTATTAAGATTGAGTTGAAGCATAACATAGACATCCAAAGCTCCTCAAAAATTGATAGTTAGGTTGCTTATCAAAAAGAATTTCATATGGTGTCCTTCCATGTAGTACCTTGGATGACAACCTATTAATCAAATATGTAGCTGTTAATATGCAATCTCCCCAATAATCAATAGGTAAGTGAGATTGAAACATCAGTCCCCTTCCCAATTCCAATAGATGTCTATGCTTCCTTTCCACAACACCATTTTGTTGTGGAGTTCCAACACATGAAGTTTGATGCAAAATTCCTTGAGATTTAAGAAAATAGGCCTCTTGAATACCTGTTCCCAATTCCAGTGCATTGTCAGACCTAATGCACTTGACTTGGGCATGAAATTGTCTCTCTATCATAGCGAGAAACTCCTTAATAGTAGGGAAAGCATTGCTCTTAGAGCTTAAAAAGAAAGTCCAAGTACCTCTACTATAATCATCAACTACGGTAAGAAAGTATCTAAAACCATTATAAGTGGGTGATTTGTACGGTCCCCAAGTATCAATGTGAATCAATTCAAAAGGCTTTGTAGAATGAATAGCACTTACTGGAAAACTGAGTCTAGTCTGCCTAGCTTTAGGACAAATATCACAAACATGTTCAGATTTAGAAGGGAAATTAATGAAACTAAATTTTCTCATTGCAGAAAAGGGCAGATGCCCTAACCTTACATGCCAAAGATCAACGAAAGGGATTACATTTGCAGAAAAAGGAAAAGGAACTGATCCTGAACTAGGAATGGAACTACTTCCTTGTGGAATTGAAACTACATTAGCATTAGAAACAAACTGAGATCTAATAGTAGAAGACTTTAACAGGTACAATCCCTCATTCACTTCACCAAAAGCTTGAATGCTATTCGTTAAAGGGTCCTGTAACACACAACCACTAGGAGTAAATAACACATTATATTTAATTTGACTTGACAACCTATGCACAGATATCATATTATGCTTGAAAACAGGGACATATAGGACATTTTTCAGAGACAAATTTGGAAGAACAGAGACACTTCCTGTATGAGTCACAGTGATCCTGAAAGAATTAGGCAAAGTGAGAGTTAAAGGAACAGGAAGGGGAGTGAGCCACATAAAAGAATTGGAGTCAAAACATATATGTTCTGAAGCACCGGAATCAATAATCCATGTACATGAATTAATAACTGATAAACATGAGCTGGAGTTCCTCAGAATGGTACCAGCAATGGCATTTGCATTAAAACCAGTGGTTGGTGTTGCCCTATGCTCCTTCAGGACATCTTTTGTAACTTGCTGCACCAGATTTGTGTATTGCTCTTTGCTCATGTACTGGCTGTAATTATTGTAATCTATATCCTCTTATGTGTTTTGATATGCTTCAGATTTTTCTCCTGCTGCAACTGTATTTGCCTTCACTGTTCCCTGGTTTTCCCTTGTCTTAGTGAATTCAAAATCATCGGGGTATCCAATGAGCCTGTAGCAGTTATCATGTATATGTCCTATTTTTCCACAGTAAGTACATGTAACATTAGGATTGTACTTAACCTTCCTTGACCTGAATCTTTGGACTGGTTTTCCATTCCTTTGCTTCCCATTATCATACTTCTGTGATTGAGCATTTTCTCTCATCATTTGGTTATCATTTCTGTGATTCCACTTGCCTTGTGTTGTTGCCATAAAAGCTGCTGAGTTGGTTAAGGGGTTGTCATTAACATAAACCTCTCGTTGGTTCTCATCTTGCAACAAAAGGGAGTACGCAACATCAATGCTTGGCAAAGGACTCATCATCAGGATGTTCCCTCTTGCCTGAGCGTAGATGTCATTCATCCCCATCAGAAACTGCATTAGTTTTTGATCTTGCAGTGATTTAACCAACTTTCCCTTACCCTCACATACACACACACAATAACAAGATATAATGACACTAAGGGAATCTAGTTCATCCCACAACCTCTTAAGTTTAGTGAAATAATTGGCTATATCACTTGTACCTTGTACTAAGCTTGATACCTCTTTTTGCAGGTGATACATCTTTGCTCCATTGCATCTTCCGAATCTGCTTTCCAGGCTATCCCAGATCTCCTTGGCAGTCTTGGAGTAGATTACACTGTCTCCAATTTCTCGGGAAAGTGAATTCAACAACCATGAGATCACCATATCGTTGCAACAACTCCATTGGTCATACTCTGCAGTATTGAGACCTGGAGCTTTGCATCCTCCATTGATGAAGCCAAGTTTCTTCTTGGCTGAGAGTGCTATCAACACTGCCCTCCTCCATCCTGGAAATCCCTTCCCATCAAAGATAGAGCTGATGATATTCATTCCAGGCGAATCTGAAGAGTGCAGATGATAGGGATGATCGATGTCGATTGTGTTGGTCTTTGAAACACTTGATGTGTTCAACACCTGAGTTACAGACTCTTCTTGATCCATTTTGTATTACAGATCAATGATGAACTATGTAAATTAGTGAGAAAGAGATTGAATCGAGCTACTGCTCTGATACCATGAAAGAATGAAAAGAAAACGTTTAGAAATTTTCTGATAATTTCATTCATCTCCAAGCCTGCATATATACAAGTTTTACAAAGAATAAAACTAATAATAAAAGAAACTCAATATCCACGTGTCCTTTTTTTATTTGCCTACTCTACAACTAATCTAACAAACTTATATTCTTCAGTGTGCTAATCACGTGAGCAAATTATTCTAGAATGGCATTACTATGTACAGATGTCACTAAATCAGATGGACAAAATTCAATCCTTCTCATTTGTGATAAAGAGTCCAGATTGCTCTGCCTCTTGTTTCTCTTTGACTTTCTTCTTTACAACTCTTCTTTCCAATTTCTTCTTCTGCTTATTGCTGTATGGAATCAATGCCATGGAGGTGAATGGTTTTACGCCAATATCATTGCTAAAAAGATTGTAATTTGACTTGTTTGAAGAAGTATTAGTTGTAGAGTTGAGGTCACCACCTACTCTGATATCAAAATTTCTTCTTTGACAGTGTTTAATTCGGAAGAGGTTGAATTCAGAGTAATCAGATTGATAATATTTTACTAAGACTAATATTGTAAGGGTCTCCAATAATTCAGCAAATACGAGAAATTGTCTGCTTAACAAATGAAAATTCAACAAAATTTACCTGAGCGAGATCGCCTAGAAAATAGAGGAGAAAAAGAGAATGAAGGAAATTTGGGAGAATGGGGTCGGGTTATTTAAATAGGGTCGGGTGATTGGTTAAAATAGAAAATAGTTTTTTTTTTTTTTAAAAATCGAGTCAATTTTGGGGATTCCATTAATAAGGGGTAAATTTAGTAAAATTAATTTTATTTTAACAGCGAAGATAAAATTAAATAATAGATTAAAATTAAAAAATATTTTTGACCCTTTTCCCTTAATAGAATGAATATTTATTGGACGGAACAAGGTAGGCTCAAATTGACTAAACCCATTTTACACCGGTCCTACTCCGTCCTATTGTCATCCCAACTCTATTTGGGTCCCACCTTCTTTATTTTTTTTTTCCCCCCCCCCCCCCAAAAAAAATAGTGAGTAATGTAAACGACGTAGGCCTCTTAAAATAAACTTTTCTCATCCCTCGTGTGTTCCCACATGTCCCACCACTTTTTCCTCTTAATCTCCGTTTTTTCGACATTATCAAAGCTCCAAATTTTCCTTCATAAAAACTTGTCAATTTTCCTGTTTTGAGATTCTCTTCCATAACCAAAAATATCACAATGAAGCTTAAACCTCCTCCAAATTCTTCTTCTTCTTCTTCATCTCAGACGCTAACAGCAACGGCGGCATCATCTCATGATGCTAAATTACTTGTTCGTGAAACCCTACGTATTAGTGCTGATCTTGCTTCTTCTCCTTATGTGACGTCGGTTGGTTCAGTACCGGAAAATGCTAGTTTTGGAGTTGTAGATCGGGAATTTGTTGATTCAAGCTTGAGATTGCTTTGTTGTGAAGAGATCGATGGTCGTAGATGGAAGTATTTTGCTGATGACAGTGTCGGTTCTGAACAATTGAACTTGAAGAAGAAGAAGAAGAAGAATGCGATTCGTGCTGTTAGTTTGCACTCTCCACAAGCTCCTGCTGAGGTTTGTTTTGATTCCTCTAATACAATGATGTGATTGATTTGTTTAGTATATGTAGCTTTCTGTAGCTATTTAAATTAGCAATTCTTAAAAAACTAATACTAGTTGCATAAACAATGTTTTGACTTTGGGATAGAGTTTTGAATTTTGTGACTCTTGAACTAAAAAAACGTTTAGGATGTAGGAAAATGTAATTTAATCTTTGTGGTTTTAAACATGCAATGTTGAAAGTGGAAATCGAAGAGTTGCAAGGAAATGGAAAGAGACATTCTTTTTTGAAACGGATTAAAAAGGAACAATTTGATATGGAGGGAGCAGTTGCATAAACAATATGACCTCATTTTTTAAAATGATCAAAAGTCTGAGACAGCTTGCGGCACCTTGACTAATCAATCAGAGAGCCTGTTTTTGTATGACAATCCACAATAACAGGTGCCAGGTAGAAGCAGCTCTGTCTCATCATGTCTCCCTGAATTTTTTCAGAAGTAAAAAGGAAAATGAGACTTTGTTTAAGATTCTTAAATGAGGAAGATTACAGTATCATGGCTTTCACATCAATGAACAAGAACTATATTATGCGTCTAGTAGTTTCAAATTTCTGGTGAAGAATATATAGTCTTTATCTATAATAATTCAAATAGTCGTAGAAATATGTTGAAAGGAATTTTCAGTTGACCTTAAGTGATCAAGTGACGAACTAGCGAGTGAACTAAAAATCAAATTGCTACAGCAGAAGTTCTATAAATTGTTTCATGAGCACCTTGTTTATATAGTGTACGATGCTGAAATTCCAACATTAGGCATATTTTCAGCAAAGTGGAAGGGTTTTCTCTGGTGTAAATCATCAGAACATTTTCTCTTGTTTTATAATTTCTGTAAGCTACTAAAGTACGTCTCTATGAGGAGTGCCTAATAGTATATTGTAAGATGGTCGTTTGGGTAGGACATTGTGCGTGTGAGTAAAGACATTGTGCATGCATCTTAATAGACAAAGATTCTCTATTCAAAATGTATTTTTTTAATGTTCCTATTGTACACGTGGTGCAGGAGTTCATGTCATTCATAAGATCCTATGTGGTTCCAGAAGGTTTTCCTGACAGTGTTACACCTTCTTATGTACCATACATGACATGGAGGGCACTAAAGGTATACACCAACAAAATAAATGCTCTGTCTTGATTGCTCTTTTGGCTAATCTTTCATAACATGTTGTGGTTATTTACCAACTACCTCTTGATTTCCACTTGTAGCACTTCTTTGGTGGTGCAATGGGAGTTTTCACGACGCAAACACTCTTAAATTCAGTAGGAGTCTCCAAACATAGAACTACCCCTGGTGCTATAGCTATTAACTGGATTCTCAAGGTACAGATGGAGTCTTTAACATTGTCTGCATTCTCTCTCTTGACATTTTACTTAGAGTTGGGACTTGATATAAGAATGTGGAAAATATTATGCAAAAAGTTGGAATAAGTTTGGTGAGTTGGGTTGTCAATTTGGCATTTGAGTCTGCATATCAGATACATGTGTATTTAAAGCTATTTATATGCCAACAAAGTCCAATATTTTCCCAAAGATCCTAATAACAAGTTTTATTTTTGTTACAGACTTAAAATAAACAAATGTTTTCCTTCTTGAGCTTGAACTTTTGGATGAGTTGGTTCACACAATTTGATGCTACATGAGCTGACAAATTAGAGTCTCTATCATTACTTATCGACAAAAATATTGTCACGTGCTTGGCCTAAAACAATAGGCCTACATGTGCCGGAGCGTGTTGCATAGTAGGATAAATAAATGTGTCCCTTCTCTATCAGTTGAAACTTTTACTTTTAGATGAGGCGGTTCACACAATTCAGCAGTTTTCTTTCTGTTTCTCCCAGCAGCAACTAATCCTTTTTACAGTCTTATAATTTCATAAGTTTTCCCAATATCTATAGATTAGGTTGTTCTTGCTTCCATTGGTCACCATATGAGATCAAACATTATCCTACAATCCCTGTCACCCAAAAAGCAGATACTTTCTTTAATTTTTTCTGACTGAGAAGCAGGAGCGCCCATTCAATCATGTGGAATTATTTTCTAGGAAAGCTTCATAACCTGAATCAAATCCGTCCTGAAAATTGTGATGAGACAGCGAACGAGGAAAAAAAACTTAAGTTTTAATTATTTCTGGCTCGAGTGTCTCTCTCTGTGTGTATGTGGTGGGGTCTTCATGTATCTAAAGAAGTCAAGAATGCTCAAGATCTAAGTTTAAGACTGTTCTGTTGCTTCTGATTCTCTCAGCGTTGAATAAACCCAAATCAGATATGCGCTCATTCTTTTAACTGTTACATGTTTATGATATTCCGTGAGCTCAAATTGGATTTTAGAAACAGCTCCTTTCATGTTCCATGAATTCAAACTGGAGGGTGTATGCAATTTTCAGGATGGTGCTGGTCGGGTGGGGAAGATGCTTTATGCACGGCAGGGAAAGAAATTCGATTATGATCTAAAACAGGTATTCTCCATTGTTTCCTCTCTAAATTTTCTTTTGGTTTGTTTTGTGTTTTTGTGTTGTTTATATTTTGTTTTCTTGGTTTGGGCTATGGGATGAGTAAGGGTTGATCTTTAACTTGTCATTTTGTTAAACTAGTTCATTTTCCTTATAATGCTTGTTTCATTATGTTGCCCTTCAGCTAAGGTTCGCGGGTGATCTTCTGATGGAGTTGGGAGCTGGTGTTGAACTGGTAACTGCTGTCGTGCCACAGTTTTTTCTTCCTTTGGCCTGTGCTGCGAATGTCGCAAAGGTTTGCCACTGTCCTCTTTTCCATATTTTTTTCCTGTTGCATGGACATATAGTTAGTTAAGCCCTCAAGGTTTATCTTGAATCGCGTGCAGAATGTAGGTGCTGTCACTTCTACTTCAACTCGTACTCCTATATATAAGGCCTTCGCTAAAGGGGAAAATATTGGGGATGTAACAGCTAAGGGGGAATGCGTTGGAAATCTTGCTGATTTAGTAAGCTTTTCTAATCTTTCTTTCCTTCTTTTTCTCTTTTTCTGGTGCTGTAGATATTGATTTGATCTTAACTTAAAAAGGGTAGCCCGGAGCATAAAGCATCCCGAACTTCACATTGCATCAAATCCAATGTTTAACAAGTATATTGAATTGGCAATATGAGTATTCTGATTTCAATTGCATGACCACTTGAGACCACTTCTGAAAACAAATTTTATCCTGGTCTGGCCACAGTTGTGTAATATACTATAGGTTGCATTAATGGTTCAAGTGTCATTGCCACAAGAAGAAGTAGCAGTTCTGTTATTTCCTTCTTTTGAAAGGGATAAGTGGCAGAAGAGGTAGTCACTATATTTTATGGCCATTGTTGCTGTTTTTTAAAGTGATGGGGTTGTATACCTACTCATTCTCACTAACTTTTCACTCAATTTTTCCCTTCCGAGGGCTTTGGTGGAAGGCAAACTGAAACAAAGGGCCAGTAAAGTTTTACATAGTAGGGAAGCTGCAGGTGACTTTGTGATTGACTATTATTTGTACCTTCATATTGTTCCAAAGAAATTCACTGAAATTGTTCTCTTGCTTATTGATGGAAGTGACACTTGGGAGAAGACGGGAAGGAAGAGAAACACTGCTTGATTAAATCCTCAAGCTATTGGAGTTTAAATTATTACAATCCTAGAAAGGGAAGAGAATCAGTACATAATTACAATATCATTCAACAGAGTAAATTAAGCTATATAGTATATCAATGATATTTAATATTCATACAAATCCTAACACTTTCCCTCAAGCTGGTGCATATATTTCATATGCCTCAAGCTTGCGACATATATAACTTGTTCTGAGACTGATGAATGAATTGGTAAATATATTTGTAAGCTGATCTTTCAACCGTTAGAACTTTGTGACAGTGTCTCTTGAGGGTATCTTTTCTTTGACAAAAATCACAATCAATTTTTATGTGTTTGCTCCTCTCATGAAACATTGGATTTGGTGTAATGTGAAGTTTGGCCTCATTGTTACACATAATGGCGGCAAACATGTGGGTTGGGTAAAATTTGGGCGGGTTAGAAAAGGGTTGAATAGAAAATGGGTCGTAACATAATCTGCCCATATTTTTGCGGCTGAAAATGGGTTGAGTTCTAGTCAAACCAATATTTAATTCAAGAATTTCGGAATAAAGAAATCATTGAACCAGGGAGTTTCGGAGATGTTAAGTATGGTGAAGGTCTTTACTATGAATTACTATTCGTTGGGCTACTGTACTGTTTTCTTTACACTGATTGTCGGGCTACTGTATTGCATTCCACCTTATTGTTGGTAATTGAAGTATTTGGTTAAAGAACAGGAATCAAAATAGTGAAACTTGTTACATGTGTAATAATATGGTAATATTTACAGTAATAAAATATCAGTGTTTTACTGTTATCTTTTTTATTATTAGAGAGGTATTTTAAACTGAATTTTGATGACTTATGCTATCGTAATTATATCATACTTGGGCATTGCAAAATGGCTAAATACACTAGATACCCCCTTAAACTTGGCATGATTTGTAAGTTAGAAACTCAAACTTAGCTCATGACTAGATAGACACCTCAACTCGTCTTATGTGTCGGTTAAACATACCAATACTACATGGCATATTGTGTGTGGTTTTGTAATATTAGACTTCTTTCTCAATCAATGTGTTCAATATAAACTTCAGCATCTTGGCCTTGATTTTTTACAATTCAGAAGCTAAAAGATTATTCACATTGGAACACCAATTTTACCATCTTTCCATCTCAAAGGGTCTATTGTTCATAAGGTGCACTCCTCTCCAAACATATCAGTTTATGGTAATGAGAATATGTAGGAGTTCTCTATGATAAAAAAGAAAATAAAAGAATCTACAAGAGTGAAGCAAGAATTATGAGAAACAAAAGAATAACAAAAACAAGATTGACAATCCGTAAAATGTTTCCTTTTTCCTTTCAGGGGGAATTGAAGGGCTTATTTCTACTTGAATAAGAGTTCAAATTTATCTGCTTAGTTGTTTCTATTATGCATCTTATTACTAATGTGTTTGAACTGGAATAACTTATGTAAATTGTTTCTTATGAAGCTCGGGACAGGATTAAGTATCTTGATTTCCAAAAGGAATCCATCCTTGGTCAAGACATTTGCCTTCCTCTCATTTGGATATGTCTTCAGCTCTTACCGAGAGGTTAAATAGTGTGCATTAACTTCTTTTAACAAACTCTTTTGATTCCTTCCCTTTTTCTTTTCCCATTTGACTGAAGGTGTCTTATTGCTTTTGTATGTCTTAGGTGAAATCTGTTGTGCTGCATACCCTGAACCGTGCAAGATTCACAGTAGCAGTAGAATCTTTCCTAAAGACAGGTTGGGTGCAGTCTTCTTTCCCTCCATAACTCCTCTTTTCTGTTATGATTGAGCCTCCTTTCATACGATGATTTTGTTTGCTGTTAACTGACTGTCATCACAACTGGGTGGTTCATCTTACAAATTTGTGGTGAAAACAGGACATTCCAACATTTTATTAACTCAAATCTAGCGAAATTATGTGTTGCCTCTTTTACCTTTTCTTCTCCATTTTGATTTTCCGTGGAGTTATCCAAAAATGTGAAAAACTTACGAGTGAAGCAAAGCAGGAAACGGAAGATAAATTAACAGCCATATATCTTTTTTCTTCGAGTTGATGTCTTATGGTGCTACTTGCTCTTCAGGGAGAGTTCCAACACTGCGGGACGGAAATTCAAGGGAAGACATATTCAATTTTCCATGGAGACAGCACAGGCCTATTGTTCTTGGTAATTACAAGGAAAATACACTGTTTCCTTTGTCACCTAATCATAAATTCATCAGATATATTCATTGTAGATTTAAACTAAATGGCTGCAGGACCCAGATTTAAAGAAGCTTTCCAAGATCCAAACTCATATCTTGCTGTCAAGCCCATCTTTGAGGTATGTTTCTAGGAAGGATGAATGTCAAGGGGAGGTCTCGTGTACATAACACACTTTCATCTCTTGCTTGTTATGTGGCAAAATATTTCTTCTACCATTTTCTTGTATTCATGCTCATGAATTGCATGTCAATCTCGATCAACAGAAGGAGCATTATATAGTGACATACAATCCTTCCAAAGAAAACATATATGTGCTGCTGAAAGATCAAGCCAAGTCTGATGATGTACTGAAAGCAGCATTTCATGTAAGACATCTGACTTATCCATGTGATGAATGTGGAACTCTTAATTTACCATACCTAATTAACTTTAAAATACAGGGCCATGTGCTTCTGCACATCATTCGTTCATCCACCAACAAACAGTCTTCCTCCAGGAAACAACATGAAGATGAACATTCAGCATCCTTGCTATCAACTGCTGATCTTCAAGCTCATGTTGCAGAATCTTATAAAATGGTCACTGCTTTATATATGCCTTTCAAGAGCAAGGCTAAAGAACAGGTGAAGCGAAATTCGCCACTTCATTAGACTATTTCAATATATCCTTTTTTGTTTCTAACTTTTAAACAAAATTGAAACATAGAGATGAATTGTTACTACTAATTGCAGCTGAACCTTATGTTTAATTACACTTTGAAAAAAAATAATACAAAGCTGAGGAAGTATCAGGAAGGGCTAAGATGTAATAAACCAGAATAGCTGAGTTTTCAATCTCATTCCTTAAGTTCCTGCCAGTAAGAAAGGAAAACAGAGTTGGGAAATAAGAGCTGGAATATCGGGTGTCTTTTGCACGGAGGAAAATGTTCTCTAATTTTCCTAGGTTTGGTTGGTCAAGATGTTTTGGAGAACATTTTCTCTAGGAAAACGAGTTCACGGAAAATTAGTTTAATAAGTGGCATTCCGTGATGATTGTCTCCCTCCCTACTCAAACTCTTTCTCCCCACTTACCTCGTACCCTATATCCCTTCCCCCAAATCCTCCACCCCACACACCTCACCTCCACTCCCATAGTCTTTGTCTAAAGTATATATAAATTCTCTTGGGACAATATTCTTTATTTTTCTTACCGAACACTAGAAAATAAGTATTATATCGTAATTGCCACTAGTGATGAACATGATTTTAACACCATGGACATGCAATTATACATGTAACAAAATACTAATTGCAAAATATTGATGGAAGTAGCTCAGTGGGAATGACAGTAGTGAATTCATTGTTTTCTTCATCAAAAAAAAAAGTAGTGAATTCGTTGTTTGTCTGCTCTGCCAATTTGATTATGGTATGCTTGCACAAGAGGCTGTTCCTTTTATTTAGTTATGCAGGATATTGATCATTTTACATCTTTGCAGGGTTGGGTGATGTCGGAATCACTACTTAATCCTGGCCGAGCTCGGCTTTGTGAAATGCCCACATAAGATACATAACTGTTGGAGTTGGTTGCAGAGGAGCTAAAAAAAAATTGTTTGTTGACAATTATTTTTCATGGCGCCACTGATGGGCATTGCAAGAGGTTTGTGCATCTAGTGAATTTTGCTACGCGGTGGCAAATAAGGTCAGAGATTTGAAGTAACTACCAGATATTTATCCTGATGTTCCTTGAGACGCAATTCACTACATGTTCTTTCGACTTTGTAGTACAATGGTTGACCTGTACATCAGCAGCTAGCTTTTAGCGTAAGCAAGAAAGGTGCATTCCGCAAAAGAGATTTCAGTAGACTTGTTTATTCTGCCAGTCTTTTCTTCTTTCTTGCATATATATATATTCAGTTTAATGCATTTTTTTTTAATAGGGGGAGGCGGGTTCGCCTGCCGTTGAGATACGCTTCTACCCCCAGTTTCCTGTTTTTCATACTTTTTTTTAGCTAATGTAATGCAATATCTCCATCTGGTGTTACTTTTTTCCTTCTTTAACTTTTTGCTTTTCAATTATGGAAGAACAAACAAACATGAGGGAAATGCTACACACAAGTACCCTCTAAACCCAAATAAATGATGATGTTTACAAGTGGTATTTCACAGTGATTGTGCTCTTCTGCCCTCTAACACACCTCATTTCCAACCCATCCTCGTAGCCCTCATCTCCACCATTTCACACCCTATCTTTCATAAGATTAGCTTAGATTATAGACAAATACTTCAATATTTTTTGCTTATATGTCGAACACAAGAAAATAAATAAGAAATCTAAGAAAAACATTCTTGGTACCGAACACACCCTATACATGCTGAATTTTCGCAAGTAATAAAGACACCTTTATCTTTCGCTCCAAATACCTACTAATTTTCCTATTTTAATATCGTGTGATTCTTTGTTGTTTCTACTCTTAATTGTACACTAAAAGAACTTGTTGCATTCTTGGAGACTGTATAGACAATTTAGTTTCATAGGCACTCCTACCAAACTAAAGGCCAAATTAAAAACATATTGGAGAAACTACATATCTGGGTCATAAAGACTTGATAATTTCGCTTAACTGTTACAATCAAACGTCTTTTGAACTTTGCGCGTTTAGGTGAAAATATTACATGTTCATACCCCAATTCATGAAGACTTGATAATTTCACTTAACTGCTACTAGATAGTATATATATAGAGACAATACAGTGTAATTATTTAGATTTTGTATATATCTGTAATTATTTTGCTTTTACATGATATTTGCTTAGTTTCAACAAATATTTTAACTTGAATTGGTGGGGCGCGCCAGGCCTGGGCTGTAGTGCTAAGCCTAGGCGACGCATGAGAGCCCAAGTAGCAAGCTACTTTGATGGACCTTCCCCCTTAAAAAATTGAGTTAATATCGTGTGAGTCAATGACTCACATATCAGATATTAAATTGATAAGAACAGATACTACACTTGATCTTAGCCAAAAGGCCGAGAAAGGTATGCTTTACTCTATCCACAAACCTCGTCTTTTATACTGCTTCTCAACTCTCTACGTCTCATTTCCTACTGATGTGGGACGACAAACGCTTAATATAATACCACCTTGAGTTTTTTGTTTTTTTTTGCATTTCGAGGTATAGATGTTAGTTCAATTCTCATTGTTGATTGACACCAAACACACACACACACATTGTACAAACTAAAAATCTTGCAATTTCATAACTCTCTATATTCATACAACTTTAATGTACCAAATAACATTAGTTATGTGAAAAATAGTTTTGAGATTTTAAGAATTAACACAACACTAGTATAGCCAAAAGCCATTACAAACCACTATGTATGTACTTGAGAAGTCACATTTAACCAAAAAAAAAAACAAGCTTATCTAAATGGCTAAGGTGTGAGAAGAAACAATGAAAGAATACACTTGACAAAAGTTCATAACTCCAGAAAATTTCTTGCTCTCACATGGCTGCGTTAATCGTTGATCTTGCAGCCTCTTTCTTCATCTCCGCAGCTTTTCCACTCCCTCTGAAATACGTGAACACTTGCTGCATATTGTAGATCATGAAAAGGGTTACGTAAGAGCAGAGACGGTTCTGATGCTACACGTTCAACTAAATCAAAAGGGGTTCAATATCTATTGTATATACATTAAAAAAAGTATTTTTAACCAAGTGTACGCATGAGAGAAATGACATATATAGTCCTTTAACTATATGAGTAGGTCTAAAATAGCCTTTTAACTATACATTTGACGAATATAGTCCTTTAACTATTCAAAAACTTGTCAGATTTGGTCCCTTAAGTATACACTTACCAATTTTAGTCCCTTAACTATAAAATTACTGATTTTACTCCTTTAAGTATTCAAAAACTTATCAGGTTTGATCGTACACATGACACAACCAATTGGAAGTGTGTGTATTTGTTCACAAGGATAGTTAAGGTATCTATCTAAACGATTGATATCAACTTTAAGTGTGTATCTATATATGCTAAAATGAAACTTTGGACTTATAATTTCAAAACTACAACGTGCTAAAGTTTAAATCTTGGATCGACCTGTAGGTAAGAGTGATACTAGAAGAAATGACAAAGGGACAAATAAACTAAACCTGAATAACCCATATGCTGATCACTGATTCAAGAGCAAAGAGTCCAGCACCAATGAAGTATAATATCTGCAAGTAAAATCAAGTTTTAATGGCTAGATTTGAAATTTCATCTGATCGCGCAAAGTTCAGAAGACGTTTGATTGTATGAAAATCCGATATAGCCTTACCCCAACTATCGAATTCCAGCCGATAATATTAATTGCAATTATGAAACCACTGTTGAACCAAAGAATGTAGAAAGGAGTTAGTCAAAAAGGGCAAGTTGAACCAGACACCACGATTATAGAAAAAAGATGAGAAAAACATCCAAACTTACGTAATGGAATTCTGCCTGAACACGAATGGAGGTGCTGCTGTGGCTAAGACGCAGAATATAATGTGAATCTACAATACATATAGGCATAATACATAAACAGACACTCAAACTTGACCTCAACTGCAAAAAAAAGAAATGAAAAAGATGAAGAATGTGTGTTCACCGAATAACAAAAGAAAAACCACCCAAAATTCAGCGCGCTATCAGTCCTGCAAACAGAATAGATATGAGAAAATAGTCACCGACAGGTAGAAGAACATTACAAAATTATAAGAAAACAATAACAATATTATACCTCATCGCACGATAAAGAGGACGATACCACAAAAAGTAGGCTGATGGAATACCTAAGAAGTAGATAAGACCGAAAAACCATGCGCCAACGTCTATAATGATACATAAAAGGTTAAGTTAGATAGTTGATTAATACTGATGGTCACTCAACTAACAGTTATTACTATCTCAGATTGTCGTCTTTTGTTGAGTGACCATTTGAGATATCGACTCTGAATGATTAAAAAGATTGTAAGATTTAGTTTCACAACAACCTCCTCCTTTGATCCAAATACAGGCGGTTGACATAATGTTCCATACCATACAACCCGCCAAACCTGTAATTCACAAAGTTTGAAGTTAAAAGATATCAGAGCAGACAAAGGTCATGAGTTCGAGTCTCACCAACCACGTTTCATCAAAAAAGTAATTTCACGTGCTTGATTCAATGAAAAGAAGAATGAAATTCAACATGTGAAGGGGCGTGTTGAGAATATTACTGATTAAATCGACTTACCCAACAATGTAGTGAATGCAACATATTGTATCTTTTGTAGATGGATTGGAATTTCATTCGCGATATCATGATGAATGATTGGGAGGCACGGTGGCCAATTACGATGCTCTAAAACAACACCAGCTGTCGAAAGAAGAAGGAGAGATCAGAAATGAAGAACAAATTATTCGTCGAATAAAACTTTGATTGTTAGCTCAAAGAGCTACAATGGAGAAAATGTGTGTACCTCCTGCTAAAGCTTCTTCTCTCCTTCTCACATCCTATAAGAAACAGAGAAAACAGAGAATTACTAGCGCGTATAAAACTCTATCTCAAATGTTTCTGATGAATACTCCTTCGTACACTTCTCTTTTTGTGACGGATCAATATGTCCATCACAAATTTGCAACTGAATGTTGTTCAGACTCTCCAAAAATATTGTTACACCAGTATCGGACTCTCTAAAATGCACTACTTTTAGAGAATCCGACACACACATGTTGTCATTTTAGAAAGAGTCCGAGCAACATAGCCATATAAAGTACTAAGCAAGCCTACCTCTTCTCTTCTTTTCAGATCAGCCTCTCTAGCTTGTAGTTCCTTCTCTTTCTTCTTCAAATCCTGAATAGTTACGCGAGTTTAAAAAGGATCATTAAACCGTAGTCTCACAATGAAACACACGATTACTGTGTTCATTCGCAAGCTAAATATACAGAGTTCAAATTGTCAACTAACTAGTCTCACCTTTGTACTATCAAGAGGAATATTGACTGTTGAACCACGAGCGGAACTCCCATTCTGAACATTTTAGTAAGTAAAACAATGCATAAGCAAGGTATTCAATGAAATTAAAGAAGCTCCTAATAAAGGGCAACCCGATTCACCAAGCATCCCGTGTTTACACAGGGTCCAAGGAAGGACACACCTCAAGGGAGTATAATATAGGCACAACTACTATGACACAAGCATTAATTACTTATTCCATGGCTCGAACCAGTGACCTAGAGGGCATACGGGGACGACTTTACCATTACTCCAATATCGTGTTGTATAAGGTTCATTAAAGAGGGAAACACTTCCTATCAAGATTTTTTCCATTCCAGGGCTCGAACCCAATAGATTTTCAAACAAAAATAATTTTAAAAAAAAACACAATATTTTGACTCCATGGGCATTTTTATTGTTTCTAACAAGACAAAAAGACAACTATAAAAAAAATGGAAACCACACCACCAACATGAACAACACTTTCCTCTAAACTACAAATCAAAACAACAACAATGTTTCAAAATTACTCAAAAGCGGGGTCTGGAGAGGATAGAGTGTACAGACACCTTACAACTACCTCGAGGAGGTAGACATGTTGTTTCCAAAAGAACCTCAGCTCGAGTAACGAAGATCATAGCATCTAACGGAACAATACAAAAGTAAAGAGGACATAGAAAATAATAACGAAAAACATAACATAACATAACATAACATACCAAAAAAGGGAGCAACAACCATATATAACCAAATAATGTGATAACTGAAACACAATAAATGAACGAGGAATAACAAAGATAACTACGAGTTAAATGCAAATACTATCAGAAAACATATACAATGCATTCATCTATCTTGCTAGAAACGTACCGCAAACGGATTCACGTTAGCTTCTTCTGCAAAAGGATTATCATTATAGGCCATTTTTTTGTTCAATAATTAAAAAAAAACTCTATGCTCTTAAAAGCAAACCCAAAAAATGCAACAGAAATATACAAATATATGCAAAAAAAAATAAAAAAAAAATCTGTAGCACTAATTGGGGATGTAGAAAATGTGCATTGATCACACAATGCACAATTATTATTGAATTAAATTAAGAGTCATTAGTGAATATTTGTTTTCTTTGTAATTTTCTGTTATGAAATTTTTGTTTATCATTCATTTGGTCATTTTTTTGCCTTTTTTTTAGCAGAATAAATTGGGGAAATTTATGTATGAGAAAAAATGTAAGAAGGTATTTGCGGGTGTTCACAGGAAAAAAATTGGAGGGATTTATATAAGTTTGAAGATTTATGAGATGTGAGACTCACCTAATACTAAGGTCAATTAATTAATATCGATAAAAAATTTAGTCTTTGTTGTTATTGTGTATATTAATTGCCGCTAAAAGATGTTTTGTTGTAGTATGAGATAGTAGTAAGGTTTGTGTACACTCTATCCTCACGACACCAAGGGTTATGTTTAGCGGCAATTGATTAATGACAATAACTTAATTATCACTAAATATGTATTTTTAGCGGTAATTAGTACTTTTTGTAAATGTTCCTAAAACCTACATCAACATTGGATCGGGTGAGAATTAACTAATATTAGTAAAAGTTTTAGCTCCCTAATTTGTTAATGTATATATTTATCGACACTAAAAGTTGTTTTTACTCTAATGCCTTCCCAGGCCCTCTTAATTAGTGGAACTTTATAGAGTATGTTGTTGTTCCCACACATCCAATCATGGGATTGTTGGTTCGAATCACCAAGAGAACAACTCTTAAGGAGATTGGACGAAATTTAATGAAAAAAAATCGAGTAATCATATCTTAAATATGTGTGTAATGTACTAAAATGTTCTTTGAATCTCTTTTGCTAAATAAATTATAAGGTAAAACCTCAACACCAACAGAGGGGCGGACCCTACAGTGGGTGAAGTGGGTTCATATGAACCAATATGAACCCACTTCACTGAAAAATAATACCGTATATATATGTATATTTAATTAACTTTTAAATTTTATATGTATATATTAACTCTTGACCCACTAACACAAGTGTGACCCTTGGCAGAGTGGTGAAACTATCCAATCCGTCACTGACACAAACAAATATCAACACTTGAAGGTAGGAGGGAGAGATCATTGGATTCAACTTCCATTGGTGATGGTGATTCCTTCTTGAAAAACGTATAAACAAGATCAAAATTACTTTTATAATAATAATAATAAAATAGTTACTTAATCCTTTTAATTTCTTCGTGTGTTTACTTCTTTATGTGTAGAACCCCTTATAAAAATCCTGGTTCCATGTAAAGAAGGAGTTGGAATAAGAAAGCCAGTATTCAAATCATATTACACTATAATGTAAATACAATGACAAGTTCCTCAAGGTTAAAAAGCCCTTATGAGTGGACATTTTTCCTAACAAATATCTACTTACACATAGAGGTTTTTGTGATAGTGACAAACCATAAATTTCAATTTCATATCTGTATTGTTGTCAACTGGAGCTATGACTAGTAGAAGTTGAGGCTGGACTTGAAGGAGACGCGTCGTTTTGGTGATGAAGGGTTTGAGATGTACATTCCATAGGAGAAGGCACGGGTACTGGATGTGCGATGAAGGTAGGAACTTCTTCCCCAGGCATCAGTACTGATACTCCATTCGCGTAAAAAGTCATCTGTAAGTATTAACAGAAGAACATTATATAGATAGCTCCACATATATAGGTGAGAATCATCAACAAAAGAAAATGATATTTAAGTTATATACACTATCAGTATTAAAAGTTTCTTCATTAGCTATGCGATTTAACCTTTTGTAGACTTATAGTAGCTCACAGTCCTCTGACTACACTCATAAGGGATCGAGAAGTTGACGATGTAGTCAGTTCAATGAGAGTCTAGAGTCAAAGGCAATAAGTACATTTTAGATTTCTCATGGTAGAAATCGCAACAATAAAACAGGCAACAACAATAACAATAACATATCCAGTATAATCTCACCAGTGGAGTCGGGTGGGGTGTATGCAACTTTACCCTTATCTTGTGAAGGTAGAGAGGTTATTTTTGACAGACCTTTGACTAAAGTGAAAACATTTGTTTTAGAAAAACAATTCTCTCCACACCATTGGGCATTTTGGTATATATAAATATGATTATAGCCATTAATTAAAACATTTAAAGCAAAAGAATCTTAGCTTTTAGCAATAATATTGGGAAGAATACTAGACTAGTGTACTTAACTGAAAAGGAACAATTAATAAATATGTCATAATGCAGCCCACTATAGAAACTTCAAATACTCCCACTCATAAATCTTTCAAAATTGTGAATTTTTAAATCCTAATTCATTGATCTTCTCCCAAAAAAGGTAACATGTCAAACAATGTTGAATCCCAGCATTGACACCCAAGGGTGTGGTCCAAGTGTGGATACACCTAGCCTCGAGGACAGGGGCGGAGCCAGGTAGGATCGAGGGGGTCAATCCGTACCCTCTTTATGGAAAAATAGATTATATATGAGTAAATTATGTTTTATGTATATATAGTATATGGTGAACCCTCTTTGACTTCTTCATGTGTTATTTATATTTATAACCCCTTGATGAAAATTTTATTTCCGCCACTATACTTGAGGGGTGTTACTTGACACCCTTTGTTGAAATGGATATATAAAAATAAGTAAAATGAAAAATATTGTGTATGAATATAAAATAACACAACTTGTCCTAAAAAAATCTCGCGTACGTGCCCTGATGGTCAATGAAGTGGACTAACACAGATTCAAATTTCAGCGAAGGCAAAAATGACAAAACTATTCGATATCTGCTAGTTGCTAAGGGAAAATAGCATGTACCTTGTAGAGTTAGTAAAAATACACACAAGTTAAATCGAACACCGCGATTATAAAAAGAATATTGAATCCCAACATAAGCTCATATGTCATCATGGCCTCCAAAGTCAAAATATGGTGGGATGTCATTGGAAGCTATAGTTTCTCTTTTAACAAGATGCTTGGGACAAGAATGACAATTAAAAAACTATTGTTCTGAATAACTCTTTGTATAAAATAGCATATCATGGGGCTTTAATGTCTTCTAATATGCATAAAAATGGGACACACACAACATGGGCTTCAACTAGAAAAGTCTTTTTTCTAAAAAGTCTTTTATACTTGGTAGTGTACCATGCAGAAAACACAATGGGGGCCATCATGGCAACCTCTTGTCTAATAAATATTTGGTTTTAGACAAAAGAATCACATGTATACATAGGAATGACATGTTTCCAATAAATTTAAGTTCATTGATAAAAATTATGAGTCTCTTTGGATTAGCTGATTAAAAATAATCGATAAGTATTAAGGTATTGAAGTCGAATTATGAGTCTCTTTATCTGTTGAAGCGTGTGATTATTTCATCTAAAAATTTAAGATATTAAAAATAATACATTTTTATTGTTTTATTATATTCTCAATACCCTCCCCATGTGCGGGCCCAATTGTTTTTTTCATAAGTCAAGCATGTGAAAATTATTTTTGACATGAGTGGCCGTGAATTTCACTCTCAGAAACATTGTCTGCTCTAATATCATGTTGAAGCATGTGACTATCTCATCTAATAGCTTAAGCTATTAGAGAGTACACTTATATTATTTAATTATATTTTTAACATAATCCTGAACAAATGCATTACCTTTAGAGAATTTAAAATGTACCTGATGATATTTTTAAAGAGTTCAAATAACATATATCATTAATATCAATATGATAAAGGACTATAAAATGTGTGCAATATTCTTAAAAGCTATTTACAAAAAAGTCGGTGAAAAAGGACTATAACTAAAACAATACTAGGGATAAAACTATAAAAATTAAAAATAAATTAGAACTAGAAACTTGAACTTAGAACTTCAAGATGAATTTTGAATTTTCTAAATCACTGAGCCAACTTTTACAATTCAAAAATATCTTATGTAAATCATGTATTTTTTTATCGAAGAGATAAAGTGAACATCCTCACCCCCTCTTAACTCCACCCCTAATCTCATCACCCTATGTTTTGTAATAACTAACACATTTTCTTTTCCGACTTAAGCATTTGTTATTCGAAGCTTGTGAGTCTAACTAATTCAGAATTCCGTCAAATGAATTATGAAAAACTCTTATGTTTAACTAATATAATGTTAATAACTTTTTCTTTTTTTGTCTGAGGGTTAAAGTTAGATAAATTGGATCAAAAATTCAAAATAAATTTTCCAAGGACATGATGATCAAGAATGATTCATATTCACTAAGGTCTACAAAATGATAATTATGAACAGAATCACATTCAAATAATCCAGCTATAAGTTATTATTGTAATAGCCATAATTATGTGAGACGCAATAATACAGTAAGAAAAAAACAATTAACTGTCACAAAAAAGTTAGTTACCCTAATCATTGCGGTCCTTGAAAATAAAGTATTCTTATTTTAATTTATCCGTCTTAGTTTGATCGTGACAATAACATAATTTAATATTAAAAAGGCTAAAATATTAACTTATATTTTATTTGTTCATTTTTACTTGTTCATATTTGACTTGATACATTTTTTTTAAAAGAAATTAATAAAATGATAAATATATTATATCACTCTTTGAATATAATAAATTGAAATAAACTAAAAACCAAACAATAAATAATTTTTTAATTTTCTAAGTGAACAAGTGAAAGTATCAACTCTTTTAATACTTTGTATGTTCCTTTTTAATTTTCATAATTTCCTTTTTTAGATTCAAATGATATGAATTTTAACTAACATTTTAAGATTATTTTTTCATCATATTAATATGTAAAAAAAAAATGCAATTTATAGTACTTTCCATAAAAAAAATTAATATCTAATTTTTTTAAAAAAAATATATTAATATAATCTAAGTTAATTTTGAAAATTAATCAAGCTGACTCTCAACAAGCACAAAAAAAATATATACTAATAAATAGCCAAATAAAAATAGACAAAGAGTGTGAAATAAATATTTCAATTCATTTAGGAAATAATACTTTGGTCTAATTTTCCATAATTAGTAACTCTAACTTTGGAATTCTCATTTTATCTCAACATAACGATAAATTAAGTTTTAATTTTTTAATTGAACAAATAAAAATAGATATTTAATGTTTAATATAGGAACAAGAAGTAAAAAATGGACCAAGGGTATAATAAACATTTCAATTCATTTATGAAATAATACTTGCTCTAATTTTTCACGTTCGAATTCCAACTTTAAACTTCTATTTTATAATAATGACAATGCAATAGATTCTTAGCTATTAAAATTTCTTTCGTGAGTTAATATTATTTTGATATGTGAGCATAAAACATTTCGTTATTTCATAAATTTTTTTTGTTTAATTAAATAGTGTTATATAAAACGAAACGAAGCACACACATTGCATCTAAATAAAAAAAAGTGAGAAAATAAAAGCATACCTCAGGAGAAGGATAATCAAGTTTCCTCTGAACTCTCATTTGATCGGAACTATTCCGATCACCACCGGACGACGATGGTCTTCGCCGGAGAAATCTCTCAAAAATCGCCATTACTAAAAACATAGAAATAAGAATAGCAGTCGCAACGAAACCAAACGATACAGCATTTACAGAGTTGTCAAAGTTTCTCCAATGATCTTCTCCTTCTAGTCCACCATTTGCTTCCGCCGGAGCCATACTCGGCGGTGGCACGATTCCCCAAAAATCAATACCGCCATTAATTTGTCGTCTTCCCATTGAGTAAAAACAAAGTAATCTCCTTCTGTAGCATCACCAGTTGACACAAAATGTCAGCTCATTGTTGCACTCTATGTGTTTGATATTTTGCCTGAAAGAACTCAAAAAAGAGAATGAAGCTACAGTTCCAGAAACAGGTAAAGACCCAGTTTTTCTTTCCTCCAACAAGACTGTAGGAGGTAGTGATGATGAATTTGAGGTGGGTTTTGCTGTTGCACTCTATCTGTTTGATATTTTGTCTGAAAGAACTGAACAAAGGGTCTGAAGCTATAGTTCAAGAAACAGAGAAATACCCTATACTTGGTTGATGAAAATGGAGATGTGGGGGTGGGGGGGTAGTGTGTAGTGATGATGGATTTGAGGTGGGTAACTTTCAATGAGAAAAGTTGGTTAGTTTAATTAACTATTAGCTTGGAAAAGCTAAAGCTTTTCTTGGGTTCATGTAGAAGTGGACAAAAGAGTGAGGGAGAAGAAAAAGCTTTGAGCTTTGGGATGGGCAAATGGAGGAGGATAAAGGGGAAGACTATAGTAGATAATCAAGGTATAATGACTAGTTTGTTTAGGAATAATGTTGTTTAATTAGAAGGTAACTATGGTTAGTTGGGGAAAAAAAGGCATTATACATAGATGGAAAAAGGATAAATATATCATTAGATTATCGTAAATGGTATGCAAATATCATTCATCATACTTTTGGGATATTGCTGCCCCTGCTGTCAAAAAGCTAGAACACATACATCATTCACTCTAACGGAAGACTAAATAGGGACATGTGGCGCAATCTTATCCGTCGATATGATATTCAATAAATGTCGTTGTCAGTTGATAAGATTATGACACGTGTATGTCCGTTAGTATAAACGGTATGTACACTCTAGTTTTTGGACGGCATGGGTACCAATGTTTCAAAAGTATAACGGAGGATATTTGCATACCATTTACAATAGTGGGTATATTTATCTTCGTTACCTATATAGACAGATAGACATCTTTTGATGAGAATGTAGATTTAGGCACTTCAACTTTTATTGTTGTGTTTCGTGGATATTTGATATTAATATGATACATAAATTTTGAATGTGTTTAAATAATTATTTTATAATTTGAAGTGTTTAACTGATACAATGTAACAAGTTGACGTGTCTAGATATATATTTGCAAAGTTCAACTTGTTTGGTTGATTCAGTATTTCATTATCATTTTAAATACTATAATTACGTCTGTGATAAAGTTGCTCAAGGAGATCTTCTTGTCTAATATATGCCTTCTCAAGGAGATCTTGTTTGTGTAATCCTAAGACTCATAATCTATAACACTACTTGATATTTTGTCTATGATACCATCTATAAAGAAGTGTTGTAAGGCCACACTAATTGATGGTGTAAATCTATTACTCCCTCCGTTTCAAAAAGATTGGCCTAGTTTGACTTGAAACGAAGTTTAAGAAAAGAGAGAAGATTTTTTAATCTTGTGGTTCTAATTTAAAGTTATGTCAAATGTACTAAAATACCCTTTAGTCTTGTGGTCTTAAACATTCCACGTGAAAAGTTAAAGTTAAAGTGTTGCCAAAAAAGGAAAGGGGTCATTCTTTTTTAAACAGACTAAAAAGAAAATAGGATCATTCTTTTTGAAACGGAGGGAGTAGTATATATGATGAATAAGGAAATATTTTATTGAAAAGGAGAATGTATGATCTAATTAATACAATACAAGTCACAAACTATGAATTTTATGAGTACACATATTATGAATTCTAATAATCCCTTCTACAATTCTCAAGAACAAACTTTAGACCGTTGGACATACATAGTTTATAAAATTCTTTGTTAAGATTTTTCATGGAGAAAGACATTTTTCAACTACTCCATTCATTTTTGTTGCTAGTTGTTACCACTTTATAATCATTATCAACTACCATCTTTTATCGATCATAATGCTATTTTTAATCACAATTATTATTATCGGCATTCAGCACAATGACTTATCACCACTATTAACTATCATTTACAATTACAATCACCAACCATCGCTATCACAGCTACGTACCAACAATCACCATCATCACAAAACATTATTGATCACCATACTATTTTTAACCACAATCATTATTATACTCGTTTATTACAGCTAGTCGCCACACCATTAACTACTCATCGTTTATAATTGGGAAAATTGTATATAATGACAAATTAATAAATTAAATTAATTGCTATAACCACTATTTGATTTAATTATGTCTCGTAGCAAACTGTTTGTCAGTCACCTCTCTCCCTCAAACTCTCGCTCGCCACTCTCCTCTCTCGCTCCATATCTCTCTTGCTTCCTCTCCCTCTTATACAAATACAAGTGTATAAAATCTGTTTCTATTTGTAAAGCAGAGAAAATTGTATAAATACATATATTTATGTTCTCCTCTCTCTCCTCTTCCAGATCTCGCTCGCCACTCTCCCTAATCTCACTCGTCACCTCGCCTCTCTCGCTAATACAAACAGAAGCGAATTGTATAAGTTGTGTTTCTGTTTGTATAAAGCGAGAGAAAATTGTATATATACACATGCAAATACATATATTTTCGTCCTATACACTTATAATTATACAATAAAAATACTCCCCTGTCCAATTTCTTTTGCCTTTCTCTCTTTCTCGTTTTATACATATTCAAATTGTATATAATTTATCTCTTTCTTGTTTTATACAATTCGATTCAATTGTATATTCCCTGCCCAAGTCTCTTTTGTCTTTCTCTCTTTCTCATTTTATACAAATTCAAATTGTATATAATCGTTCTATACACTTATAATTATACAATTCGTTTTTATTATATAATTCTCTGCTCAAGTCTCTTTCTCTTTCTCGTTTTATACACTTTATTATACAATTCGCTTCAATTATATATGTATAGCGAATTATACATTTATATGTTTGTTATGGAGTGCAATTATATAAACTTTGATATATCATACAAATAAGAATTTTATGTTTGCTATATGTGAAAGTTGTCCTTTATAATTACAATCGCCTTCACTATCACAACTATCAACAATCACCATCATTTACCACAAATTACCACCATTTCAATCACTACTGTCAATTGCCATTACCATTAACCAATTCGGTTAACCACCACCATCACAAACTACCATCTATAGTCTGCTTTCATAACCATCGCCAATATTAGACATCATCACCATCAATCATCATATAAAATTTTCTTTTATAATATTTTATTAATATATAAGTAGATTAATTGGTATAATTAACTTTTGTAGTTATTAATTACAATAAAAATAAATATTATGCAAATTCAAATATTAAAAAAAATATCCCAAGAATTTAATATAATAATATCTTAATACATTAAATCCATCAACTTTCAATCTTAAAATTCTACGTATAATTTACCCCATGATATTGTACCCAAATCTCCACTACACATCCCCTCTATCACGTAAACCATTTTACACATCAAATCTTTTCAAAAGTAGTACCATTTTTGCTCGATCGACTAGAGGCCTAGGCCTATATATAACCCCATTTATATTAGTCACGTAGAATGTGACAAATAATAAGAGACAAATACAAAACTATGTATTGATTAAATAACAAATGAGCATCCCAACCAAGTACTGTTTAAGGTTATCGTAACAGGTGCATTATTATTATTATTATTATTATTATTATTATTATTTATAATAAGAGTGATCTCTCTCTCTCATATTTCTTTGTCGTTTCTAAAATTGTCTTTTTATGGCACACTGCAAAATCTGAAATTTGACAATTGGCTCTCTTTTTCTGGTTCTATTCATCATTTTTGACATTTTGTTACACAAGTGGCGGATCTAAGATTTTAAGGTTGTGGGTGTTCTAAAGTGAAAATGTAAAAAATAGTGTTAACAATGAAATTTGAACCTTGGTGCTAACAACACTACAAGAGTCTTGACCACCCATCCAAGAACCATTGTGCCAACTATATCATTTATTCATTAGGTACTCTATGTTAATTTTATACAAATACATATCAATTTCTACATAGATATATATATTTCGTAACGAAGTTAATGGATGCTCGAGCACCCGGCGGATATCATGTGAGTCCGCCCCTGACACCAATGGTGACTACTTGACTATAGATGAAGTTGCTCTTTTTTTAATTAAATATAAAATATCTCTAGTACGGAACATAACTTTTTTCTAAGGAATCACTCCATCCATAATTGCCTAAAATTTGATTAAATTCTTCAAGGATAAAAAGAACATTATTTTGTAATGGAGTAATAATAATTTAAATTGCTGAACTTCAATTAACGATAGCAAATCACATTAACATTTACTTTTGCTTTTAAAATGATGCACAAAAGAGGGGAAGAAGAAGATGATTTTTTGGTGTTTAAAAAAAATCTTGTTCTTTTTATCAATTCATTTTTTTTTATATATTCAATTGTATTTTTTTTTTTAAATTTAATGGAGGGTGCAGAGACAATTGCACAATCAAAGTTAAAAAAATAGTGACACGTATGAACTTTTTCTCAAACGATAATGACATAAACGAATTAAAATTTTAACATGGACGTTTTTTTTCTCTAATTCGATAATAAATTTAAATCTTTTTTCTTTATAAAAAAAAGTTACTCGTAAATCAAATAGAAATACAAAATCTAAATTTAAGCTATTTAATTTTATCGAACTCGTAAAGATAACTAGTTAACCCTTGGATAGAGGGAATTATTTTTTAAACTCCACACCTTATTGGTTAATTTATTTAATTCTTCCAAGGTATTAAACGCAATTAACGTGACACATGGCTAATTTGTTCCCTCAGACAAAGAAACTATAACTGAAACAACTGCTCAAGTTACGCTAATTTAGTGGACACGTGGCATATTATAATTGGCTCGTCTCTAAAAAGAATGACTTCTTTTTTTTTTTCAACACTTTAATTTTAACTTTCTACGTGGCATGTTTAAGACCACAAGATTAAACGGCATTTTGGTACATTTTGATATAACTTTAATTTAGAATCACAAGATTAAAAAGTCTTCTTTTCTTTCTTAAACTCCGTTTCAAGTCAAACTAGACCATCCTTTTTTAAACACAGAAAGTATTTTATTAAAAAAAAAGGTATTTAATCAAATTATTTCTAAATTTTAAAAATATGTGCTAATCTTTTTTAAGAACAAACTATGCAGATTGTTGTGTTCTCCTTCAAGTTATTCTTAGCTTGAAGTGGAATTTCAATTTATACATAAATAATTACTTTCAAATAAGCTGAAATTATAATTTGATCATAATTTCATACTCTTTAACTTTGTTTTTTTTTTTAAATTGATATATCAAAACTTTTAGAAAAAATTTATTTATGTCATTCATCAAAAGTTTTGCTCATCAATATCGTTTTCTTTTGTAAAAAAGACTCATTCATATAATTATTTGTTAACTAAAAATAATTTCCATTTTGTAATTTTTTTTTTGCACGTGGTCAATTATGATTCAGCCACATTATTAATTAAATTATTTTTAAAAAAAAGGGAAACAATGTTCAAATATGTCAACTTTGAGAAAAAAATTATTTATGCATATTAGTTAAAAGTGTGGCTCATTAATGTCATTTTAGTTAACAAATAATGACATGAATGGATTTAAGATGAATTTATTCATCATATTGATACGCAAAAACAGTAATAATTTATAATATTTTTTATATAGTTTTTGAACATCTAAATTTTTATTTAAAATATCGAATTAATATAATTTAATTTAACTTTAAAAGTTAGTCAAACTAAATTATGAAAAGCACAACATCACAAATAAACCTTTTATCAAAGTTCAATAACATATTAGATGAAGAGAGCGACCAATATAAATTATGATGGATGATTAAGATTTCTCTGCCTTTAACTAGTAATTTTTAGTTCGAGTCCTATATATATGCATATATCTACTATTAAAAAATATTATTTCTAAAATCAAATCATACTATATATGAATTCAGCTTAATCAATCTCCAATATAAATATTCGATTAAAAAAAGTGAAGTGGTAGTATTTGGACCACCAAGAAAAAGAAGAGAGACCCGTGCAAGTCGGGTCACGTGATCGGGTCCAACTTCTATTTCTCTGATTTGCTTTCTCTTCTTTTCATGCTTTGACAATTTACAACAAGCCAAAATCCTCAACATTTTGAACCCGAATAATCATCGAAGAATGTGGTAAAATGAATAAAATTAATTAATTTTTAATTGTAAATATTTTGCGTATGAATTTTTTTGATATGAGACTTTTTATTTTTTCATGAGTAATAAATTTTGTGTAATAATCTGAATACAAATTAATTAAAATTCTAATATAAATATTACACGGCAAATAAGGAATTAAAAACAACTTAAATATAACCATATAGACAATTTTTAAAAATGAAAATCAAATTAGAAGACTATTCATTTAATTCAACTTGTTATTGAATCAAATTATAATAAAATCATATTTATTCTGAACTTGTTACTCGTTGCACGATGATATACTCGAATGTTTTAAATTTTAATAATAAGACACTTCACTTCATATATAACATCATCTCTTATAAGATCTATTATTAAAAATTATAGTTAATTACTCCCTCCGTCCTATTTTATGTGACACTATTTCCTTTTTGATCAGTCTCAAAAAAAATGTCACATATCTTTATATGCAAGTATTTAAAGGTATAATTTTTTTTTTACCCTTGTTGGTCCCACTTAATTTTAAAAATAGCACTCAAATACATTTATGAGGAGAGAAAAAAGTGAGTCTACTTTCAAAGGATAATTTGGTATACATTTTAAAATTTTCTTTTATTTCTTAAACTCCGTGTCAGGTCAAATATTGCCCTTTAAAATGAAACGTAGAGAATATTATAAAGGACCAACAAAATTACGATTAGACATGTCGGTAGGGTGGTAAATCAGTGGATTATCTATAGTAAATGAAGGGCCTGGTATAATCAAAATAATTTTAATTAGTTATACGTAGCTTTGAAAGAAAAGTCAATATAACATCTGTCTTCAATGTATATATCGGTTGTCATTTCTATTTTCGATAAGGATATATAATAGATAATCAAATCCATATAATTTTGACGATTATTTGATAATAGCGCAAACAAGCCAAGATGAATATAGTCAAGTATCCAATTTCATAACACAAGAATGGCTACAAAGCTCTTTTTCTCCTTGTTCCTCTAATGGTTCAATTAAACTTCTCCATCCATTCCCATTTGTTGTTGTTTCAAAAACATGTACTTCACTTCTTGTTCTTGTTATATAATTATCACCCAACATATTTCTATAACCAGCCAAAAAGTACAACTTTGTCCCTATTGGAGCCATAGTGCAAAACATTCTTTCCAAATTTGGCCAATTATTTTGTGTGTCATCTAATATAGAAATTGGTGAACTTGAACCATCCACTATATACCATAAATTGTGTTTCCCATCATAGGACTCAATATGTCCCTTCCATGTGTTTAAACAATCACCTGAGCTATAGAGCTTCCCATCAATATTCACTATTTGATTAGGTGGCACATCTAGGTCCCACATCCTAGCCATGTAATCCCACGTGTCGCGATCTGGATCATACACTTCAGCAGAACTTCTTTCCATGATATAGGGTCCTTGATGAGTATCAATGTTTTCTCTTTTGGCAAATCCCCCCACCACATAAAATTTCTCTTGCCATAACACACCAATACACTTGTATCTGTTTAAGGCATAATATAATCAAGTAATTTTCTTAACGATGACCTTTTTGATAAAATGGTTACGCAACTCAACATGCATGATATCAAGATTTTCACTCACCTAGCGATAAGTGCCATTTGTAACTATCGCGATGCATGTATACTTATTGTATAACAAGTAATGATGATTGTATATACTATATATACATTATTGATAATGTATATACACATATTATGGAATGATTATACTGGCTAAAATTTGTAAAAAAAAAAAAAAAAAGAGGAATTTTCACATATAGTCACTAAAAAATAACCTAATTACTCTACATAGATATAGTTTGATAATTACAATTTGTAGCTACATGTTATAGGCATGAGAGGCGAGCGAGACTGGAAGAGAGAGGAAAGAGGCGAGAGAGAGAGGGCAAAGAGTGGGAGAGAGGTGAATTATATATGCATATCGGTTAGATAATTGTATATTATACATATTCATTTTTATATATGGCAAGCGAGATTAGGAAAGGGAGGAGAGAGAGACGAGTGAGAGAGGGCAGATAGTGGGAGAGAGGTGAATTGTATATGTATATCGGTTAGATAATTGTATATTATACCTATGTATTTGTATATTCTAATGAATTATACATATACAAACGTGACTAATTATACAAATTCGAAGTCATCCCACGAAATTAATGTATAATGTTAGTCGCGAGTGGTAATTATAGCAAACTATTGCTATGATGAGTAATTAAATAGTATAAGTTTGCTTAACCGCATAATTTTTTTAAAAAATGAAGATTATATTGCTTTTTGTTATGGTTTTTGTAAGAACTTAGATATGTTGTGTAGTGAAACTCCAAAAAGTATTCTATTTGATGTATTAAAATAATTAGGTCTAGAGTGTTTTGAAGCAAAATATAACATAAGAACTAAAAATATACTCTTATCGTAATAATCTATATAATTTGACGAGATAGTCACACACTTCAGTCCGTACCTGGTGGTGCTCATGTTTGGAAGTTGTTTCCACTCATCTAAGATAGGATCATAAACCTCAGCCAAAGAGGTACCCTTAGCACCATCAAATGTTGTTTGTCCACCAGCTACAAAAATTTTGCCCTCTTTAGAAGTCATACATGCAAAATTAAACCTTGGAGTTTCTAAAGGTGCACATTTAGTCCAACAATCTTTACCAACATTGTACTTTAGGACCGAAGGAAGAATTTCTATATCGATTTCGTGAACGTTATTAGTTTCCAAACTACCATTTACATCCTTGTAACATTGTCGTCCTCCAATTACAAAAATTTCCTCACCAATAACAGTCATCGCGAAATCCTTGAGGACGTGATTCTCCAGAAGACCTGGAATAGATGTGACATGAGTATTCCAGGAATTCGTTGAAGGGTAGTAACATGATATCCAATTCGACATGTTATCATCAGAATTTTTTCCACAGAACGAGACATAAACACGATAACAATTTATGTCATTTTGTGAATCATGAGAAGAAATGGAACTCATAGTGTTGTTCTTGATTTTATTTTATTTTTTTGTTTGTAATATAAGACAATATTGGACTTAGGAAGTGGAGGAATTGTATATTGTGTAATGAAGTGGAATATATAGGTAAGAAAATTAATAAATTAAACGGAAAGTACTAAGATTTTATAGTGGGGATTATTTCTATGGATTTTCTTGTTAATTATTTATGAATCTCCAATGTTTTGAATATTAAGTTTTTGGTTTGTTTATTTCATTATTTTTTATTGTTCAACAAGGATATTTATTTTTTGGTGAATCACGAGGTAAGTTTAATATTCCATAAATGATAGCAAAGTACAAACTTTGGTATTTTAAAAATTCATTAATGTGGTAATAATATAACAAAAGTATATTATCTAAATGCATTTTTTAAGATTTTGAAAACGGTCAATAATCGCATCATTGTAGTGAGGTATGTTGGAGGGTGTGGCGGACACAATCAGTATGAATGTCATTTGAGAAGTTATTTTCTTCATCTTTAAAGAACTTAATTTTCTAGACAAAATATTTTCTGAAAATCTTGACCAATCAAATTTGAGAAAATCGAAAAATATTTTTCTCCCTACCGAAAACACCACATATTATTTAAATCCATCAATATGATTTAACATGTTATATCAAATTAGTTTCTATATTTTTTAACATTTCAATTCTAATAGATATAATTACTTTTAATTACATACTAATTACTTAACTATGTAAACAACTTTTACACTAATACTTCATGAAAACTTATGGTTGAATATAACAGAACTAGATTTTGCATATAAATTGGGCCTAACCCATTTATAATAGTTGGGCTTCTAGAAAAGAAAGTCAATGTGAAAAGCCCAAATGTAAAATTAAACTCGATTTTCGATTTTGAAATCACAATTAAACTCGAAATTGAAGATTTTGAGTAGTCTTTTAAGTGTGTATCGTTGGGAATCACCGGGAGAACGAAGCTATACACAAACGTTAAGGAGCATTTCCGGAGATTTCGATTAGTATGGAATCAAAATTTAGACCTAAATCTATGTGGAAAATATTACCTCGACATTAATGTATATTACATGTACATATCATGTATATTTGTAGATCATATATAGATTTCCAATTGATATATACACGACTTTTGTAGTGATCTAATTATGTAAATAACTTTTACGTTGTTAGTGCATGAAAATAATTTTATGGTTACTAATATAGAACTTGTAGTAGTTTAGATGTTTTTAATTATCTTAGTAAGTTGTATTACTTAATTAATCTAGAAAAATGAAAATGATTAATTTGGTCATGAAACACGACAAATAGTAATGTTTGGTTATTATTATTACTCATTTTTTTAGCCTCCAAAGAATCCCCACATTTTTTATTTATATTTATAAACTCATCAAATAAATTTTTAAATGCTATGATTTTCCCCCCTCTTTTCAACGCAACGAAAATAACTAGCAATGAAGTAATGGTACTTAAATTTCATTTTCATATAAATTGTTCACCTATATATAATACCTTAATAATTATTAAAAATATATATATGATTATGATCTAAATTCTTTTCTTTTTTTTTTAGTCATCGTCCAGTATCCATATCAGAGTCCGACTAAATTTGAATTAGTTATAGAAAGTTTCACATAGGGTTGTGAGAAAGGGAGCGAGATAAAACACTCTCTAGTAAAAATAATACATTGGATAAATTTTTTTCCCAATTGTATGATTAGATAACGTGCATTATTTTTATGAAATCATATCAAATAATATGACAAAAATGTACGTTTTAAAATCATACAATATCAATAAAAGTTGTTTGTTAATGATAATTCTAGTTTTCAAAGTATCAATGATTAAATTTTCTGTGTAAATTAAAACGAGTTTGACAGTGCAAAGAATAACTATTCTTTTTTTTTGTTTTATTAAGAAAAAAATGATAGAATATGTGCTTCCAAATTGTCCACGTTTTCGTTTTTTAAATTGTTTCTTTTTGCATGGCTATGAATATTTTGTACTGTAATATTTATTTATTTTTCAATTTAAGTTATGAATATGAAATTTCATAAAATGTATGATTTTTCAAATTATTAACGTTTAATTGAATTCTGATTAATTTGAATAGAAAATGCTATTTTTAAAATATATATTTAAGTTCAATTTATTTGAATTCATTTAAAGAGGTATATAAAGAAATATAAAAAATAATATAAATTTAACATCTAAGATATAAATAAATTAATTTGACGTAACCGTTTACGTTTTTTAAATAGGGAAAAGGCTAATATGTCATCGAACTTTAAGAAAGGATCATTTATGTTATCAGTTAAAAGTTTGGCTCTTTCATTCATGTCATATTTTTAACGGTGATTTTGCAAAATCATTTTTGACACGTTGCAATTATACTTTGGCCACGTCATCAATTTTTTTAATAAACAAAAATCGTAATTCTGAAAAAAAATTGAATTATTTTTTTTATATTTTTTTATTAAATAAATTCATGACGTGAACGAATTATAATTGACCATGCTATCAATTTTTAATTAAAAAAATCAAAATTCTGAATAAAAATTGAATTTTTTTCTTATTTCTTTTATAAAAAAAAATTGTGTGGCCGAATTATAATTGGCCACGTGTCAAAAATAGTTTTTGCAAAACCATCGTTAAAAATAATAGCATTAATGAGCCTTTTCTTTAACGGTAATATATAAATGAGCTAAATTTTTAACTAATGGCATAAATGATCTTTTTCTGAAAGTTCGATCGCATATTTAAGTCTTTTTCATTTTAAATATGCACCGTCCATATCTTTTTAACAACGTGCACTTTTGTCTGTAATTTTCTATCATTTTCTCCCTTATTTTGATGGTGAAGAATGATTGATATGAAAGGTTTTTCTAATTATTATTATTTATTATATAGAAACGGAGTTAAATTTAACATTTTAATTTTTAAAAATAAATTTAAATTATTGGGTTCAATGGAGTTAAATTAATCTGATTTCTATTATTATGTTATCTCTTAGTATTTTGACTTCTATTATTATTAGTAATATTCTCGCATTATTTTATTGTTGTTCTTAATTATTATTTTTTGAATATTATGTAATATTTTTTCCATTATTTGTTTGTTATGTCTGATTTAATTTTATATTTTTCCTTTAGAACTGTTTTTTTTTTTTTTTAAAATGAGCTCTATTTCTACAAGATATGAATAAGGGCTAAGTAAACTTCAATTTTTTTAAAATCTATTTATAAAATTACATTGGATGTATTATTATTTTTATTATTATGTTTTATCTGAAACATAAATTTACATTTTCTTTTTGTAAAATATAATAAAAAGAAGAGTTAATCATTTAATATAAAAGTATAAAAATTTGACATTAAAATTTTTAAAATAATATTTATAAATTTTAAATTCTGAATTACTCGTGTCCCAATCATTTAACTATTGGGACCTAGATGTGTTGGCAGCAACTAATTAAGTAGTTTGTGAATTCATTATTTCAGAAAGCCACAGTATAATTGACCTTTTTTCATATTTGTATTTATTGTATTTATATTAATTGGTCCTAACAACTTGTAATTGTGTTGTCATATTCATGCACCCTCCTTTAGTGTCGTATAATTTTTATATATGTTGTTATTTAATTAAATATTGAAAAATTTAAATAATTTTGTTTATAGTTTTATAAATTTATCAATTTTTATTTAGGGAAAAAATTCAAATATGCCATTGAACTTACTAAAAAAGCTTATTTTTGTCACCAATTAAAAGTTTGGCTCATTTATGTCATTACCGTTAAAGAAAAGGCTCATTCATGTCATTATATTTTTATGGTGGTTTTACAAAATCATTTTTGACACGTGGTCAATTATAATTCGACCACATCATCAATTTTTTTAATAATAAAAAAAATCAATTTTATTCAAAATTTTGATTTTCTTTATTAAAAAATTGATGATATGACCAATTATAATTCGGCCACATCATCAATTTATTTAATAAAAAAATTATTTCAATTTTTTTTCAGAATTATATTTTTTTTAATTAAAAAAAATTAATGACGTGGCCGAATTATAATTGGCCACGTGTAAAAAATGGTTTTGCAAAATCGCTATTAAAAATAATGGCATAAATGAGTCTTTTCTTTAACGGTAATGACATAAATGAACCAAACTTTTGACTGATGACATATATAAGCCTTTTCTGAAAGTTTAATGGCATATTTAAGCCTTTTTCTTTTTATTTATATAAAGAGATATTTTTACTCATAAAAGATCTCTGAAGGATTTTATTCAAATTAAAAGAAAATAATGTTCAATTATTTCAGTAGAGTTTGAACTCAGCACCTCAAGTAGAGTTGGAAACCCCCTAAATCATTTATACAATTTTAAATTTTGTCTATCTCCATGGTATATAAAATCTATATACATACAATTTTATTTATATCAATGATACTTTAAAATTTTAAAATTGAATACTATTATTTTAGTATTATAAATATTTTCTTATTACATATCTTTTCACGTTTATGTTGAATTAGTTAAGTTATTTGGTTGACTTACCTATCGAATAAAAATATAGATATCATCACGATTTGTAATTTTCGATTGTGACATCGATATTATAAAAAAGTTAAATAAAAATTCTATAAATTTATTTAAATTAGACAAATAAAATTAACAATTTATTTTTAATATGTATGGAGGTTAAAATAATATAATATGTGGTTCAAATTTCAAACCACTTGTGGTAAGTGATAGATAAGCTTTTTGGGACTACAATCCCTAAATGTTGCATTTAATTTGGTCCCATAATTTTGATCCAATAATTAACAATGACATGTCCATCAAGATTGGACTATTCATATGACTGGTTCAATAATTTTTTCGTTCATATTTATTTGTCTATTATATTTTTAAAATTTTATTTAGTTATCAACGTTTTAGATTTCATATTCCTTAAAAAAATAGATAAGTTTATTATTATATTCTTATTTAATGTTTTCTTAAAGTCAAAATTTTAATAAATGCACATGAATTAATTTATTTTGATTAATTAATTTGACTAGTGAACATGAATAATTTTTTAGTTTTTTTATATTGGAAAAATTTATACTTTCAAAACTAATAACTTTTAAATGATAAAATAGGAAGAATAATGTCATTCATGCATTGATTTTATGAAATGACAAATACTTCTGCCGTCTCATTTTATATGTCAATTTTTTACTTTACACTTGCATTCAGAAATTGTAACTTTATCCTTCCACCCTTATTTAATGTTTTCTTAAGTCAGCTTTATAATAAATGATGAATACATTTTCAAGATTAATTAACTATTCTGTCAAGGATATAATAGGTAAATTATGATAATTTATGCATAAATTTTATAAAATGACAAGTATTGTGGTCCACCTATTTATACAAAGGGATGACATATAAAATGGGATGAAGTGAATATTAAGAACCATCTATTTTTAGTAAGGACAACATATAATACTCTTTTCGTTCACTTTAGTTTGTTACTTATTCCTAAAATAAATTTTCGTATTTACTTGTCACCTTTGACGTTTAAAAAAACAATTATTTCATGCTTACCCTTAGCATTTTCAAAGACCTAATGCTAAACATAATTTAGTAGGGATAGTAGTGTGATAAAATACATAAATCAATAATTATTTTTTTAATGATTGTGCCAAGTCAAACAGTGAAAAATAAAAATGAATGGAGGGAGTACTATTTTGGATATTAAATCACAAGAAGTTGAAAAAAATGATATATTTTTATATTTGTGTGTGGTTCTCTTTTAGTTTTAAAATACAATAAAGTAGAGCTGGACATTCGATAATTTGGTTCGATTTTATTTTTTTTAATTTGTTTTTCAATTTTCGGTTTATGAGATTGTTGTATCGAACACTGAACCAAATCAATTTGGTTTGGTTCGATTTTTTGTGAATCGGTTTAGTTTTCTATAATTCGATTCGATTTATTAAATTCAATTTTTAATTGCCACTGAATATTTTTGCGGCAATAAATATTACCACAAAATGGAAAATCTATAGCCACTTAACTTAATGTCTCCTTTAATATAATTTAGTTGACAAATAAAAGTGCACGAAGATACCACTTATAGCTAGTACTTCCTCTAGACAATTTACTTGTCATTTTTTTTTTTTTATACGTCCCTTAATTCATCTTCAATATATAGAAAGAAAGTTAATCTAAACAATCACAATATTTAAGTATGTGTATGTGTTCTTCACTTAGATTTTCTACACTAAGAGCAAAATGAGAAAAACATACTCAATTAATATATATTGATGTTTTTTTATTTAATAAGACAAGTGTTTTGAATACTTTATTTTTAATAAAAACGACATATAAATACCGTAGATATTTTATGTTACAAACATTGAAATCACCCATAGGCTGTGCTATAAAACCTTTTAATGGTACATACATTAAGGATTGTTAATAGTACTTGGTTACTTGTGCATCTAGGAGTCTTGAATTGGCTTAATGCTGCTCCATTTCCAATAAAATGTTCCAAAATCTTCTTAAAAGTACCTCTTTCCACAATGCAAAGTTCCAATGGTCCAATTGAATTTGTTTTTCTTGATACAACATATCCATGATCCACAAAAGATGCATCCATTTCCCTACAACACTCTCCAAAAACATTTTCATCAACATCACCTTTGATTTCCCAATAGATCACATAATGGCCTGGTCTTTTTGATACATTTGCATGGCTTGTGAAGTCTACTAGCTCAGCTCTTGAATTGCTTATTAGTATTCGCGAACCTCTCTCCACCACTAACTGAAGGTCTTGTTCAGTATTCTTATCGATGTTTACTGTTAATATCAGATTTCTCCTGCATATAAAGTTGAGTTTGGGGGTCTTCTTGTGGAAACCGGCAACTTCTACTACATCCCCTAGTCTATACCGATAAAGACCTACATATAACGCGCTTTAGTTAGTTAAAAGATAAATTTAAGATATATACACTGACACACGTAATAAGATGAATCAAATTACTTCTCTTTCTTTATTTTGTTATTATGAACAATTATTTATAGTTATCATTTTGGTGATTTTGTAATTTATTTCCCAAAAGTCCCCACCCCCCACTCCCACACAGTCACACACACCCCACCCTCTTTTTTTATATAGGAAAAAATTGCAATATGAAAAGGACAAGATAAGTCCCTTGTTCTTGGAATCTCAGACACACCATGTTTTATATTATCATATTTCCTAAAAAATACGATAAGTAATTTGTTATAACATGTTAAATTTCATTAGTCAGAAACCTAAAATAGATACATGCTAGACCAAAATGCACAAATATCCTATTTTAGTAAAATCACTTTGAGTCATATATACTCACTAAGCATATATAGAATTTGCAAATCTACCAACTTCAAAACAACTCTAGACATTTTTGTATGAAGTTAGGCATGATTTTAGATACCACATATTTCAAAGTTGGTAAACACACAAATAATTATTTTTTTTTTTAAAAAAAAGTGAGTATATGTTAAATAACAATGTTACAAATAATATAATTAAGGGAAAAGGGTCAAAAATACCCTTCAACTTTGATTTATTGTTTAAATTTACCCTCGCCGTTAAAATAAAGTTAATTTTACCCCTCCTGTTACTAATTTCACCAAATTTACCCCTCATTAGATGGATTGATCCATATTGACCCGAATTTTAAAAATAAAACCTATTTCTATTTTAATCCATTAACCTGATCATTTAAAATAACCCGACCCCATTCTCCCAAATCTCCCATACCCATTTACCCATTCTCCCAAATCTCCATTAAATATGTCAAAGAGGTAAATTCGGGTCAATTTGGGTCAATCCGTCTAATGAGGGGTAAATTTGGTGAAATTAGTAACAGGAGGGGGTAAAATTAACTTTATTTTAACGGCGAAGGGTAAAATTAACTTTATTTTAACGGCGAAGTTAAATTTAAACAATAAATCAAAGTTGATGGATATTTTTAACCCTTTTTCCTGTAATTAACCCCACAAAATATTTTACCACAAGAAAAGAAAAAAAGTAATATAGTACCTGTGAAAGTAGTGAGGACAATTTCATATTCTTGTCCTATCTTGACTTGAGATAAAGGAACAGGCTCATCTTCAATAAAATCATCATTTGCTAGAAGATTAGAATCTTTGTGTCTATTATTGTAACTTTGTGACTTACTTCTATGTAGTGGTATGAATTCAAAGTAAGAAAAAGTGGGTATAATTGCAAAAGTTACTTTCTCTGGTGGAGATGAAGGTTCCACATTCACTCCAATCCAACTCTCTGTGGACCCATAATCAGCACTAACCAAAGCCAAATCACCACAATAATGTCTTAATTTGTTCAAGTATGGTTGCATTGACCCTGTCATGATTGTGTAAACATATTTAACATTTGGCCATAATTTGGGGATTATACTAACCCAATTTTCCTTTTCTATTTCTTCACATATTGATTCAATTCTTGATGCCAACTCTGGATTAGGGACAATCATACCTGTTGTTGAAGACATAATGAAGTAATTATTAAAAACATATTCAATTTTTATAAATACATTTTAATATTGATATCAAAGCAGATAGATGATCTTTTGTTCAAGATAATCATAACTAAAAGATAATTTTTTACCTGCCAGGCCAAAGAATAACGAGGAAGGGTGTGTTGGAGACCTAATGAAGTAATTAAACGTGTGCTTTCCATAAACGAAAGTTCAAGTTCTTAAATGAGATGATAACGTATTTCAACACTGACATCAAAGTAGACATATGATATATGTTTAAGTTACAGAGTTACTCAATATTAAAAAAAATAAATAAAAAATTCACGTTATAGGTCAAAGAAAAAAGAGCCAAGGCACATGAAGGGTCGTGTTGAAGACATAATTAAAAAATATACTCTTTCTAACCGATGATTTTTTCTTTAACATTAATATCGGAGTAGGCATAGGGTCATCTATTTAATTTAAGCTACACAATCACTCATTATTTAAAATAAAATTTTTACATGACAGGCAAAAGAAAAAAAAAAAGAGTCAAAAGGCACATGAAGGGTCGTGTTGAAAACATAGTGAAGTAAATTAAAATAGACTTTTTCTAACTATTTTAAACTAGCATTAATATCGGAGGAGACGAATCCAAAGAAATTCGATATTCAAGTCTCACTACCGCTCATCACTATAAAAGAACTTCCATGTGGTAGGCCCAAGAAAAGAAAACAAAAGTGTTAGGGTCACACGTGAGTCTAAAACTTTTAGATGAAAGAGTAACAGGACATACCTAATACGACTTTTCGAACTTTGTTTATGTTGATTCTTGAAGTAAGAGTACCTTCTCTTATATCATGACACAATTCCTTCCACAACTCTTCAAATGATCTGAATGCTTGAACTATACTATATGCAAAAGTTGATGTGACAAATTCAATTTCATCACAATAATATAAACCAAGAAGTAGATGACAATATGTTGATTGTTTATAATCTCCACTTGAAATAACTTCCTCAGGGCTACAAGTAAAAGACTTTGTGTATTGTTGTTTAATCTTGAATTCTTCACTAGCATAATAATGTGTTGTGGCTGTTCCTGCTATTAATCCCCCTTTTGTTTTGTATTGTTTGCTACTATAAATAAATTCAAGAACTTTTCCACCTTCTCTTATTGAATAAATCCTGTTTTAATAAAACAGAGGAAATTAAATTTTGTTTAAAAAAAATAAATTGAATATATAATTTTCAAGATTTGAATTATAATATATACCTTGATCTATAAGCTGCTGCCAATTTGAAAATTTGAAGAGTTGTTTGGGAGCTATGAGGAGTAAATGGTACAAATTTCTGTCTTCCCTCTGTGGTTCCAGAACTGAAAAAAAAAAAAAAAAAACATTACGTCTCAATTTCGAACAAATATATGAATCAACACTGTTCATATCGCTTTTATTTATTGACATTATTACATATGGGAGATGAAAAAATAAGAAATTCATGCTATAAACTATTCCATTGACAAAAGGGTGCTTCTTAAATGTCATTCCAATATTTGAAAAATAAAGAAGAGTTTAACTTCTATAAAGATTTAGTAACAGATTCAGAATTTAATCTAAAGTTTTACTATCGACACATTATAACTTTTAAATTATGGATTTCAATTTAGTTTCTGTTGACATCTAGTGATTTTTCATCTTACAAATTATAGTCCATGTCGGTAGTCGCAAAATAGTATAAAAAAAGTTATTTCTAATATGTCAATGAGTGTTTAACTGACCATCCTTCTATGTGTGACTTATCCCCATGTGTTAGAAATGATAAGCTTAGTTAAAACTATCAAACACACAGTAAATTCACCTCTATATATACTAACAGTATAAAAAAATCTACAGTCAAACAAAATAAAGGAAAATATGGCTTATAGTAGAGTATACAAAATAATATCTACAGAGTCAAATTTAGAGAAAATTGTGACTTGACATGTAGTCTGATGTAGCTCAGTTGATGAGCTACCCACACCATCACTCTAGTGATAATGATAGAGGTTCGAATCCCGCTATATCCACACACACCCTATCCACCCATAAAAAAAAAAAAAAAGGAAGTATAGTACTTCACCTTAAGGACAAAGTTCTCATAGGGTCTTGAGTGAGTAAAGGAGCTTTTTCACCATCAGCAATTCTATGTATATAAGGCTCAAAATCTGCATGAGAAGCAAGAGGAACCATAGTAGCATAAAGTGATTCCATAGCATTTTCATCTTGAAGCCTAATATCTCCAAGCCATTTTTTGAGGTACTCAACACCATGGTTGAGTTCAAGAATCCGCCGAAGCGTCTGCCGCTGTATAGCGACAGCATTTTCGGCGGATTTTTCGAACCAATCAATCATTTCATCAGTGCTAGTGTAATAATTGGACTGATCTAGTGATGGTTCCATTTGCTAGGCTAATAATGTAGCCAGCAGAAGATATATATATATATATGAAGTGTTTTGGGCTAATAGTTGTTGAGATTGATGAGTGGCTTTCATGTTAAAAAATGACACCTCATTGTGAGGTTCAAGTTATTTATATGTCAGAAGTAAGTCTGGTTGTTGAGTTCAGTGACGTATCCAGAATTTTTATGTAAATAGTATTTGATATTTGATGACGTGAACAAATTAATAAATTTACTGGCAATTGTCACTCTTTGTATAGTAATATTGCCGCTAAATATGTATTTTTAATGGCAATTGTCACTCTTTGTATATGTCCCTAACCCCTTTAGCGACATTGGTTCTAATGGCACTTAACTAATGCCGGTAAAGACTTTAGCACTCTTTATTAGTGTCAATATTTAATGCCGCTAAAAGTTGTTTTTGTTGTAGTGGTGTGAGCGTACATAATTTGCCTTTTTCGTAACGGAAAGAAGTTGGAGATTAATTATATCTATCTTTTTCTTAACCAATTAAATCAATAGATTTTTAGGTCAATCTAATATTGAAGTGACAAAAATATTGATTATGTCTCGTATTTGAGTTTCATTCTACATTATTAGAAGCGGAAGTCTCCAACAAATGTCGCTTCTAGCATATTCAATTGAGAAGAAACATTTTTAAAATAATAATATTTTTAATTAAAATTACATGAAAATGAATGAAAAAACGATCAAATTAAAAGTTTTGCATAATTCTTAACTCAATTACGAAAAAGTTCACGATTTATTTCATCTTATTCAAAACTTTATCATACTATTTATTTCATCTTATTTAAAACTTTAATTTTTCTTTTTTCAGTTCCTTCCCTCCAATGAAAAAACACGTTTTTTATATTTTAAAATTTCAATCTTAATAGTAGTTAATATCATACTCTTATAACTATATCATATTGTAACATGTTTAAGATAAAGTTTTTTTTTAGAGTATTTTTGATACAAGCTAGAAAAGTATTTTATGCATCACTAACTCTACTCTTTTGAATTTTCATAACGTTGTAATATATAAAATATTTTCAAATTAGTAAATGTTTTGCAACAAAATTTAAAATAATGGAATATGAATAACAACCATAAGTAAAATACAAAGAAATATAGTTTTATCAACAAACATTGTGGGTATAATTCTACTACTCTCATAATTCTTCGTTTGGAATTAATTTCTCTATGACATGAGTTACATATTTCGCGAACGTAGGATGATTAAACTTTTTTAAGATTTATTTAATTTGATTATCGATCTATTTGAAATATTTTGATTATCAAAATATTATCTTTTTGGGGGATTTCTTATTTGGTGTTCCGTATTTATAATGGATTCCGATTAGTGGGGATTTAGGCCGAGTAACGCCCATTCAAAGGTAGCGGTACTTATAAATGATTTTTCCATATGACTGATACTTTTGATTAATGGAAAAATAGTTTCATCCATTGCACTAAATCTTTTGGTAATACGATCTCACAACATCTAAGTTAAGTATTTATCGAAGTTTATCATGCCATTTATTTCATTTTATTCAAAACTTTTTCATTTTGGGTCCTTTCCCTGCTTCCTCTAAGGAAAGGAACACATTTTTTATATTTGAAAAATTATATTTATAAAAAAAAAAAAGGTTTTACACTTAATAGTAAATAACTCTCTTATAACTATAATCGTTATTGTAACATGTCTACACTCACAAGTTCTTTAAATATGTTTGATTTGATTTATCGATTTGATGCAGTTTATCAATTTTCCTTTATAATGGCCATAGACCTTCGGAAAAAATACGTGTGTAAAACTGAACATTGAACATGTGAGCCATTTATATAATGGTAAGGGTATGTATGAGCCACTTTCATAACGAGGGTATATGAACTCTAAATGACAAAGTTAAGGGGTATATCAAGCTCTTTTTCCTTTATTTATATATATATATATATATATATATATATAAATCATTAACTGTACTTAAATGTTTGTCACAAGAAAGAGTGATTTTAGTACGATGCTTTATACACCACACAAAGGTCTATCATCTATTAAGAGGAGACAAAGATAGAAGATAAAGAAATGATTTTTTAATTTTTTTTTTTAATTTGGTATGTAAGTGGAGTAAAAAACTATTATCCTAAAAGATTTCGTATATAATCTTGGCAAATATTATTGAGGAGTGAAAATGGTTGGGTAAGGGTGAAGGTTACGGGAGTGAAGATGAAGATGAAGATGAGATGCATTTGAGACTGTGAAGACACAATCAATACGAAACCCTGTGAAATTTATTTTATCTACTTCGATTTAAAGAGTTATTTTTTTCGTTTTTAAGAAACTTAATTTCTAAATTTATTATTAAAACATGAAAAAGTATATTTTTCGAATGTTTTCGTTTATTTATTTTTATTTCTTAAATTTTGTTGAATTATAGTTAATTTAATTTCTATTGGTACCAATTGTGTCAGGATAAGTTGGGACCTTTATTGATTGTTTTGCTAAAGAAAAGAACAAAGCTCATTTGGGTCAAAAGACAAATATGGATTAGGAAGAAATTTACCTGTTTACCCTCACCATATATTGTGATATTTCTAGAGATAAAAAGGGGAAATTGTAGCTTTTTTAAAATAAAAATAACGATAGATATTTGTATAGTTATAGATTATAGAGATTTTTCTATATACACAAACTAGACCATAATTACACTGTCCACATTTAAATCATTATGTTGTGCTTTTTAAAAGTCAATTCGATTAATTTTTAAAGTTAAAGTAGATTACACTAATTCAATATTTTAAACAAAATATTTAAATATTCGAAAACTATAAGAAAAGTGCTATAAATTGCGATTTTCGCATTTGATATGATGAAAAAGTACGGCCCAAAATATTAATCAAAGTTCTTATCGTTTGAATCTAAACAAAAGTCATGACAACTAAAAGTCAACGGAGGGAGTAAAATATAACCAAGGCATGGAAAAGCTCAAATCTGCTGCATTTAGTAAGTCTTAATATGTATGGTAAATTTAAAAAAACATACATTTCTATGCTTAGTAATATAGGGTTTTATTTAGTTAAGAGGTATGTTTTTTTCTAAATTATCTCAAAAATAAAATAAAAGCTTAAAATCAATTTATTATTTATTGTAAAAAACATTACATCATTCTTTTTTACACAAAAGGAAAGTATGACATATAAATTAAAATAAAGGCCATAGTTAACAATATTAGCTAAAAACAATTCTTTATATTTGATTAGGGAAAAAGAAAATTGTATCTTCTTTAAAGATATCGGATAATTTTACCTATAACATAGATTATGGTGCAATGATGTCTATGTAGGACTGCTTCACCCTTAACCAGAAGTTTCAAGTTCGAGCTCTGAATATAAGGAAAAACTTATTGGAAACATTATCTCCCTATAGGCCTTACATTACGCGATACACATTTAATTAGAGTTTCAATGCAGACATCGAACACTAACTATTACAATGAATTGATTATGACTTCAAATTCATTGTACTTGTAGCTGATAAATATGTCCCTCCATACATAGGTTAGTATGGGTAAATATTCCTTTCCTCTTTTCCCAATACGCAACGAGCTAAAAAAAGTTATTCGTATCCAATGTTTATACCATACTATATTAACAATGACAAGGAAAACCTCGAGCTCAACCAAAAGACAAACCCCTTGCTTTCGCTGGCAAGGGGTTTCTGACTACATTAACTCATTACGACTATACAACAAAATAATGTGAGAACATATATTAATTAAAACGAGTTAATCGATAAAATTTTAGGTACAAACTCATGTCATGCAATTACTAGTGTGTACAAACACATCTTTATTTTATTTTTATGTGGGGTAGATATAAGAAGAATGATTATTCATATTAGGGACCATGCACTTCACTTCTTTGCTGCACTAAGTTTGGACCACTAGGCTCAATTGTATTTCATTTACTTAGAATACACTATAGATAAGGTCGACATATATCTGACGTTGAGAGGTCACACATACTACTAAACTTCATGCTTATATGGCTAAAACTCCGACATTTTTGCATGAACCTCGAGCACATATGATTGAAGTTCAAGCAATTTTTTTCATAAACTTTAGACATATACGACCGAAATCCAATCATATGTGGCTGAAGTGTATTGTTTATGTCTAATGTTTCAAATGGGCTCAAATTTGAGATATAAGTTTCAAATATCATAAAGAAATTATCAATTTGTCAAAACTAACTCATTTTTCAATAATGATGGTTCCCAAATAATACAAGTTTTTCCAAATATCTACTTGATTTAAACTCAACTTTCATATTCAAGATTCAAGACCACTTCATCAAACTATAGTTCAAAAAATTACTATAGAATAAGTGTGTTTTCTGTGATGTTTTCCAAAACTATGTACACGTTAAATAATTCGAAAAAACTTAGATACATACTGAGTACGATATGAAATTTTATCGAACTCTGACACACACACCCCACCCTCCACTCCACATACTGAGTACGATATGAAATTTTATCGAACTCTGACACACACACCCCACTCCCACGCGGGAGTGGGCACAAAGAGGACGGAACAAATCCATAAAGATCCAAGTAGCTATTTAGGAGGAAGCAAATGACAAATCCAGATAAAATTGCAATTGGACTATAAATCAATTTCAGGAAGTCACTGTCCAAAACAATACACATCTTTCTTTTCATGAAGGCCAGAGAAAACAACTAAACATTGTCCCATACCATAAACAACTGAAAAGATAAAAGATACCAAAATATATACAAAAAGTAAGGTATTTCCCAAAATATTCTCAACTCTTTTTAATGACAAGGGAACTCGCAGTTTTCACTCCTGTGCAATAATTCGCGAACCACACAGGAGAGGTAAACTGCACTAGGCAAGCCTTGAGTTGATGGGCTCGACCCCCTGTTGTCGCAAGCAACGGTTTTCCAACTTGAGACCCCTGTTATGGAAGTCCCAAGCCAAACCATCTGAGCTGGCCCGAAGGGCGATTTCAATATCCAGCAGAATCTGATAAGGATCAAATTATGTTTCTTGAAAACACAGTACTAAATCCTCTAAGTCTCTCCAACATAGATTATTGAGGGGAGATTTTTTTTTTTTTTCTCTTTTGCCGACAAGCAATGAGCTTTGTCCAGAAAAAAATAATTACCCGCACCAATGTTCACATCAAGTTATAATGACTTATTGTAGCTTTATGATACATAAATGACTATTCATAATAGGGACCATGCACTTACTCTTGCCATAGCACTAGTTTCAGGACCACTGGGCTCAATTGTAATTCATTGACTAGTGACAAGTGTGCTCCATGGAAAAGGATTAGGGGGGCAGCCCGTCATTAATGAGTTCCAAAGGCAGTTGTTGATCCCACACAGATTTTTCAGTCATCAAAACGAGAAAAACAAGACTAGCATCCGAATAGTTCAAGTCGAGAACAATAATTACTGAAAAAATCATACTCCATATGTAGACGCTGCCTAATTACAACGTTCCTCTCATCCTAGAGGCCTATTAGAGAAGATGATATCCCCAATCATGTCTAGATTGTCCGGTAAAATCCCAAATATGCAACACACAACAGGTGACACTTGCACAGACCCCCTCTCCCTTGAAGGAATGGGGGTAAAACAAGAAGAAACAAATATATAAATATCTCTCTAAGTAGCTAATAAGTTTATTGAGGAGAAAAAAAATCTGCAAGTGGCCTATAAATCAATTTCAGGAGGTCCACTATCCAGAACAAATGCACGTATTTTTCACATAAGATATAGTAACTTGCCATTGTACCATAGATTCATACCACAAAAAACTAAAGAGATTAAAGATACCACAATCTATACTAAAGGAAGGAATTTCCCCATACAGCATTTCTTTAGAGGTAACTTCCAAATTATCATGCACTAAGATTCAATGATCCAGCAGAATGTGAAAAGGATATATGCTCTTTTCAAGATATACATGGTTTAGCTTTCTCCACTACTGAAAATTTAGATACCGTATATTTCATTTTGTGATCCTAATAAAAAGTTAATTCACAAAACAAACACTCCTAATGATGAGCATCTTTCTTGATAATGAAATGTATCTGTATATAAATAACTATAGATCACGATGGCTCTTCCATGTTCCAATGTACTCCATACAACAAGCACTTGACATGGACACATCTTTCTTGATAACAAGGAGCTTAAGGCCGTTAAAACATGCCCCCTCCGTTTAAAAAAAAATGACCTACTTTACTTTGTAGTTTGTTTAAAAAAGAATGCCCCTTCACTTTTTTAACACTTTAATTTCAATTTTTCACGTGGCACAACTTGAAAAGTCTTCTTTATTTTCTTGAACTCCGTGCCAAGTCAAACTAGGTCATTCTTCTTGAAACGGAGAGAGTGAGTATTGAATTTCTAAAGTTGTGCTAAAAGATATATGCACACCTAAACTCATTACTTTTACCTATAAATCAAAATTGTCTTTATGATCAAGGATTTTATGTTTGTTCGGACTCTTCAAAAATATTGCCAAGTGCGTGTAGGATCCTCCAAAAATAGTTCTTTTTGGGAGTATCTGACAAGGATACAACATTTTTAGAGAGTGAGCATATAGCAACCAAGTAAATTTATGTTGTGATTACCAAATATTGTCTTTGGCATATTCCATCAAATAATAATTTCCATATGGTGTGGCTGAATGAATATGAATGGATCAGAGTTATCAAAAGAAAAAGCACAAAATAAACTTTGACGTCAGTTGAGGTTTTAAGCACAAATATAGTGAGCTTTAATGAAAAAAGGTGCAAAGATATATATATAGTCCAAGAATAATAATTATAAACATAAATGACAAATATATGAACAACGAAATTGAAAAGAAATTACAATAAAGTAAAATATCATTATTTTATGTAGTCTCCCAGGAAAAGGAGAGTAGGCTAGAAAAAATATGCCTTAGAACCTTGACCACACTAAAGCGCACATTAAGCAACGCAAGGCGATCTACACATTTTGAGCCTCATTTCAAGGCTTAAGCACGCCTTTGACAACACTGGACTGGATAAGCAATAGAGGTATATACCTACCTACAAATGTCACAGATGGTAGAACATGCAAATGGTCCTATTACAGTGGCTGCAGCTGCGCACGTGTTTAACTAAAACAGCTACTTTGAGTGATGTTAGTCGTTAGAACACAAAGATGACAGAGCACAGTGCAAAATTCTCTTGCCACTCATCCCATGTACTAAAACAAATGTACAGCAGTGGAAAAGGACAACATGTAGGCATGATTTTAACTCTCAATGTCCTGCTGCTACTTCGTAGGACTATCCCTCGTAATGTTCTCATATGTGCCAATAAATTTAATTAGCCATCCTAGATAAAAGATCTCAAGTACATTTTACCTCAGAAATGACTTGGAAACAAACAAGTTGGTCGCATTGCTCCAGTATTCATAGGTGCACCAAGGGTCCAGTCCAAGTTCCAAAAGACAATGTGTCTTTACTTGTTGTACAGGAAATGCCTGCTGAAAATATTAGTTACATCTGCTGCTGGATTTTAGATCCCACTTCCCTATCTCCATATCAAATGATTCTTCTTGCATATAAGCATCTGTAAAGAAGCAAATTCTAGGTCATCCGTGTATGCGGACATCTTCTTGGGCCCAGCAATAAGTGATAAATAAATTTACAGCAACTACAAGTACCTATTCCCATGTTAGAAGCTATTCATCGAGATGTCTCAATTCCAAAAGGCTGCATCCTGCTTGGAATTGAGACATCTAGATGAATAGCTTCTAACATATAAGCAAGATTTCGATAAACAAAAGCATGGTTTGGCGAAGGAAGAGAAAATATAGCAACTAAACATGAGTGTCAAAGTGCAACTAATTACAGAATTGATGTTGTTAAGAAGCATAAAGAAAACAGAATCAATTGCCTGCATATTATCAAATGGAGCCATTGATCAAAATGAGTGTTGAAACTAATCCCAAAGGTGTGGCCTAGCAGTCAATAAAGTGAGATGAAAACAATCGAAGATCAGTGTTCAAATTGCACCAGAAGCAAAAAAAAAACAAAAAAAACATAGGTGATTTCTTCACATCTACCCAAGCTTTACCAGCAGGTATACCGTGAAAAACAAATCTACATCTCCATGTAATACAATCCTTTCAATTTTAGTTGGGAAAGAACGGTGAAATACTTCAAGTGTGTGTAAGCTGACAAGCACACTACCCTTGTCAAAAAATAAATAAAATGCAGTGTTGAACTGCGAGTGCTGAAGAACAAGTGAATCAGCATTAGAGAGAATCAAAGTCAGACACTACATTACTATAATTGTGTAAAACAAAATGTAGATGAAGAAAATATGGAGGATATTAAATGGGACAATTCCAAATGATAAGAAATCATGTGTTGAAGCCACACTGATGTAGTTATCAATCATTTGTTGTAAAGAGGAAAGAAACCACAGATGTTTAGAAGACAAAGCTGACTCTGTACATAACTTGAATTCAAGTGCTTGTATGTAGTCACTATCTGATGTTACCTTCAGAATGTGAATGAAGTGGATACCTAGTGAGATTTCCGACCTCACTACAGGATTAGTTGGGAAAACCTGACTGAGACAGCTTTTGCATACTCTCGTCATATCTTATAGCTGGTTTTTGTAATTAGTAATATTCTTGCTGAGTTATCAAGAAAAAATTTACATTGCTTCTGAGACCCCTATTGGAGAAGTGAATTTAGACTTTTGTCTATGCCCATTACTCTTACCGGATATGCATATAATTGTACAGATAGTCAAGATGAGTATCCAACACACAGCTCACATCCTTGCCCTCAAAATTGATAAGTGAAAAATTGGAAAGGAAGGAATTATGCTCAAAATTGAATAGGTAGGTAAACATTTATCAAAAATAAAGCAGCCTAAAACCATGATAGTGCAAAGGCAGTACACTGGTTAGAGATCCTTCATTACAAAAAACAAAAACAGAAGGAATCCTGCTCTACAAAAACCCATTCCTGTAAAGGTCCTATGAAATTTAGCATGCTACGTTCATATTTTGTATTATACAACAAACTTTTGAATTTCAGCATCTGTGTAGTATCTGGCAAGGTAGGAAGTCCTAAAGTTCAATACATGGTTTAAGATTGTTCATCCTTCACATCATATATATTACACCCAAAAAACCAACAGCCATAAGCATTTGAATTTCAGCTTCTGTGCAGTATCTGGCAAGGTAGGATGTCCTTAAGTTCCAATACATGGTTTAAGATTAAGGCACAGTTGTTGTGTGATGACTTACCACCTCTACAAAGAAACATAAGCATTCTATCAGCTGCTTATTACTTCAGAAACTGGAGCCTGGAATTGTGATAGTACCTCTTTTACAACAAATATGAGATAAATTGTCTGGGAGTACCATATTTGAATGAATTGCAAGAACTGCTGAATCAACTGATAGAAAGCATTAGGTGTAGGCATAAATCTTATGAGAAGAATCTTTGAAAGATAGTAACTAATATGAGTGGTATATAACCCCTTCCATCAATTTTAGGTGTCGCAGAGTTTGATAAAGTATTTAAAATCAACAGAGGTGGTCGGCGTCTTCAAATATCTCTCAGGCTTAACCAGAATTACGGAAAAGATCGCACTTCAGAATTTGTGAGTTGACTGTCACGCTACCCTACACTACTTCCAGTTTCAACAAAAAGAAGGCAGGTCTAACGCAAGCAAGATGAATTGTCAGACAATCTATTGACAAAATTTTCAATCAACTTTACCTCTAGCTTTGCTTGTTAGAACTCCATAAAGTGGCAGATACGCATAGCTTTGTCAAATGACTTGTTCATTGCTTCTCAGGTCACATATTTGTCTATTTTGCCACAGAATATTTCACTAATAACCACACATGACAGCATAATAGAAAACTTGAATGTCCCAAAAGTAACCCTAATATCCAGTTTTCACCTCACCTTTCAACCAAAGCTCAAAACTTTACTCTCCTTTTAATGCTACCCTTTATCCAATGCCTCAGCTTTCAACCAAAACTCGAAACTTTACTCTCCTTTTAATGCTACCCATCCTGTCATATCCAATGCCAATCTTACTATGCATCAACTTCACTGCCATATCAGCATTCCCTGTCTTCCTCAATGCATTAATTAAAACAGTACGAACTTTTCCAGGAATTTCTCGACCTCTATCCACAATCCCATCAGCTAATTTGCAAGCCTCTTTTAAACGACCTGCCTTGCATAGAACATTTATCATATCTTCAAAAGCTGTCTCCAGGATAACACCCATTGGTGCCAGCTCATCCAATATTTTACATGCTCTTGCCACCTTGCCAGAAAGACAAAGCCCGGTTGAAAGGGCTCGAAAAGAAGCAGCATTTGGAGTTATACCCTTATCAATCATCATATGCCACAATTTAAGTGCTTCTTCATTTTGATGTTCGTTAAACATGCCGCTGATCAATATTGTGTATGTATAAACTGTTTGATCACAACCTTCATCTTCCATTCTCTTAAAAAGCACCAAAGCTTCATCAATTTTCCCATTTTTGGCCAAGGCATCGATAAGCGCATTATAACAATAAGAATCACGTGTACATCCCTTCTCAGCCATCTCCTCAAAGAGTTCTTTGGCCTCATCAACTCTCCCTCCCTTTCCTAGACCATCAATAAGACTTGAATAAAACATGGCATTGATAGCTACATTGTTATTTTTACAGTACTCAAGCCACTGCATGGCCTCATCCAACCTCTCACTCTTGCATAAGCCATTTACAATAACCCCAAATGTTACCTCATCCGGTTCAAATCCTTCATTCTTCATTCTATCAAAAAGTCTCATAGCCTCATCCAAGTTTCCATGTTTCATGTATGAATCAATTAGAGCAGTATAAATTGACAGATTAGGTCTAAAACCTTTCTTGATCATATTTTCAAAAACAGTAAACCCTTCCAAAACCTTCCCCATTTTACAAAGCCCTCCAATCACTAACGTATTAGCGTGTGGTGGAATATCCAAGTCCTTTTCCTCCATTTCGTGATAGAGTCCCAAACAAGAGTCAAAATCTCCCTCCGCGTAACACGCTTGCATCAGAGTCATATATGTAATCTTGTCAGGCTCCACTTTCCTAACCTCCATATCTCTAAATTTCTCCATTGCTTTTTGAAGCTTCCCAGATCTGCAGTACCCCTTAATCATAGTATTATACGTAACAATATCCGGACTAACTTTCCCGCTTTCCATAACCTCAAAAACACGTTCAGCAGATTCAATAAACATGGAATTCACCAGTCCATTCATCAAAAAGTTATAGGTAAATAAACTAGGCTCAATACCATTTTCTTTCATTTGTCGCCACACAAATAATAATTCTTCAACCATCCCAAGTTCTCCAAAACTCCTAATCAAAGAATTAACAGCTGCCACATTCATCAAGAAACCTTTATGCTTAAATTCACTAAACACATGCTTAATCCTATCCAATTCACGTGAAGCAGATAAAATCTTCACTAAAAACACATAGCATTCACAATTATGAGCATACCCTTTTTGCTTACAAGCCCAATAAAAGAAACGAAACGCGATATCGGGTTTACCTGTAAGGTAATCTGACTTCAACACATATGCAACAAAACTAGGCGATAATTTAATGAGAAATTTGCAACAATAAACATCTAAATTCTGCTCCATCAATACTGAATTATCTAAAAGATTCAAAATTTGAGACACCCATGGCGACGGTTTGAGATCTTTTCGGTCTGTAACTAAGTCAGAAAGATCAACGAATGGCTGCACCCATTCTGGAGGTGGAAGGTTAGAACCAGTGAATACCCATTTAGGTTTTGAAGTGAAATTTACATGAAAAATCGGTTTTTTGGCTTTAAGAATTCGAAAAAGAGGAAAACTCACCCATTCTAGAGATGGAATGTTAGAATTAGTGAATACCCATTTACGTTTCAAAGTGAAATTCAAGTAAATACATGGTTTTTCCGATAAGGGTATTCGGAAAAGAGGAATCTTTTTAATGGAATGAGTCTGAATAGAGCTAAACGGATACAGAGGATTGATGTAATCAATCCCAACTTGTTTGAAACTGCGAATTATTTCATTGAGCGATTGGTTGTGTGAAGGGTGAAGACTTGTTTGCGCCATTGCTGAGGTTTGTGGTGATTCTTAAAGTTGCAGCAATGGCAGAAAGGTGGGATTTAAGGGTTTTACTCACTTCTCAGTTTGTGGAAGATGAAGATTATAACAATATCAACTTCTTTTTTTCCTTTAGGTTTTGGATTTTTGGCAACTAAAACATAATATTTGAACATACATAAAATCACATATACCATAACACTTTGAATTAGTTTTAAAAAGACTCATTTCGACTTTATTTATATATCTCCGTTTCATATAATCTAAAACTTATCTTATTTCGAATAGCTTTAAACTAACTCCGTCTCACATTCGTCCTCCCCATTGTCATCCCCAAATATCTTTTGATTCAAAGATAAATCCTCACGAAGCATATTTGTATTAATATTTCTAAATACTATAATCAAGATTGAGGTATTTAACTATTCGTAAACATCAAATTACAGATTATATGAAATATCATATTTAAAGTTCAACTTAAAAAACGAAGAAATAATTAAATAACTCTTTATAAATATTTCTATTAGATACTTCCGACTTATTCCTCAAATACTTATCATGACTCGTTATATATATATATATATATATATATATGATTATCTATGTAATGTAAGTTTTAAATTTTTTTTTAAAAAATCAAAGTTAGAAATAGAAATGTCTATAATAAAACTATTTTGTAATGTGTTTAACCAAAAATAATATGTAATATTTAAAATTAAAATATTATGATTTTGGTGACAAGAGGGGTTCTATGGTCTAGTGGTTAGGACATTGGACTCTGAATCCAATAGCCCGAGTTCAAGTCTCGGTAGAACCTAAATGTTTTTTTCTAATTTTTTTTGGTGAAACACTATTGCATTTTTGCGAGTTTTTCAGCAAAATTATCTTTAAACTATACCTCAAACTCAAACTGTATTTAAAGTGAACAATTTTCATCAATATTATCGTGAACTTCTTCGTAATTGAGTTAAGAATTATGCAAAATCTTCTAATTTGACCGTTTTATTCATTCATTTTTCATGTATTTTAATTAAAAATATTAGTAGTTTAAATATCTTTCTTCTCTTGAATATGCTAGTAGCAACATTTGTTGAATACTTCCGCTTCTAATAATGTAAAATGAAACTCAAATACGAGACATAATCAATATTTTGGTCACTTCAATATTAGATTGACCCAAAAATATATTGATTTAATTGGTTAAGATAAAGGTAAAAAAAATTAATCTCCAACTTCTTTCCGTTACGAAAAAAGCAAAATCATGTACGCTCACACCTTTCAATCATTTTCAGTTTCCATAAACAACAGTGTCTAATATTTTTTATATTTTTCAAGAACTTCTTGTAGCAAATAATGAAACTATGAATAATTTTTGTTGATAGTCACGTTAACTGCTCATGTTTTCGTAAGATCCCTTAGTTTTTTTTACTATATCTAACAAAAGGATGAAAGTTTTTCACTTGCAAATACTTAAATGATGTTTTCTGCTAAAAATAATACTTTAAGGATTTAGTTTAAGTTTTGGTATAGTTAAATGATGTTTTCTGCCAGAAATAATACTTTAAGGATGTAATTTAAGTTTGGGTATAATTAAAGGATGTTTTTGGCTAAAAACTTCATTTTTGCGAATAAATGTCCATGAAATACTTATTTAGCACATTCTATAAACTAAATCTCTTAAATTTTTTAAAACTGAACAAGTCAAAATAAACGTATATTTTTAATATTAAAGAATATATGTGTATATGTTTTAACTTTATTTTACCTGACATAAACACTAACTAACTTTGAATGTGTTTAAGTAGGTATTATCACTTGTATAAAAATAAACAAGTAAAAGTACATGTTTTATGTAGTAAATTACGGATAGAACACCTTGTAGAATGTGATTGCTACATAAGACACTATTTAACTCTGTATAAATTTAAATAACTACTGGTACATACCAATATCACAAGGCATTGACATCAGTTGATGTTATATTAAATGACACATTTATATATTAAAATTTTGAATCTTAAACTTTTTACGTAAATTATTGGTATGGATGAATAATCTTTTCAAAAACAAATATATATGTTTGAGCTAGAGCTATTGAGTTCGACTGAATCCGTACATACATTTTCCCATTTTTTCTAGGAGTAACCCCCACACCCCACACCCCACACCCAAATACCTACAAAGCAAATTACTTTTCCCATTCAAACTTTTTTTTTTCTTCTGCAATAACAAACCAATCATGTCAGCACTCATCAATTTTGCTACTCATATCCTCTCTTGTTCCTCAAAAAGATCCTTTCAAGAATCCAGAAAGACTCAAACTTTATCCATCAACTTTTCTCCAACTTTCACCATACAAAATATACCAAAACCCCCATCAAGAACAAGTCTTGTTTGTTCAATAAATTCTGTGACAGAAGATAAAGAAGCAGAGACCAACCAAGAAAATGAAAAGAAAGAATCAAATGGAACTGAAATTGAAGAAAAAATCAAGAATAGCTTCTTCTTGTCCATTTTGTTAGATAAAGATAGGTTTTTTAATGCTTCAATTGTACTTGGTGCTGGTACACTTGCCATCACAAGGTTACTCACCATAGATCATGAGTATTGGCATGTAAGTTCTATCATTTTCATCTTGTTTGCTTTTGGATATTTCATATCAGGAAGGGAAAAAAAAAGGGGGTGTCCCCCTTGTGATCAATTCAGAGTCGGAACTAGGATTTGAAGTTTATGTGTTCTGAATTTGTCACGCTTGTGTTTACTAGTTAGTGGATTTGTGATTAAATATTTTTGTGTCGTTTTGACTTGACATGGAGTTGGATAAAATAATTAAGACTTTTGACTGTTGTGGTCTTATACTAAAAAATATGTAGATTGTATCAAAATGTCTGTTAATCTTGTGCTGTTAAATATGTCACGTAGAAAGAATTAAAGAGTTGATGAAGAAAAGAAAAAGCATTCGTCTTGAAACGGACTAAAAAGAAAAGTATGCTAAACAAATTGACAAGAAAAGATTATATATATTTTATGGATTTTTTTCTGTATAAGCAAAAGTTACTCGGTTCGTCTGAATCGGGTACATAGTATTGTAGCTTTGTCCCTGGTGATCATAAAGGTAATAGTAGGATCGGGTGAAGTGATAATTTAGTAAATACTTCGTAGCAATTTAAGCTTTTAGATGAAATAGTCACAAAATTCGACATGCTAACAAGGCTGGGTTGAGGTCCATATCTCACTGCAGCCCTTTATAGGAAACAACTTTTGCGTCCTTGAACCGTGGAGAAGAATCAGGGTCTGGATGTGAGGGCGCGAGTTGAAGATATATAATTAAGTACATAAAAGTGTAGTGTCTCCGACAACTTAAAACTTTTAGTTGAAATGATCGCACAATTCAACATATAGCAGTATGGTTTTAATTTTCTTGACTGTGTACTCAGGGATGGACGCTTTACGAGATACTGAGGTATGCCCCGGAGCACAACTGGATTGCATATGAAGAAGCGCTGAAAGCAAATCCTGTGTTAGCTAAAATGGCGATTAGTGGTGTTGTCTACTCTGTAGGAGACTGGATCGCTCAAGTAAGTACCTTCTGATAGTTACGTATAGTTATCTTTTAGGTGATTTGATAGTGTAAAGCTTTTGTATACCATCAGTTTATGGAAGTTAAACTCTTCCGAAATATTGAGAGCTGTTTTCATTAGTCTAAATTGTTTCATTTTGTTCTGTTAATTTACAGTGCTATGAAGGAAAACCTCTTCTTGAATTTGACCGGACTCGCATGTTTAGATCTGGTCTTGTTGGATTTTCACTTCATGGTTCCCTTTCCCATTACTATTACCAATTTTGTGAGGTGATGCTTCTGGCTTGTATCTTAATTGATTAACCATATCTTTTGACATATTTTGATGAAACCTAAAAGGTTCAACTCTAATGTACAGGCTCTTTTCCCGTCCAACGATTGGTGGGTGGTTCCAGCTAAAGTTGCTTTTGACCAAACCATTTGGTCAGCAATTTGGAATAGCATCTATTTTGTGGTCCTTGGTTTCTTGCGTCTCGAATCTGCATCCAATATTTTTGGCGAACTCAGAGCCACGTTTTGGCCCATGTTAACAGTAAGGAATTCTTTCGGTCTATCTTAAAATGCTTGCAATATTTAATGATGTGAAGTTGAATATAGCTATAACAGGAATAACAGCGTATTAGCTCAAGATTTTGAGTTGGTTTTCACTGTTTCAGCGGAAGTTAGTCCATGTTTACTGTTTGATCTGTTAAAATTTGGTTCGATATGAAGCTGAATATATCTTCAATGCCAATATATTGCTGTCTGATTTATCCTTTTTAGCATTGCCATGAGGTACTGGAAATTCTAAGAATGATGATACTGATCAATGCTACTCGAGAGATCTAATATGACCTGCATGTTTCTAACGAAGAAAATGTTTCAGCGGCCAAATTTCCATTTTCCAATCCACCAAAAGGAGACTAGTAAACTTTTACTACTCATAAAAGAAAGAAGAAGTTCGACATCATGAGCACCTAAAGTACTCCATGTCTTTTCGTTTACCTATATTAGTGTGTAAAGCTATTTAAATTTGTAGTTTTGGATTGATATATCATTTCAGATGAACCACAAAACGTTTCGAGACTGTTCTTCTCTTAATACAACTCTTTGTTGTTCTGATACTTGTATAAACTCTAGTTTAGCAGAGATAACTAAATTAGCTCTTAATTCTTTCAGGCAGGGTGGAAACTTTGGCCATTTGCTCACCTAATAACTTACGGCGTTATTCCTCTTGAGCAAAGACTCCTTTGGGTGGACTGCGTCGAACTGGTTTGGGTTACTATTCTCTCAACGTGAGTTTCTGATTCAACTTTACAATTTCTTTCATATAACCAGTGACAAAATTAGTTGTGGAAATTGTTTGTATTCTCATCGTTGCCAATATAAAGAACGAACTTACAAGGACATTATATAGACACACCATAGACGTTGCTTGTGTTTCTTTTCAACTTCATCTATCGACATTATATAGATACACACCATAGATGTTGCTTGTGTTTCTTTTCAACTTCATCTATAGATTAGACAGTCGTCTATGAAACTATCTATTATTTTACCGGCAAAATACATATTTGACATTGAAACTTTGCCTCAGCTCGCAAATAAGCACTCCAACTTTGAGAGTGAACCTCAACTTAGTCTCACAATTTTTTACCCTCCTTTCATTTCGATCATTATTGAAACTTCGCAGCTCTATACATGTCATAATATATACACTAGAACGTCATAGAAAAGGCATATATAGTATCTTCCTGGCACTTGAAATTCGTATTTGCAGCTACTCAAATGAGAAATCAGAGGCGCGGATATCTGATTCATCATCAGAAGGTAAATCTGATTCATCATCGAGTAAATTACCCGAGGTACTAGTCCAAACTAAACTGCCCTCTTCAATCTTGAAGTTCCCTCACTTTTAATGCACTAAAGCTTATTCTTCTGTTTGCATTTGCAGGATTAATCAAGCTAAACAAACTTAAGAGATTCTTAAGTTTTATTATCAAGTTATAGTAAATAATTAGCCAACCTTTGAGAAAACTATTTATTTAGGAAATTAGAAGTGTATATATCCCTTGGTGAATGAGGGAAGATATAAAAAGAGTAGTTTAGTGTGTAGAGAGAAACATCATGTAATATAATTCAGTCAAAAATATATTCATCATGTATACAAATTTCTCTTGATGTTGTTTCAGCTCTCTATCTTCACGAGGTAGAGGTAAGATTTGGTACTGCTTTCCTTTTTTACATGTCGGTTAACCGAATTATAAGGGCGTTTTGAAGTATGAAAATCGTAAAAAGGCTGGTGATATTTACTCTGTTATAATTTGGCGATTGTATTCAGACACTTGGTCAGTCAGTCTCGAGATGTATTTTGATAAATAGTTGGTGATACTTTTAAGAAAGAAATAGAAACATCAAACTAAGAAAATTTTAAATTTTGAGGTGTATTTTGTCTTAAACAAAAATTTACAACTACTATAGTAATCCTTTTTCCACCATAACTATTACTCACAATATACTATATAACATCTGAAACTTTCTGCTCAAAGGGCAGCTCAGTACACAAAGTATCTTGAAACGAAGCAAATATAGTGAACGAACCAAAGCCACAAAAAACAATAGAAACATGCTAAGATAAGCATCGCTTACCCCGTGTATGAAAGTTGGAAGAGGGTGAACATATACACGGTCTAGAATACAACAACAACGCCTCAATCTCAAATAAATTGACGTCAGCTATATGAATCCTCACAATCTAAAATGTTGCAGCAAGAATACATTTGCTTGGAATGTAGAGGGTGGAACCAATGCTACTTTCTCTATTGATGAAAGAATTTGTATATAACAACAATCATAATTGAACAACACAAAGTTAAGGTCCTTGCCTCTCATCAGAAAATCTTGGAAGCTGAACCAGAGAGTTAACTCGCGTAACGCCTTCCAATCCTGACCATTTCTGATCTTCTGTCATTGTGGTTTCTTGATCTGCTTCTGCTTCTGCTTCAGCTACTACTAGTTTATAGATATCGTTCTCTTCAGCTGATCTGACTGTAGTGTTTCTCTGTAAAGATGGCTCAGAGTTGTGCCCGTCATCCGGTTCTGCAGTAATACCAGAATGGTTACTCTGAAGTGCAGCAGAAGTGAGACATTGCTCCTCCTCATTGTCAGATTCCAAGTCCATCTTTCCATCCAAGAATAAGCAAACAACAGCACAATCATCCATTTTTGAAGTCGGGTACTTAATTTTCCATTCGCGTGCAGCAGAATCAACTAGGATTCTGGCAGCTGATGATCGTGTAGACGCTGATGACACTATGTCGACCACTTCCTCATTGCTCAAGACATCCCAAACCTGCAATCAAGAGTTTACATTCAATCACTAGGAGTTCTTTTCCCATGACAATCTTTGTTTCCCTATATGGCAATCGTAACCAAGCTAGGTTGGCTATATGTATCCTCACTGATCATGTCGCTCTATTTAAGCTCATCTTAGATACTATTATACAAAATCAAATAAAAATAGAGATTCAGACAGCTTAACATACCCCATCAGAAGCAAGAACAATGAACTTGTCCCTCTCTGTAAGAACTCGGTGAGAAAATTCTGGTACAGATATTACCCCATAGTCCTTCACACAAAAATCGCCAAATGCTCGAGCCATAGCTAATCCAGGGGCATTATCAAATGGCAACCAAACTCTCTGCACTTCCGGCTCATCTTGCAATGCAAAAACCCGACCTTTACACTGTTTTATCCTCTCAGCTTCCTCTGGCAACAGAAATACTAGATTATCTAATAGGAATTCTGAAATGGTTAACCCTTCATTCACTATAAAAAGAGACATACTAGGTAAATCAGGCTTCAGATCAACAGTCAACTGGACTGCGACCATTGAATCATTGTCATCTTGTGATGCCAAGATTGCGCGTGAATCACCAATATACCCCATGTAAAGATTTGAACCCTTTAAAAACAGAAAAAGAACAATAATAAGCTCAGGAATGAAAGATATAACATGACGAATATGACTAAACTTACCTGTTTTACTAGAGTAATAGCAGTACTACCACTGCAAAAGCAATCTAAGTTAGGTTGAGACCTCAATTCTTTGTCCATTGCCTTATATGATTGAAGAAACGCTTCTCTCCGCTGTGTATCCAGGTTCACTTGATCCAAAACTTCTGATACAGGATTCTCGTTGCTGCAATCTGCAGCAGAACCATTGCCCTTTGATTCAACTGATTGCAAAAAGGACATTAACTTGAGGGGCAGTACATCCCTTACTTTACAAGCAACAAGATGACCATGTGGACCATGACCATCAAATACACCACAAAAGGTCACATCTTCCGCCATGAAATCCTACATAATAAGTACATAATATCAGATTTTTGAAATGATGCAAAAAGACAGTTCAATGCATAAAACACGACTTACTTCCCAAACAATCATCGCATCCTGATTAATGCCTTTACGTCCTTGTTGTGTGTATATGCAAGAAGTACGGCTCTTGCCATTCGTAAAGATCCGATTAGGAATGGAACTTAGATGCTTCAATGCAATGACATGATCATAAAAAGTTGTTCTACTCCTTTTTCGACTAAACATGTTGATTCCTAAACATTCAGGTGAAACTTTTTCTCCATTGCTCCTGCTACTACAAGTACTACTGCTCGTCGATACACAACCCCCCATTACGCTCAGATTGACAAAACAAACATCTGATTGACAGCAAAGCTGATTAAATGGATCTCACAGGATGCACAGATCAGATTTATGATCAAGTAAAGCAAAACAATGTTGAAATAACTAAGCTGATATCTTTATCCTTTGGTCAAATATCAATTCAGTCAACTTGAAAAACAAGCTAAACAACAGAAGAAGAAGAAGAAAATATTTAGTTAATGCAATTGTTTATTTTAAAAGTACATAAGAAGATGGAAATGCCAGCAAAGTATAGAAACAAGACTAATCAACCAAATCATTGTTTAAAGGAAATTGCATGTGAGCTATGAATAAAATACTCCCCCTCCCTCCCTCCGTTTCATTTGTTTGTCTTACTTTTATTTTTAGTTCGTTTCAAGAAATACAAAAAAAGTTCCACATAATATGTTTATGACCACAAAAATTAAAGAATAGTTTGGTACATTCGACAATATCTTTAATTTAAGACTGCAAGATTCAGAAATCTTTCTTACTTTCTTAAACTCGATATCAACTGTGTTTCTCTATTTATACAAGTCAAATTGATAGAAATTATGGACTCAAACAATGAAGTTAAGAAGACATAAAGCATGGAACTTTGAAAAAACATAAAAAAAGACAAGAAATACAGGAAACAATATGCCCTCACAAGTTGTCAAAGGCTTCACACTTTTCTATAGCTCAATTACCAAAAAAATAAGATAAAAAATCCTAAAATAAACTCGCGTTTGACCATACATTTAAGAAGTAAAATTAAAATTTATTTTCAAATAAATATATATTTGACTGTGAAATTTGATCATATCACTTCAAATATTTTCAAATTTCCAAAAACTAGTTCGAACTAGTTTTTAAGTTTACGAATTTAAAATCTACTGTCAAATAGGAGCTTAAAGAATGCATAAAGAGGAGAAATATAGATTGTGTACACAAAATGCAAAAATTTAGCCTTTTCAGATTGGGTAAAAATTAAAGAAAGTGAAAAATGTAAAAGCAAACAGTATCTTTGGGGAACACAAAAAATGTCAAAAGCTCCAAAAGCAAAAGTACACTAAATCAAGCATTATAACAAACAAAACAATTTATTAGTACAAATAAATCTAAAATACAAAATCAAATTGATGAAAGTATGGATATATTAGTAATAGTAGTACCTTTTCAACTTGTTTCTGCTGAAAAATCAAGATTTTTCAGAAAAATAGGGATTCAACAAAAATTAAGAAAACATAGAGAACAGATATATAATATAATAGTAAGAATCAAGAGAGCTGGCACATTAATTGCTCAAGCACAAAGTAGGAGACATTTTTAGCTCTCAATTTTCTTTCACTTTCCAGCAGCAAATTATGCAAATTATGATTCAATCTTGTATTTTTAAATATGTTCGTATGAAAAGTCATAATTAAAAAAAGTTATAGTATTTAAATTTGTGCATTGTAAGATTTATTCTATTTTCAAACTTTATAACTTTCAACCACTTTATTAATCACGAGGCAATAAAAAAATTATAGCAAACTCTAACATAGAGAGTATTACTCATGTATTGTCTTTCTTATGGAATTCAAACTATCAAATGGATATGTGAATTAATTTAGTCATGCAATAATAATGACCTTCAAAAGTATATATTTAATTTTTGGGTCCATTTGACAAGTGTTTTGTTATTTTTTTTTTGTTCCAATTCACAAGTATATTGTTGTCCAACCACAAACCCCAGAACTACTTTCAAATCTATGAGCTGTGTTTTTATATTTTTCGTCTCAAATTATTTACCGTTTTAAAAATTCAGAACAAAACTAATTGTTTATTTTATTTTATTTTATTATATTCTTAAAATTATTTGCCTTTGAGTACTACAGTCACTTCAATAAAGTAAAAATTTAATGAAGAAAAGTTGTACTCTACTTAACTAAAATATAGTTTTAAAAAAATTCTATTTAAGAAATATGTAAAAGAGAAATATAACATATTAATATTAGTATGACATTGGACAACTTGTAGTTGGCTAGCTGTGGCCATTTCATGTGTGGACCAAAAAAAAGTTTCTTTTTCCCACTAAATATATTCTTTTTTATGTTATTAAATCATAATAAATTAAAATAATTTAGTATAAATACTAACAAATAATAATTTTTTTATCATTATTATCATTTTTATTAATCATTATCTCATAACCCAAGCGAAAACCATCACTTGATGAGGACCTAAGTTTTGGGCTTGCTTGGGATAGAAACTTGGATCGACAGAGCCGATCCAAGTGAAGATCACCACTCGAAGCCCGGAGGCTTGAGGAGCAACTCGAAAAAGGGAAAGTCATGAAAATGATAAACGCGCTAAATATAATTGAGTCCTCAAAAAAAAAAGAAGGAAAGGAGACTAAATTGTTGGGCTTGCTTGTGACATATTGGACTGGACCAAGTTTTCATGCATGGGCTAATTTCTTGATTTCCAGTCCAAAAAAAAAAAAAATTGACATCCAAACCATTACCTAACATAATCTATAAGACTATTTTCTCTTGAAAAAATGCGGAGTTCAATTCATTCTGTTTAATAAAAATATAAATATTCCTTGCGAATAAAAAATATGAATATTCCTTGCTTATTCGCAATGGAAAAATTAATTTTTATCGTTCAATTCATAAATAATCATTTCTAACTTTGCTCAACCTTATCTCTTCTAGAGATGTTTTAGTAACACATTCTATAGGAATCAAACAATCCTATTTGGTCAAATATCTAGTGATAAATTTCTATATTATTTTAATTACGATATTCCTTGCATAGATTCTATTATAACAGGTGTCGCAACCAGAGTAGAGTTAGATTTATATGAAATTAAATATAAATAGAGAAAATGTAGAAAGAAAAAATTGGTCAAAAAGATGATGAAATAATTATAAATTGGAACCCAAAATTTGTAAATTGGACTGATTCTATAGTCAAAATTTGATATCCAAACAATTACCTAACATAAATACATAATATGTAAGACCACTTCCCTTTGACTGGGAAACTTTCTCAAACAACATTTTGAAAAAATAAATAAATAAAAATAATAAAATAATAAAGGAAATTTAATAAAATGAGAATCTTATTCCCTTAATCTAGTTAATAATATTATCTTTTTCTTCAAGTTTCTATTGCAAGAATATTCTTGTTTTAATTGTGCTTTGCCCTTTTAATTTATACGATATAGTTTTTTGCAAATAGTTTGTTGCAGAAAAATATTATATTATTTTATGTAGAAATAATGTAATTTTAACAAGATACATTTTTAATCACATAAATATTTATTAGTATTTGTTTTTGTCTAATATATTTTAAATCTTTATTTATTTTTCTATAATGTCATGCTAGTATAACACCATTACACACTATAATAATAAAGGATTTTGCAACAATAATATAATTGCCGCTAATATTATAGTTTGCGATAATAATAAATAGAAGTATTTATAATCAACACTTTATATAATGTTGTTAGAGGCTTTAGCGACTTTGGATGTAATGATATGCTCAAGTGTAATAATATGTAAGTCACACCAGACAAGTGTTGTGTGATAAGCTCGTCCAAAAAATTATGTAGGATGTTTTCGAATTTGTGACCACTCGGGGGTGGACCCACGTGGGTTCTAAGGGGTTCACCCTAGCCCCATCGGCAAAAAATTGCACCACATATAAAAGGTGAATTTTCTATATTTATGTAGATATATTAGTTTTGGACTTGGTCATGAATAAAAGGCAAGTTGTAGCGTAGTGGAATAGATCTCCTTTTAAATTTACCCTAGTGTTCTCTTGGGTTCAAATCCCATTGTGAACATTTTTCTTTTTTTAGCTTCTCTTCATTTCGTTTCAGGACCAATCTTCACGTTTTTTTTTCAAAAAAAAAAATGTCTTTTTTTTAGCTTCACTTCATTTCGTTTCAGGATCAATTTTTCACTTTTTTATTTTTTGTATTAAAAAAAAAGCATACTAAAAGTTCTCTTGTAATGTAACTAACTTTTTGTACTTGTGAATTATGTACTACTACTTTTTTGAAATTGTGTTCTGTTAGCCTATTCACACGTTTATATTTTTATTTTTTAAACTCTCTGAATGAAAATCCTGAATCTGCCACTAGTGATCCTCATTTGAGTGATTACATGTATGTTCAACCGACGCAATTTCTTTTGAAAAAATATATTATGTATATAAGATTAAAGCCGCTATATACTACTAGATGAATCTATTGATAAAAAATTATTGATTTCATAATATTCTTCTCTTAATAGTTTTCTAGGGCAACAAGTGGTCTGAAATTCATTAAAATATGAGATGCGCGAGAATTAACCTAAATATCACTTATATTGGGATAAATAAATTATGTGACGATAAATACATAATTTGAAATTTATAAATTTGAGAAATTTTAAGCTTTTTAAGTTACTTGTGATATTAAATTAATAATTCGTACACCTTAGGATTTGAATGGGTTACCTAAGACATTTTAGTATTAAAAAAAAATACAACACATGTTAAAAATCTATCAAGTGGCATGTTAGTTAGGTTTAATAGTTAAATTATTTAGAGTTAATTAAATTTAATTGGTGAATGGAATTAGGACATCACCGCACCATGTTACATGTCCTACATTGAATTGTTTTCTTTATTTTTTTTATACAATCTTGAGCAATTTTTATCCGCTATAAGGAAAAAAAACTATAAAAATTCAATAATAACCTATCATTAAATAGTCTGTGAAGTTGATAAGATTTTTGTAAATTTATTATTAAAAATGATTTTCGATAGAAATTATCTGTTGCTAATTACAATTTTTTTCTAATGATCATACGATTAAAATTATAGATTGGTAGTCGAGTAACCTATTTTTTCTGAAGGAGTGATAGAACTCTCGCATAGTTTAAGATAATTTCATCTGAATAGTACTTATCTTGTCTTCCTCTGGAGCTTCTGTCCCATTTTCGTGCATTAGTAGCGTAGAGGGACTATTGGGCGGGACTTTCTCAATCACAATTTTTCGTTTAATCAATTTCGTACGTTATATCAAAATTTTGCAAGGACATATCTCGAAAACTTTATAAAGATCGAATTGAATTTCAACGAGTAAAAAAATATAATTATTAAAATTATATATAGGACTGCCAGTGATTTATACAAATGAGAGGCTAACACTGATTTATACAAACGATTGTCAGCGAAATTATACAAATCTGAAGAGGAACCAGCGAGTTATACAATCTGATGCTCCATAGCAAACTTTAGTTTGCTAGGAGCGCAATTATACAAGCTATAGCTATAACATACAAAATTAATTTTTATGTTTGCTATATGTGAAAGTTGCTCATTTTTAAAACCTTGACCCAATATCAATTGATGTTTAAAGATGTTTTTTAATTTTTTTTTATTAAAATAAATTGATTTAAAAATTTAATCAGATAGGTTTTTTTTGTCCTTAGATATTGTTTTGACATTTTATTATAGAACTAAAACACTTCCAATAGAATTTTTTTTGTTATTATAGTTCGATTTTAAATTCAAATTCAGTTTTAAAAAATACATTTTTGTTAAATTCAAATGTCGATTACTAGCTAAAATTTAAATATCTATCTTATAATATTCGTTGTCTTTAAGAGGTTATCTAGATATTACCTTTTCATTATCATTATTTTATATTATTATATTATTATATTATTATATTATTCAAAAATAAGTTACATCCACATATTATATACAAAGTATATATATATAGAATATAAAAGAAAAAAAAGAAACACATATTTAAATTAAAATCAATCCAATTGCAATAATCCAAAAGTGTCGCAAATTCACAAAAAGAAAAAAAGATTTTTGCTTCTTAAACTGTTGTGTTATTTTATTTGTTTGTTTTGAAAGGTATTTATTTTTTATTTTTTCCTTTTCCCCTTTCCAAATCCTTGCAATAGCTCCCACTGGACCATATTATAAAAAAATTATAGATATATTGGGTGTGAAAATAAACGTGTTCTACAACTAGAAAAAGACAACATAAATAAAAATATCTCCAAATTATTATAATTCAACATGTATATAGAAAAGAATTCTCGTGAGACCGTAGTGGTATATATTTTTTCATTTTTGATAAAAAAAATTCAGATTTATACATTATAAATTTTAATTCACTTATCTTTTTACTTATTGATCAGTTCAAATAAATTATTTATATGCACTCTCATATAGCTCTATCAGATTAATAAAGTCGGAATTTTCATTTAACGATATTCAAAATACAAAAAAATAAATATGCAAAAAAAAAATAAAAAAAATTCAACATTTAATATAGAGATAATTTATTTAATTTTTGACACCTAGCTTTTGCAATTAATATAATATGGTCCCCTTATTATGTGAGGTTAATAAAAAACGTGTTTTTTTTTTACATATAGATAAGATCCTATTGCTTGCCAAGTCATTTTTATAAGTCCATAATTTTGTACAAATCTCATGTTAAATTAGAGTATGTACAAATGAAAATAAAATAGAGAAAACATATATAGTAATAATAATAATTATTATATTTGGGAGAATGGTCCCTAATTTAATTTGTCTCAACGTTCTAACAATGAATAATCACAACAAAATTTTATTCAGTTGGTACTAGTGATTTGTTGCAAGCCATATCGTAATTGGAAAAATTACATAAATTGATATATTTTAATAAATAATTATTAATTTTAGTAATATTTTTTATTTATTATCATTTATAGCAATACTATGCAATATGTATTAAAAGTGCATTATGTATGCAATTTATATGAATTATAATTGTTTTATGAAATATATTATGTTTGTTTGGTAAAAATTTAACACATTGTATTATAATTATATTAAAATGTGTGATAAATGTATTAACCATCATTGAAACTTGTATTATATGTGAATAATAAACTGTTCTTTGTAATATGTATTAAACTTAATTATAAATGAATTAAAAGTGATCAAATGAATAAAAAATATTATTATTATAAATGATAAAAAAAATTTTTATTATTGTATATTTATGTAATTTTATGGTGACAAATTAATTATAATGTCCGTAGGTACCGTTAAGTCTCTTATATATTTAGGAAACCCTACATAAATATGTTATATTAGAAAAAATATTTAACATTTATAGCAATAATATTTTTTTCCACTTGATTATTTTTAATATATTTATAATATAATTTTAGTACATATTACAAAGAACAATTTATCGTTCATATATAATACAAGTTTTATTGATGTATAATATAATTATCATATATTTTAATACATTTATAATACAATGTGTCAATTTCTTACCACAAGCATAATAAATTTAGAAAAATAGTTAAAATACATATATATTGCATACATAATTTACTTTTAATACATCATAAATTTAACATAATATTACTATAAACGATAATAAATTTAAAAATATCGCTAAAATTAGTAATTATTTATTAAAAGATAACTATCCAAATAATTTTCCCTGCAAAAACTAAAATGTTGGTGAAGAAAATCCAATATTAAAGATATTAAAATTAGGTTTGATGTCTTAAACCAATCCTTACTAGAGCACATAACACTATAATAAAGAAAAGATATTGCGGTAATTATTTAGCAATAATAATATAATATAATATAATACTTGTAATCAGCCTTTTATATAAATATCTTTAAAACCTTTACTATTTTGATTATTATAAACATTACATTAATTATTTTCAGGGACGACTCTTGCATACAAAATTTGAGGCAGATGTCTTAGGTCTCCAAATTCTTAGTACAAATAAAAGAATTTGTTAAATATTTTACATAAAATTATACTATTTTGTTCTCCTTAATTCCATGCGTATAAAAGAATTCAATTATTTTTCGCTAACACTCATATTATTTATCTGTTTTGAACTGTTTTTTCTTAAATCTTTGATAAGGTAGAGTAATAGTTTGTCAAAAATATGAATCAATAGTCCAAAGATGTTAAACAAAGTAAATTACAATTTTTTTTTATTTCTTCTTAAATTTTCAAACAATACAGTAAACATAATAAAGTAGGATATTCCTGTTTGCAACAAATTTTAAACATATGGAAAATAAATAAACCATACAAATAAAATATAAAGAAACATGATTTTATTGATCAAGATAGATTGCAGGTACAATTCTGTTGATCCTTTGATTCTACTCTCCTAGGATTTATCCATGATTCGAGGGCCGTAAGTGGCATGTTTCTCGAACTATTATGATTTAGATTTGACCTCTCTATATGAATAATTCATCAATTTGTGGAGTATTCGAGATCTTGATCTCTTTATGGAATTTCCGAGATACTTGTTAAGGAAATTTGGTACCCTTTATACACGCATAAACTAGGTTTTAGGGTTGAGTAGCCCCCAAGAATCCTAATCTAAATTGAACGCAATTTGTAGAGTCCCAACTCGAATTGAATGCATCTTCTAGAGTCCCACAAAATTTCAATGTCTACAATTCCAAAGTTATCAAACTTCTTGAATCAAATTCTATGATTTTAATTCTTATTTTTATTTTAAGTTTGTCAACTTATTACTAAGAATTATGTTAACAATTCACATAGTAATGACTTCAGTAAAAGAGTGTTTTCTAATGTTGAATTGATAAAATCTTATCTAAAATCAATAATAATAATTTAACTTTTTTTAAGAAATCTTCTATAAAGAAATTCTACGCAAAAATTTACATCTGAAAAGTTAGAAAAATAATTTTAAATAAATAAATATGAAGTTTATTGAAAAAATTACATGAATTGGTATATTTTAATAAATAATTACTGATTTTAGCAATATTTTTTATTTATTATCATTTATAGCAATACTATGTTAAATCATCAATATGTATTAAAAGTGAATTATGTATGCAATATATATGAATTATATATGAATTATAATTGTTTTTAAAGTATATTATGTTTGTTTGGTAAAAATTTGACACATTGAATTATAAGTGTATTAAAATGTGTGATAAATAAATTATTTATTATTAAAATTTGTATTATATGTGAATAAAAAATTATTCTTTGTAATATGAATTAAACTTATATTATAAATGAATTAAAAGTTATCAAGTGAAAAAAAAATATTATTGCTATAAATGGTAAATAGTTTTTTATTATAGTATATTTATGTAAGTTTCTCAAGTTTATTTAGATTGTAGTCCTCTAATTATAAATCTAAAAGTTAAAAAATATTTTTTAATAAATATATGTGAAATTTGTTTAGATTTAGGTCTCTAACTAAAATTTCGCTTTAGATTTCTAATTATTTTGAGTCACTCCTGATTACTGCTAAAAAATAATTACAACATTAAATATCTCTTTTATTATCGTGGAACAAAACTTATCTTAAAGTACGTACGATGTTGACAACTTAAATGAATATTAGATTTGGAATTTTGGATTTATTAGCTTTGTACTAGTCTAAAAATAATTTGGTAATAGGACATACTAGATCCTATCTCATAAATTAAAATTAAATTAATAATACATGTAAAAATTTTGAACGACATAATTTTACAGAGACTTATAAAATATACACTTGATACTGATGACATTATATTATATATTATTATTATATATATATATAGAGAGAAGCTTATAGTATGTTGGCCAATTTTAAAATTTTACTTATTTTAATTTCTTTAAGTTTAAATATTAAATATATTTAAAACAAATATTATGCATTATGGGTGTGTTTGGTATGGAGGAAAATGTTTTCCATGGAAAATGTTTTCCTAGAAAATGTTTTCCTGGAAAACAAGTAGATTTTAGACTTATTTTCTCATGTTTGGTTGGTGAGTAGAAAATATTTTCGGAAATGATTTTTAGTGTTTGATCTATGAATGAAAAATGTTTTTAAGTGACATCTTCTATTTTTACTAGAGTTAAAAATAATTTATGAAATTAAAAATATTTTTTAAAAATAAAATTATTTTTTTTTGGGTGGTGGTGGTGGTGGGGTGGGGTGGGGTGGGGTGGGGGTAGTGGGTGGGGGCAGGGGAGGGGGTAGGAGTGAAAAAATAAAAATTTGAAGTTGATAGTATTTTTAAAAAACAAAATTAATTTTTTGGGGAGTTGAGGTGGGTGGGGGGCTGGCCGGGGATGGGGGGGTAGGAGTTTAAAAATAAAATTTTGAAATTGAAAATATTTTTAAAAAGCAAAATTAATTTTTTGGGGAGGGGTTGGGGTTAGGGGGGGGGGGCTGGCCAGGGGGGTTAGGGATCGGGTGAAAAATTAAAATCTTTAAATTGAAAATATTTTATTAAAATTGATGTTTTCCCCCAAAAAAAATGTAATTTGAAATTGGAGGAGAGCTTAGGAAAATGTTTTCCTTAATTTTTGAAGGGAAGTCATTTTCCTTAATTTTGAGAAAAATGAGTTGATTTGGAAAACATTTTCCAAAACTTTTGTCCCAACCAAACATGGGAAAATTGGAAAACATTTTCCAGAAAATGTTTTCCTTCATACCAAACACACTCTATATGTATTGGTTTTCTTAAACCAGAGTCTATCAAACGAAAAAAAAAAACCAACAATAATTATTTTAAAAAAAGTAATATAAAAATTAAAAATAAATAGAGTATAGACAGACCTTACACCTACCTCAGTGATAAAAAATGTATTTTAATAGAAACTTAGTCCAACGTAATCCAAAAAAGAGTAAAATAAATACAAGAAAAATTAGATAGTAGTAAAAAATAATAGATAGTAAAAGAGGTAACGACTACAACAAAATAAAATGATAGTTAAAATATATTAAAAAAAAAAAACTAGTAATAACATATATTAAAAGACAAACAACTATCGGAACAATCCTACAACTACTACCTATTACCCTTCTAACTTAATTCATACTCTCCACAACCTTCTAGAAAATCATATCCTTAGTAACCATCACGGTCAACATCTCACTCGTCGCATTGGGGCGTCTGTACATCTTCTTTTCATATGTCTAAACAATCTCAATCCTTACGTCCAATATGTTGTCCTCCATCAAAACCACACACATTTTTGTCTCAAATGTCTTCGTTTCTAATTTTCATTCTCCTAATATGCCCATTCATTTATTGCAACATCTATCTTTCTGTAAGTACTTTAATCCTGATGTAATTAGCAAGTAAAATAAATTATTTGTTTTGATTGTTACCATAATTTATCTAGTTATTATTCCTTAGTAAAAAAGTTTTCAAGAAGGTTATATAAGTTATATCATTCTTCTGTCTTTAACAAGAAATGTTAGGATTCGATTTTTTTTCTATGTGAGCAATTTTCTTCTTAATGAGCCTTAAGTTAGTATAAGTTCAAAATAGTCATAACTCTAAGACAGATATAATATAGGTCGGACATCGATCATCAAAAATCCCTATTAAAAAAACAAAGAAAACAAATTGAAGGATTGTTTACTCCAATTATTCAATCAATTTTCTTTGGTTTTTGGCAAGATTCGAAGAATCAATAAAAGGAAAGGATTCCAATATTATTAGAGAATCAAGAGAAAAACTTTTCCCAATTATGTTCCATTACAACCAATTCTGTGTATAATTGATAGTATTATTTTGTAAGAAAATAAATAAAATTATCACTTCACTTTTTTTTAAATTAATAATTTATATTTGATGTGCAAAGATTATTTGTACCATATGAAATGATTATCCTAAAGTATAATAGTTCCTACTATATATTGTTAATTGGTAAATCTTTATAAAATAGTGTGTATTTAAAAATTTATAATAAAAAATGTTTATTTATAAAAAATATATAGAAATACGTAATTTATTAATGCATTGCCTATGAATATTTCAATATCTTATTTTATAAATTATGATTCGTTCATTTGGTAAAATAAAAAATGATATAGAAATTAAGAAACTTTTTATAGTGTACATAGATGGTGAGATTTTCAAGTTTAAAAGAGAAAAATATAATTTAAAATTATTATTGAATACTAAATGTTTATAAAATTATACGTATCTAAAAGTTTGTAATAACATACATTTATTTATGAATCAACGCAATATATTAAGATTTCTCAATACATTGTCTATGAATTATAATTTGCTTATTGATAAAATTGTATAAGAATTAGAATTTTTTTTATAACTTATTGACTTCTCATATATACAATAAAAATACAACATAAAAAATTAAAACTTGATATTCAAAAAAAATAATTTATTTCCAAACTAATCTGATTTTAAATCGAACGAAGTAGGCCTAAATGTCTCACACAAATACATTACTTTTTATTCAAAAAGAATTTGTTACTAATATAAAAAGAGAGTATTTTATTACATGCTTCATGTTTAATTTCTAGTCTCGTTTTTTTTTTTTGTGTGTTGGCCTAGTTAACTAATTTTAAATATTATATATTTCTTAATTTTCAAATTGTGATTTTTTTTAAAAATAACTAAATCAAGATTAAAAACGTGGTCCAAAAGAGAACATGAAATTAATGTGCTTTATGTATAGTTATTAAAAAGAGTGTTCCTAAAACATATGTTTATGGTTGTGTTCGATAAATTAAAGGTTATTTAATAGTTTTTGAATTTATATATATTCGTAAATGAATTTATATAATTCGTAAATGATCAATAGTTATGTAATTACTTTCCCCATTTTAAGTGATTTTTAGCACTTTCACATTTTTTATCTAAATAGTATTTTTTGTAAAAAAATCAAGAAGATATTAAAAATATTCTACAATTATCATTGTTTAATAAATATTAAATAAATTTCTAAAAAGTATTTCATTTTTTTTTCATTTTTCTGTGCATATAATATACACTAAAGGGACCTTTCTTGATTTTTTAAATTTAATTTATATTATTAAGTTTTTTTTAGTGAATATGTTAAATTCTTAAAAGGAAATAGAGGGAATACGAAATATTTGGTAAAAAGATTTTCTACTTTATTTATGCTATATTTCAAAAGTTCCCAAAAGTAATAATAATAAAAGCAATAAACCATAAAAGAATGAAAAAAAAAGTATTAAAAAAAGACATTCATTAATGATTGAAATAGACATGCACTAATTAACGTTAAATCTTCAAAACTCTTGTCTTATTTATATACACACAAATCATATAATTTATTTAATCATCAATTAATTAAAATATATAAGAATATGTTATATTTTGACCATAGTTAAATATATTATCTTCAAATATGAAGTAAATGCATCAATTTTACATAATCATGAATGATTAAATAGTTAATAATTTATATATATTGTTAGTAAGGAAATTAAAATTGTAATATATTTTAAAAGAAGTTAAAAACTAAATGTGTCTAATTTAAGGGATCAAAAATACTACTTTAAATCAAATTGTCTAAATCAGTCAAAGACATATTTGCCCTTGATATAGAAGCCTAATATAATATAATTCAAGTCAATTAAAAAATTTATATTAATCCAATATAATTTATGAGTAATTTTCAAATATTTTATAACATTAAATTTTATTAGTTTGTCATGATTTGTGTGATACTGCTATTAACTTTGAAACCATAACAATTGAAAGAAATGTGTAAGTTTGACCAACATAACTATCTAGTAAATGTAACGCAAAATCTTATTGATTTATTATAATTTTCATAATATAGCGTAAAATTTTATTGATTTATTAAAATTTTCATGTCACAGTTATCAATATCGTTAAACATATTTGAATATATTACCTTTAAATATAAAGTTAACATATCAACTTTAAGTAACATTAATGATTGAATAGGTAATAATTTATGATATCCAAATAATATTTACTTAAAAGAATAATATTTACTTAAAGAAGCCTAACATATTTTTGAAAGTCAATAGAAAAATTATATTGATCCAATTTGACTTATCAGTAACTCAATAAATATTAAATATTTCTACATAATATTAAATTTTATTAGTTTGTCAAGATTTGTGTGATAATGTTATGAAACTTGAAATCCTAATAATAAAAATAAATAAATTATGAGCTGACCAACATAAACACAAGATTGAATATAACATAAATCTTATTAATTTATAATTATTTTCACGTCATAGTTATTAATATTGCTTTACTATTTAACTCTCAAATAAGGATATTTTAATTTCAAATTTTATTTTTAAACATAAGAAAAATAATTTGCAAATAACTTTTAATTACCAATACAAAAAACAATCTATTTATGCAAAACATGCCCCCCTCCCACCCCAACTAAAAAAAAAAAACTTATTTATGAAAATCTCCTTTTCTTCTATAAATTTTTATTTCTTATTTATGTTCAATTTCTATATTAAAATTTAGTTTCATATTAAACACTAAATACTTTCAAATAAAAACAATTTGTTTATATTAAATATTAAATTCAAGACCTTCAATTATAAATTATAAAAAAACACTTAATATTTTACCTCAATTCTAATCAATTGTTTTTGTTTGACGAATCTTGATTACATTCATAAATTATAATTTTATCAGTCATTTTTTAACGAGTCTTAACTATATTCATAAGTTATAATTTAACATTAAAAATATAAAAATTTTACTATTCGAGCAACGCCCTCTTATTTTGACGAGTCTACTCGTCACCACTTTATATTATAAAAAGAGTGTTAGTATAATTTTATCTCACCACCTTAATTTTCGCTGTTTTCTTCGCGTCACACAAATGTCTTCCTTAAAGTCCAAACTTTTTCTTATTTTCTTCTTAAATCTGTTTACCGGAACTCGCGGGTAATATTTTTGCTTTGTGGGGTTGTGTTAATTTCTCTGAAAATCAAAGAAAAGTCTCTGTTTTTTCTTGGGTTTGTGTAATCTTGAAAAGTTTTAGCTGAAATTAGTGTTAATTTTAGCTTGTGGGTTTTGACTCTTGTCAGAAAATCTCGCCGGAATCATAGGTTTCCGGTCACCGGAAGCATAAAAATCAAAACTTTATGTTTTTTGTTTCCATATATAATACATAAAATCCCGTTTTTATCTCCCCTCTTCTCTTACCCTGTTTTTTTTTTGTTTTGTTTTGTCTCTCTTCCATTCTTTGGTGAGAGAGAAAGAGAGAAAAAGTTTCTTGTTTTTTTTTTTCTTTTGTTTTTTTTCTCAATTTCTCTCTTTTTTTGTGTTTTTTTCTTTTGTATAATTAATGACAATGGAAAAGGGTTCAATGCAATCAAATCTTGATTGTTTTCTTAATTGTACAACCCCATTAGTCCCATCTCAGTTTCTAGCCAAGGTTTGTTTTTTATTTGATAAATTTTATTTCTTGATTGTGTGTATAATTTTGTGTTTACATGATTATTTTTTGTTTTTGTTGATGTAGAGTGAGATTAGAAACCTGAATAGGCTATGGCATCCATGGGAAAGGGAAAAGGTGGAATATTTCAAGTTGGCTGATCTTTGGAATTGTTTTGATGAATGGAGTGCTTATGGGGCTGGAATACCTATTAGATTGGATACAGGGGAAACTTTGGTTCAATATTATGTTCCTTATCTTTCAGCAATTCAAATCTTTACCAGCACTTCACCTGCAAACTTTTTAAGGTATACCCCTTTTGTTTACATTCTTGTTTTATCTCAATTTGATCATAACACTAGAATTTGGTTGTTGTTTGGGGGGTTAGGGGGTTGTTGCTTCTTTAAATGTTTTTCTTAGAATTGGAAAGCTTGATCATGAATGGAGTCAGGTGGGGCTGAGGGGATTCCTCTTGAGTTTTTTTTTTTTTAATTGTAAATATAGTAGATATTGAACTCCTCGATGAAAATCCTGGCTCTGCCGCTAAGGTTAATGCTTATGAACTATGTTGAACTGGTCAAAATTTGGAAAAAGGTGGTTTCTTGATTTCTGTTGAAGTTTACACTGGTTTTTGAATTGTTGTTTATTTTGATAATCATGTGTTTCCTGAAGTTTAGTCCTTCATAAGTTTGTTCATTATAGCACTAGAATTTGGTTTGGATTGGGGGTGGGGGGTGTTCTTGCTTTTTTAAATATATTTCTAAAAGTTGGAGGGTTGAATGTTTGTGCACTATGTTGAGCTGGTCAAAATTTGTAAAGGTGGTTTCTTGCTTTCTGTTGAAGTTACACTGGTTTTAGAATTGTTGCTTTTTTTGGTGATCATGTGTTTCCTGAAGTTGACTCCTTCATTAGTTTGTTGATTACTTGGTAAACCAACTAAGGTCAATAATGGTTATGCAGAAGAATGAACAGGTAAAACTGACACTGTTGTGACATGTCAAATTACAACGATTTTGTAAAAATGTTTGTTTCTTTTAGGGAGGAGGCCGAATCTGTTTGCGAGATGAGGGATTCTTTCAGCGATTCGTTAAGTGAAGAGAGCGAGAATGAAAAGCTATCGAGGTGGGACGGATGCTCTTCTGAGGAAGGTGTAGTTGAACAAGATAGCTTAAGCAGAACGAATGATAGATTGGGCTACCTATATTTTCAGTATTTCGAGAGATGTACTCCATATGGAAGAGTTCCTCTAATGGATAAGGTATCATCTTTACCAAATCATGTCATTTTTTTTATGCGATAAGGAAATTTATATTGAGTTATGGATTGTTACCATGCTAGGTGTTAGTTACTTTTCTCGCTTCTTATAATGTACTTTGGAAAGTTATGTGGTAGAATTAGATAAATTTGTTGTAGTTCATCATGTAGAATGTTGCAGTTTCTTCTGCCTCTTAATTTGTTTTAATTGTATAATCAACTAATATATGCTCTTTTTACAGTTTTTTCCCGAAGCCATCAGTAGCATAATATCATATCATCTGATATATAATTAGAAGCATATGTTCTTTCTTTATGAAGTTAGATTAATATAATGCTATTTTATGATGATAAGAGTATTAATTCCATGTGAAATATGTGGTTTGTATGTTTAAGAATATGTTTCTTTCTTTTGATTTACGCGAGTCTAACACCAGTTCATGCTGCCTTTCAGATTAATGGCTTTGCTGAAAGATACCCTGGACTAATGTCATTGAGAAGTGTAGACCTTTCGCCTGCTAGTTGGATGGCAGTTGCTTGGTATAGCAGCCTTTACTCTCTGTTTGCAACTTATGATCTTGGAATCTGTCGTTAATCTATACGACTTTATCAAATTCAAGTGATTTAGATGCATTAAACTATGTTTCCGTCCAAGTACTTATATAAGGTGACGTAAAATTTTATATTTACCTTCCATTAGTGGCCAAGAAGAATCAGGACATCATGTTTTCTCTGTAGCATATCCCACATGATATCATGTCGTTGATGCTTTATACTTTTATTGTTGCTGTCTTGCTTCTTTCTTTGCAACCATCAAATATGGAAAAGGGAATAAAGGAATGATCGGGTCACTAACTTTATTGAGGTGAAAAAATTGTAGGTATCCGATATATCACATTCCCATGGGGAGAACCATTAAGGACTTATCGACGTGCTTTCTCACTTTCCACACCCTTTCTTCTTCTTTTCAAGGTATTATTCCTTTTGTCCTTTTGAACAACTCAGTTCACCATTGCTTATATTCCCTTTCAATTCCAAGCTTTATTCTTTACTCTACTAGTGTCTATTCGGAATATTCTTTACTCCATATCCTTCATCTCTTGTCCAGATATGGATCTTGAAGATGACATGGAGAATGGTCGTAGGAAAAGAAAGGAAGGGGAGAGCATCTCTCTCCCACCTTTCGGTTTGGCCACTTACAAGATGCAGGGTGACGTGTGGATTTCTGATAGAAGCGGAAGGGACCAAGAGAGGCTGATGTCACTTTTTAGCGTGGCTGATTCTTGGCTAAAACAGTTGGGGGTACAGCACCATGACTTCAACTACATGAGTATTCGTCGTGGTTGATGAAATCATCTTTGCACGCTAACAATGGAATTGACTCTACTTTGGCCTCTTTGGAATCTTGTTTTGTCACTTGAAAGCATGATCAGCCTTTGAACTAAGAATCATCGATGCATCTTATGTAAAGGCGTTAAGCTTTTATGCAGTCCCCTCCTTTTCCTAAGTTGAGGATCGCAGTAATCTTTACCTTGTGACTTCTGTGACTACCTTTTTGTATAGGAAAGAGCCTAGCTTTTAAGCGATAAAACTTGAGATGAAGCATGAGACGAGCTGTAGTGGCTCGTTGTAACTGTGGACTAATTCGGGTACATGATCACCAGATGTCAATGAAGTCCTTTCTCTTGAATGCAGTTGTTGCAACCCTTCATTTGTTTAGTGGTTCTTGTGCTTTGTAAAATTGTTATGCTAAATATGTGATCTTTATGCAGAGAAAGAACTAATCTATTACTCCACTAATTGGCTAATTGCATAGAAGACAAATTGCAAGAAAAGATGATACTATGAAAAAATCATGGTTTAAATCCTATTTACACATGCCTAAACATTGTTAGGCAACAAAGGTTGCGGTGGTGGAGTGGTAAGTATTCATTCATCCTTAATCACTAGTCTCAAGTTCGATCATTAGATATGTAGTCGTATTTATTAGAGAGGATTTACCCTCCAATCTAGAACTTCCTAGCATAGATTCGAACTGAATCGAGCTTCGGTTCGTCCTTAATTAGAGTCTCGGGTTTGAGCCTTAGATATGGAGTTGTCTTTATTAGAAAGGATTTACCCTTCAATGTAGGACTTCCAAGCATAGATTTGTATTTGGTCGAGTTTCATTTTATTCTTAATTGGAGGTCTCGAGTTGAACCCTTAGGAATGTAGTCGTCTTTGTGAGGAAGTATTTCTCCTCAATATAGGACTTTTCAATGTAAATTTGAATTTAGTCGTGTTTCAATTCATTCTTATTCAAAAGTTTTAGGTTTGAGCCTTAGGTATGAATTCATCTTTGTTTGGAAGTGTTTCTCTTTAATGTAGCACTTTCCATATATAAATTCAAATTTAGTCGAGTTTTAATTCATCCTTAATAAGAAGTCTCGAGTATAGGTATAAACTCGTCTTTGTCCGAGAGTGTTTCAATACGAATTTAATTAGATGCCAATGAGAAGACCAAATACTAGTAAAAAAAAACAAAAGACAAATACTACTGATTTTAATGAAATAATTGAGGTACGAACAAATTGGATACTCGTATTCACATTGAATGAGTTAGTTGATAATTTAATTGATCTCCCTAAAAGTCTAAAACCTGTTTTGGGCTCCTTTTTGCAAATTGCAATACATAATTCAAACTTGAATGAAGTAATAGAATGTTGGTTATATATATACTCTATAGAGTTGAAAAACTATTATTAAATTGTCCATACTTTCTTTATAAGGTAGGGATAATGCTACGTACACATTATTTTTGTATTATAAAATTATTATCAAATATGTTGATATTATATTTGTGTGAATCCAAATAATAATCTAGACATAAGTTTGCTCCGAGAGAGAGGGGCGGAGAACTTTTTTCACTTAAGTTATTCGATATTCAAAGTTTGTTGATCTGATTAATTCAACTTCACATAAACATGGAGATCAATGCAAGTGATACTATAACAAATAAATGATTTAGCAGTAATAATTTAATTATTGATATATTATAAATAAGGGTATCTATAACCAACATTATTTATAAATATTGTTAAATATTTTAGCAATTTTAAATGCAATGATATTAACTATGGTTAAACATTTTTACGACAATAAATACTGCTACTAAAAAAATCTATTACCATTAAATATATATATAAGTATTTTGTTGTAGTGTTAACATAAGAGATCTTTGAAATTAATACAAAAAAATCTTTGTAAGACATTATCTTGTGTTCACATGAAATTATTTCCTCTTTACTCTTATACAACTAGTGGCAAAAACAGATTGCACATTGTCAACAAAACTGTCAAAAATCATAAATAAAATCTTACTCCCTCCGTTTTAAAAAGGATGATCTAGTTTGACTTGAAATGAAGTTTTAAAAAAAAAAAGACTTTTTAATTAATGGTTCTAAATTAAAGTTATGTCAAATGTACCAAAATACCCTTTAATCTTGTGGTCTTAAACATGTCACGTGGAAAGTTAAAGTTAAAGTGTTGCCAAAAAAGAAAAAAAAAATTATTCTTTTTTAAACAGACAAAAAATGAAATAGGGTCATTGTTTTTTAAACGAAAAAAGTAATAAGATAGGTAAGATTTTCTTAATTTTTAATTTGAGACTTTAAATTTAAATTATATATATATATATATATTACTAGGAAATAAAAAAAATTAAATTAATTTTACACAGCATAAATTTATATTAGCAAAAACTTCGATACGAATATCCAATATTTAAAAAAAAACCATCACATCACTGATTTATGGAGTAGAAAAGATATACTACGTCCATCTGTAGTCCATTTTTAAGTGTCCATTTAATAAAAGATATACTCATCACTTTTTAAAAAATTAATAAAGCATTAATACTTTTTTCCCCAAATTTTTCCTTGGTCTAATTAATAATTTATACAATATTCCAAAATATCTTCTCAACAGTATTCACTCTTCTTTTTTTTTTTTTTTAGAATCTTAAACAATATTTAAAGCTGTCTTATTTTGCATTTCTTTAAATGTCTTTTTTTTTTATAGTTTAAATTCGTAATTTATAATTACTTGACAGTAATTTTATCCATCGTGTTAAATCTTTTTTCTAGCTTAATGCATCGAGTTGCTTTTTTATTTAAAACTTTGTTTAAAATGGACATGAGGAAACATGTAGTTTAATACACTATTTTAAAACTATGTGTTTGTACTTTGTACTAAATTCTTATCTATTGTAATAAAAATAAAATAATATTATGTACTCACTTGCATTCTTAGATTATCTCACTACACAAGTCATGGATTTGAAAGAAAAAAATAAAAGAGAAGAACTTTTTTAGGTAAAATACAAAAATATAGAAAAATGAGATATAGATTCTAGCCATTAGTAATTGGATTAGCCTTCGGACTTTTATATTTATTTGTTTTTATTGAGAAAAAAGAAATCTTACTAAAGTTGAACATTCAACATTGTATGATGATGCGATTGAATATTCATCGATCCAACATTCAATCAATTAAATATATTCTTAAGTTCGATTTTAATTTATAAGTAATTTTCTTCTCGAAAGAGAATCAGTTGTTAGGTCAAGAATGAAATTCGAAGAAAAAAGATTTAAATAATTAGTGGGAATCATCCGTTGTCGGTCCATATTGGATAGTTTTCTCATCTAATCTTGTCTTAGCATCCTATAATCCTTAATCTATCGTTAAACTTTACTATACTAAATATTTAACTGTAAACTTAATTATTATTAAAAAAAATCTTTTAACTTGGCCCAACAAATTATATTAAAAGTGGTCTTGCGTATTTTTTTTGTCTCGATTTACATTAACATATTTTTTTTTTAGTCAGTTGAAAAGAAGTGTAACATATTTTTATTTCATAAATATTTAATGATGTTATCGATATTTGACGTAGAAGTTAGAACTCAACTAAAAATAAAAAGTCATTTGTAAAACACAATTAAAGTATATACATTGATATTTCAAACATATCATCGACATAAAACAAATATAACAAAAATATTCTTATCATAAAGCAGACACATTAACGAAGCCGAAATCATTCAACACTTTAAGAGTTAGGTTTCGACTTTTTGCGTCCATTAATTATCCCATTGGAAGTACATGGAATTAATTATCTTGGACTTTTACCTAATTTTTTGTTCCTAGGATGATGTACAAACTACAAAGTAGTATTAATCAAGCACTTAATTGTGTGTCCAATTTATTAATTAAAATGTTTTAGATATCCTTTGACTTCTTGAGCATAAGAAAGGTCCACTTTGCAAAATTATGCCACTAATTAACAAATGAAATCTCATAATCTAGTGTTGTGTATGAAAGTTTGAAATAGTTTGAATTTGCGGATTATAAGTCTTATTTTTACGATAATATTTTTAGTATAATTTTTTTTTTTTTTTTTAAAGTTAGAGCTTAAATTCAAATTCGAGACCTCAATTTAACTAAGAATATAGCGATCCTGATCATCCTACCACAGATTCAATAACTCGTGTTGGTAAGTTCGATTCTTACTATATATCTTCCATTTATCTTTGCTTTTATTTTTCTTGATATATGCAATTTTTTGTTAGTTAAAATGTGTATTTTTAATTCTTCTGTTTATGAATATTTATTAAAAATTCAGAATTATTGACCTTTCACTGTTTAAGTATTTATGTGTTATGTTAAGCTTATTTTGTTACTTCATATTTGAGAGTATATACTTTTAAAAATAGCCTAAATTAGACATATTTCCAACATATTATCCACCTTAATTATTAAGTGTTTTATCATTCAATTATATTGTACCTCCATATTTGACGATAATATATTTATAAAATAATACATATATAGTCAAATATTATATACTACATAAAGGGACAAAAAAAATATATTTTGTTAATTAACAAATAAGTATGTTGAATCATATATTATTATTGTCAAAATCAAAATTTATCAACAATTGAGTTACCAACAATACTACTATAATATTTTTACAACAATACCATATTCAATATAATTCCATAAGTGAGGTCTAAGCAGAATGCACAACCTTTTTCCTTTCTTATAAAGGTAAAATGTTGTTTTTCGATAGATCCTCAATTTAAATATAACATAATAAAACTATATATACATATAAAATAAGTAATACAAAATTATATTTTTACAAGTTTATTATATTGAATTTTTTATTTTAATATTAAAAATGAAAGTCTCAATATGGATGAATTTAATTTTTTGGAGACAAAGAACATCATGTTATCTTAAAAGCACAACTACTAACCATATGGCAATTGGAGAAATTTTAAGCAAATTCCCAACAAACAACTCCTATCTACACATGGGGCATGTTGTTGCATTTTCAATAAGAATTTAATTTAATGTTCCTTTAAGTAGAATGAAAGAATTTCTAATATTATCAGATCATTTAAAAAGATAAATATCAACAATCGTTTCATATAATAACTTGAGACGAATAAATTAAGTTTTATAGTATGACAAGTTAAAATACATTGATAGTAACACTTAAAATTATGAATTTATCATAACCAAGTGACAAGTATTTTTACACAAAAAGGTACAATATATTCAAATCTTAATAGCTTTGTTGATCGACTGAAGGTTTGATTCAAGTAAGTTGAAATCGACTATATTAATCTTTACCGTCTATACCGTTATAGTTAAACTAATCTCAATCCAATATTATACAAAACAAAATTAAGAAAAAAAGTTAATAAGCACTACAGTTTTTCTATATTTTCATATTGAGTTGCCAAAACCATCACCTTTTGTACAAAACTCTTCAGGTTTTGGCTATTGGATGTATCTAAAATCATTTTATAACACACTGACTATCTTTAACTTATGTTGCTTCGGATACTACAAAAATGTTGTCGTACTCGTGTCAGATCCTTTCCGACACACACCACCTGTCAACATTATTGGAGAATCCGAGCAACATAGAGGGGAACAAGAAGTGTGTTTACTATATCAGGTTGAATGCAGGCAGATCTTCTATTCTTTGTATATCATCTAATGATAGTTCCCTCTCTAACTGCATCCTCGTCGCTTGCAAAACGTTCTGATGGAATGAATGACACACAAAAACCGTTTAGTAGAAACCATAGAAGAGAGTGTAAGCTACAAATTCATCTAAGATAACAACAGATCAAACTGCTCGTTTTCGTTTTCATATGCATTTCTTCATCTATGTACAAAGTTTTTCCGGAGCCCTTTTCTTTTGCTTGTGTTCGATAAGAAAATAATCAGCGTTAGCATTTTCTAAAATCACACACGTTGATCTTAATCCATAAGCTCGTGACATGCTCCTCGTATGGTCAAACATAGCCTATGTGTTTCTTACTGAGAGAGGCACGCGCACACACATACATACAGAGATAGATAGACAGAGAGAGAGAGAGTGTGTACATTAAACTCCATATACGAAGCACGCATAGCCAGCCACTGTGCATCCATCATCGCAAATGCTATACAGTATAGAACATCAAACGCCTCGTCATCTTCTGCAGGGTTTTTTTCAGAAAGCAAAGTTCATCTAAAGAGAACAGTGATTCACAAGTACTTCAATTAATGTTCTATGTACCTGACTGGCTTACCTCCTATCAACTTAACAAAATTTAATCCTGGAAGACACTTTGGTTTTTCTGCAAGAGAAAAATAAGTATTAATGTCTGTTCATATATTTCAGTTATGCTAAAATGCCGATGGTTTTAAATTCCAAGCATAATCAGAAAGATTTCCAGCTGAAAAGATACTAGTAGAGAAAACGAAAACTCAGAGAAAAACCAGCTATAAATCAGTGCAGAAAAAAAGAAGATAAGATAAGAAGAAATGTAATATTGATATCCGAAAGCAGAGGAGATGGTCTATGTTGCTTGTACTCTCCAAAAATATTGTTGGGTGTGAGTCGAATCCTTCAAAAGTTAACGCATTTTTGCAGTATCCGATACGAGTGCAACAACATTTTGGAGAATACAAGCAACATAGGAGATGAGTTTTAGCAAGATGAATTACTCCCTCCATTTAAATTTGTTTGTCTTACTCTCCTTTTAGTCCGTTAGGGACATTTGATACACTCTACATATCTTTACTTTCTTAAACATCGTGTCAAGTCAAAACCAGACAAACACGTTGAAATGGAGGGAGTACTTAAAACATTAAGAGAATCTTCAGTAGAACTGTCAATGTTTAGCTTTTCTGATTTTTGAAAATCATTCCAATGAGCAGTTACACAAATTTGCAGCACACTATCCACCTGAGAATAAGTCGAGCATCTGAATCAACATGAATGTAACATTAATCCCAGCAACTGCAAATGGATACTCCCACGTTGCTCTCAATCCACTTTGCTTGAAAAGCAACCTATGAAAACAAGCCTTGATTTTGAATATCCACAATTAGTTATGTTATTATGTGACAATCATACTACGAGCACCTAAAGAGAAACCAGTTTTAGCAGCTTAAGCTTTTTGCAGAACAGCTGAACAGTCATACCGGATATCTTGTTGCAAAATACAGCAAATTCTCGAGCGAAATAAATCCACAACCCCTGCAACAAGAAGATTTTACAAATGAGACATAAATATCTCACTATCTCAGTATTACTTTACATCGGTTAAAAGTGAACAAAACGATGAATCACTTCTCTCTAATCCTCAGTTATCTACTCATTGTTATAGAAATGCAATTAGACAAGCTTTGCAAACGCATAGTTGGATACCTTCTTCTCTAGAGATGAAAAAGCAACACTACTCATGTTAATTTTAATACAGTTGAAAAACATAAACGATCTCCGCCATCCAAGAGGTCTTTACACATTTCTTGCTACAAAAAGCAACCAAAGTATCGACGTGTCTTGACAAAACATTTAACATCTTAGAGGGTGAACTTGACCTGAAGTCAGTTGATGGATTTGCTCCTTGCCAGCCCATATCCTTCCATTGCTCGGAGATCAAACTTTTAAGCTTAACATTTGGAAATGCTGCATTCCATAAATTTCGAAGAGCTTCCTGAAAATTGGAGTGAGTTATGTTCTAAAATACAACATGTAACCAGAAAACATAAATGAGATTATAATTCGAAAGAGATGCAGGTATAGATAGAAACAAAATCCAGAAGAAAAATGCAGACGTACAATCTTTTCAACTTTTATAAACTAAGTTACTATTCTGAATATGATCATAAATACTGATATTATAGTTAAGACTTAAGATAAAATGTAATAAAATAGAGACATCGTCACATCGGTGCTTTCCATGAAATCAGAGAGACAGAATGTTTTTGTGATTTCTTACAAACTTCAGCATATTGAATTAATATAAGTGCATATGGCCTATGCAAACTTCAGATTTGTTTCAAGAACTAGTGCATAGCTTGTTTCGGTCTGCAATATCACTAGTTATCTGAAAACATTTGTCCAACATAATACTTGTAACCGATAGTAGATAACATAATTCTTTATCATTCTGAAAAATATGTCTATCTAGTATATATGATTTTTATATGAAGTGTACATAACTACATAGTTTTTTAAAACAATATGATAGATAACTTGAACCAATAAATATAGTAATCCAAGTCCCTTATGAAAACATGCCTCTACGTGACGGTAGATTTGCAATTTCACTATCTATAAATATTTTTTCTGGTGACTAAATCAAAATTAGCACTAAATAAAATAGAACAAGCATTTTGGAAATACTTGATGATCTAGACGTTCTTCATCAAAAGGTACTCCTAGCCGCTCTTGAAGCCCGTGTAAGCTTTGTTCCTGATAGAAATTAAATATACATGCAAAAATTCACAATGTTAAGAAGGTATAAATTATAATGGGGAGTAAAATGAAATTTCCAAAACAGTCTCAACAAATTTCTACCAACAGAAAGAACCACTTAACAAAGGAACTGATTCAACCAGATACGACACAAAATAGAGGTAAGATAACCTCAAAAGCCAATATGGTACTCTGGTTTACCTGATGAGGAGTTAAAGGGTAGTTAAGATATTTATCACTTCCAAGTCGTTTATTGCTCGAGCGGCTGAAGATTCCTCCTATCCATGCTCGTGGTCCAACCATAGCATTAGCTACAGCCATCAAAATCTGATAAGTGAAATGAACAAATAACAATGGAAATGTACACATCTCGCTTTTCATATTAAGTAAAAGGAACAATAGCCATAACAAAAAAGAATCTAAGAGGTGCTTCTTGAAGTTTTTATTAAAGTCCTTTTCACTATGCTTCACGTTGTAGTATACTCCATGCACTAATCTATCATATACCATGCTCATCGGCTCCTAATTAGGCCGTATACTTGCCCCGTTGTGTTTATCCAGCCTCTACAACTAAAATATGAAGACTTCTTTCTGGATAGTAATACTGGTGATCGAAAGATGCTCAGCCTCACATATATATAGAAAAAAGGAGACTTGACGTCCAGAGTGTTTTGTTGTAAAAAAATTACGGCACATGGCTTTTCAAAAATAACAATTTCTATTTGGACCATCCCAAAACTTGCAGTGCATAAGCACAGACATCATAAAATCACATATTTGTTGTACTATGAATTTCACAAAAAAAAAAAAGAAGAAAGATTGAAATATTGAAATACACTCCAGTTGCACTACCTAGGAGAAACTTTTCCCAATAGTAAGTAAAGATAATACAGATGCAGACACCGTCAATGAAATTATTTACGTGGTAACCTATAAATAATTTGCACTCACTAAAGCACTGAGCAAACTGTGAAATTACGTGTGGAGGATTATGTGACCATGCTGGCTCCTCATCTAGCTTCTTTCTGTGCCAGTTACTTTCATCTTCATCAGCCTGAATTCATACGTTTTGTGAGGTAAAATTAGAATAGAAGTGCCATTTGCTTTATTATAAATTGCTAATGGAAGTAAATGACACAACTAAATGAAAAAACGTGACAGAATTCAATCATCTACTTTGGCTATCAAACTATGATTTCAGCAGAAAGTTGCTAATTAATGTTCTTCAAGTCCACCCGTACAATTCCGGATGACAATTCAATCATCCAATCATCTACCTAAGATCTATATCTTATACAATCTAATAGAATGATAAGCTGTTCCACAGTCAAAGTAGAAGTACAAAAGCTTTAAGCATAGGAGGAACCATTAGGACTTCAAGAATGGCAGTGTGAACTGAGGAAGCCTATACTCCAGTCCTTTCAACTATGCTTTACATTCATTAACGAAAACTACTACACCTCAATCCCAAACTAGTTGGGGTAAGCGAATACAAATCATCAACATCCATTTCGTTCAATTTGACCCGTTTCACTCCACTATGTTTGCACTAAACCAAGCTATAAACAACCAAACTTTCAGAAAACTGAAATGATGCCAAGAAAAAGAACAAGAAGAAAGAGGAAACATTATAAATATCAAGATCAAATCTTTCCTAAGATAACCAAAACAACTCACACTGCCAATGGGATTTAAGAATGACAGTGTGAACTGATAAAGCCTATCATTCAGTCTCATCAACATGTTCTGTTCAACTAAACTTGCATTTGATAATAGAAACTAGTACACCTCAATCCAAAACTAGTTGGAATCCTCAAACCCCAAATCATCAACATCCATTTTGCTCAATTCGACCTTTTCCGTTCAACTATGCTTGCATTAAGCCAAGCTACTAAATACCGAAACATCCAACGAAATACAAGGATTCCAAAAAGATGAACTAGAAGAATGAGGAAAGAAGCTTACTTTGTAGTAGGAGGCACAAGAAAGAATGCATTGGCTACGCCTTAATCTCATTAGAAAGAAAAATTGTTGGGAGATCAAAAAATTTCCCAAAGTTTCAAACAGAAACAAAAAAAAGGTAAAGAAGAATAATAATAAACAGTTGTTCAAATGATTACACTAACCCATGCTTCCTTCTTACAATTTCAAACTATCATCATTTCAATCCTCAATCTTTACTTCCAACCACCAAAATTATGTAACCCCAAAAAGGGAGGGGAAAAAAAGAAGAGGAGAAATGTGGGATAATTACAAACAAATTAGAGATTAACACCACAATCAAAGGGAACTTTTGTTTAATTGCCTTCATTACAGGTGCACAATTAAGGAAAAAGTTGGTAATCTAGATACTACTTCCTCTCTTTTTTTACATCCAACAAATAACATCATTACATAAGACAAAAAGAATATGAAGTTTTCAAACTGCATGCACATACACAACAAGAAAAAGTGGGCACCACCTTTAATTAGCATATAATAAGAGAAATTTCTGTTCTTGATTCAACAGTTCAGGGTAATGATGACACCCAAAAAAAAAAAAAAAAAAAAAAGAGAGACAAAGTTTGCACATTTACAGCATACATAAGGAAAAGGGTATCACCCTTTTGTGTTATTAAAGAAATTTGTGTTCTTGATTCAACTATTCTGTGTAAGAGTAAAAACCCAAAAAAGACATAAAGTTTGCATCTTTACAGCATACATACAAAAAATATATCACCTTTTATATAATAAGAGAAATTTGTGTTCTTGATTCAATAGGAAATGATGAAAATCCCCAAAAAGATATAAAGTTTGCACCTTTGGAGCTCACATAAAAAAAGGGGCATGTACCTTTTATGGCATAGATAAAGGTAAATCCATGTTCTTGATTCAACTGTTGATGGCAGACAGCAGAAGTGATGGAGAAGGAGGAGGACACCAATGGAGAAATCAAGAAACACATTTTTGGCTTCCATAGCCAGACATGTTGCTAAAACATCGCCTAATTTATAGCTATTTTTGCAGATTAATTTACAATTTGCAGATGCTAAAAGCATTTTTGCTAATCAAAGACTTGTCTTTAAAAAAAATTGAAAATAAATAAAAAATCTTTTAAATTAATTGATTGAGTTTATAGGTATCAAAGAGTGAAATCTCAAAATAGTCCCTCATCTTTAGGTTAAGGCTCAAAGTGATCCTTGAGTTTTCATATTGAACAATAATAGTTCCTTATATTTATAATATTGGTGCACTTTTGATCCTCCCCTAAAATTTTACCTATTTTTTAACGTTAATTTTGCCAATAATTTTATATAAGAAATGTCCGATCATTTTTTATATATATTTAGTAGAAATAATAACTCTATTGGAGAGAAGGTCATAAGAAAAAACCTTATTTTGTTCACCAGAAATATTATTGCAGCTAAACTAAGAACATCTTAACATATGGCTTTGCAGGAAAAGAAAAAATTGTATTATTGCACGTGAAATTATCATGATGAACCTCTCGACTTTACCTGCAATACGATTTCTACTAAACAAAACAAAATATCTTTCTTCTCACATACTTTCTTATGGAGTTGTTATTTCTACTAAACATATAAAATGACGATTGCACATCTCATACATAGGTTATGGATAAAATCAATGCTAAATAATAGATAAATTTTTGAATGAGAACCAAAAGTGCACCAATATTGCAAACATGAGAGACTATTACTGTTATATGTGAAAACTCAAGGATCACTTTGAGCCTTAACCCAAATTAGAGGGACTATTTTGATCCTTTCCTCGGTATCAAATTATCAATAGTTGTGTCTTGATTTTCTAAAATTATTCTTAATTGAGTGATTATGTGATTATCTCGCGTTATGGTAGGTACATTTTAATGTATGATTAAGTTACCAATTGCTCTTAAAAAAAAATCATTGTATTTATAGAAAATATTTTGGTGATATATATTAGAGTATTTTAGAAATGATGTAATGTATGTAATTTTTAATATACTAAATCAATTGTTGTACTAATACACTATGGGTGTGTTTGGTATGGAGGAAAATGTTTTTCTAGAAAATGTTTTCCTGAAAAACAAGTAGATTTTAGACTTATTTTCTCATGTTTGGTTAGTGAGTAGAAAATATTTTCCGAAAATTTTTTTAGTGTTTGATTTATGAATGAAAAATGTTTTTTTGAGAGACATCTTTTATTTTAATAAAGTAAAAAATAATTTATGAAATTAAAAATATTTTTTAAAAATAAAATTATTATTTTTTTGGGTGGAGTGGGTGAGGTGGGGGGGGGGGGGGTAGGAGTGAAAAAATAAAATTTTGAAATTGAAAATATTTTTTTTAAATTGATGTTTTTCCAAAAAAAATGTAATTTGAAATTAAAGGAGAGTTTTGAAAAATGTTTTCCTTAATTTTTGAAGAGAAATCATTTTCCTTAATTTTGAGAAAAATGAGTTGATTTGGAAAACATTTTCCAAACTTTTGTCCCAACCAAACATGAGAAAATTGGAAAATATTTTTCCTTCATACCAAACACACTCTATATTCAAAGTTATTTCTTTTACACCAACCAAATGTTCCCTTGGTACTCCTAGTTTAGAACTTATACGGAAAAAGGTTAAAATTGTCCTTAAACTATGTGAAATAGACCACTTATATCTTTCGTTATATTTTGGGATAAAAAATATCCCTACTTTTATCTTAAGAGACCACAAATACCCTCAAGAGTTAATACCTCATATTTTTGTTGACGTGGCAAGCCACGTGAGACTAATCCTTCCACTTAAGCGTTGTCAACTAGGATTCACTACAATAGAACTAGACCTTTAGCAGTAACAACAATCGCCACAAAAACCCAGAAAATCGTCACTAAAACTTTTTAACATTTACTTCTAATTTTGTGTTTTTTTTTCTCATTATTTTTAAAAAGTCAAAAATAATATCGATTAAGTAGGAGTTTGAAGACATTGTATGTTTTATTTTTATGTCATATTTAAATGTATAAAAATGATGCATTATATAGTAGGGGATTTGAATCAAGAAGTAAATTTGATGATTTTTCATAATAATATTGGATATTTTTAATATTGATATTGCAAGTTATTTATTTTAAAAATTTGGTTGCAATCGAAAATTAATTATCATATATATATTTTTTTTAAATAAGTTTTACTAGCGAAAGGTTGTTGGAGCCTTAGTCACGACTAAAAATCACTCATAACCTTTAGTAGCAATATATTTGGAATTTTGTGGCAACAAACTAAAGGTCAAGTTCTATTGTACTGAATCCTAGTAGACAATGCTTAGGTGGAGAGATTAGTCTCATGTGGCTTGCCACGTCACTAAAAAATTGAGTTGTTAACTCTTTAGGGTATTTGTGGTCTCTTGTGATAACAATGGGGGTATTTTTTTTATCCCAAAATGTAATGAAAGGTATAAGTGGTCTATTTCTCATATTTCATGAATAATTTTGATTCTTTTCCGAAACTTATACTTATATTTAAAGTTTTATTAAATATATAAATAATTAATCAGAAGATGATCTAAAATATCTTCTATTGAAAATGTTATAAAATTATCTTTTATCCACCGATTAGATTCCAAATATCCTTCACATTTGGATTCAATATTGACCCTTTTTTTAACAGCCATTTATTTAAACAATTTTAATTAAAACCTGAAATACATGGCGATCCCCTATTGATCACATTTTAAATAAATTAAATCAATTAATAAATTCATCCATTTCTAATTTGGATTCAATATTCACCCTTTTTTTAACAGCCATTTATTTAAATAATTTTAATTAAAACCTGAAATACATGACGATCCCCTATTGATCACATTTTAAATCAATTAAATCAATTAATAAATCCATCCATTTCTAATTTGGATTCAATATTCACCCTTTTTTTAACAGCCATTTATTTAAATAATTTTAATTAAAACCTGAAATACATGGCGATCCCCTATTGATCACATTTTAAATAAATTAAATCAATTAATAAATCCATCCGTTTCTAATTTGGATTCAATATTGACCCTTTTTTTAACAGTCATTTATTTAAATAATTTTAATTAAAACCTTAAATACATGACAATCCCCTATTGATCACATTTTAAATAAATTAAATCAATTAATAAATTCATTCATTTCTAATTAGACCCGCCCAACATTAACATGATCTAATTGAGCTGAAAAAGTCATTATCTGGGTCATCTTTGAACTAAAATGGTTCAATTTTCAAGTCGGATCATTCTGACCCGGTGGAGGAAGCTTCCAATACTCATTGGGGTGGGGTGGGGGTGGGGGTGGGGGGTTCTAATTAAAAATGAATGGATTTGTTAATTGATTTTAAGTTATTTAAAATGCGATCAATAGATAATTGTCATGTATTTAAAGATTTAGTTAAATTTATTTAATTGAATGCTTGCTAAAAAAAAGAATCAATGTTGAACTCAAAGATAGACGTGAAAGATATTTGGAAGCTAATAGATAGATGAAAGGTAATTTTATACCATCTCTAATAGTTCAAGAGTATTTTAGACCCCTTTTTAATAATTAATTAAACACTCAAATAAATTTATTTTTAAAAATCAAACACATTTTATATTTGAGAATGTGATTTGTTAAGACCACACTTCTCTTAATCATAGCTTAAGTTTGATTACATACTGCAAATATTTCCTCCTTTTTTCTAAAATAAGTGTTTGTTTTAACAAAAATAAAATTGCCCAAATTAATTATCCAAATATAAATTCAACACGAAAATCAGGTAAATACTTCTTTCATCCCAACTTATGGGGCAGAGTGGAAATTTCGAAAGTCAATCAATTTTTTTCATTTAAATTTCTTTATATGTTTTAAATATTTTAATTTATTAATTATTATTATCTATTATGCTTGTTATATAATTTTCAAACGTATAAATTTTATTTTTAAAAAAATTAAAATTTTGATATCCTAATTTACGGTAAACATATAAAATTTTGAAAACAAAAAATTCTAATTATTGTTTATACTACATAAATGAGAACTTAAAAATATCACCAACTATATTTTTATACTAAATAACCATATCTAATAAATAGGAATATGGAGTGCTATAATAGTCAATAAAAGTAATACATAGTTTATTTGTCAATTAATGTAAGCTACTAAGCTTAGACTCCCACTACAAAGAGACAAGCAATCATGTGAACACCTCAAAATGAAATTTGAATTAATAAATTTTGATTTATCTGATTGAATTGAAATAATAATACACGTATTTCTTATTTTTTAATTATTAAAATTTAATTGCTAGGAGCACTTCCCCACTTAAATAAGTATTATATGATGTGAATCTAAATTAGTTAAGATTACAAATTTTTAAATATTACATAATTTTTTCATTTATTTTAAATTATTACGTTTTGTTTTACGAGGGTCAATTGACTAATTTTTGAAGTTAAATTGAATCAAATGAATTAAATAATTTAAATTAGATATTTAAATATTATACCGTTACAATTATTATCAAACTAATATGATTAAAAAAAGGAAAACTTTCAAATATAGCCACTTAAAAATAATTAATTACTCTCCATAGCTATAGTTTGATAATTATAATTTGTAGCTACATGTTATATAGAGGAGAGAGGCGAGCGAGACTGGGAGAGAGAGGAGAGAGGAGAGAGGCGAGAGAGAGGGGGAAAAGAGTGGGAGAAAGATGAATTGTATATGTATATCGGTTAGATAATTGTATATTATACATATGTAATTGTATATATGGCAAGAGAGATTGGGAGATAGAGGAGAGAGGCGAGCGAGAGTGGGAGATAGAGGAGAGAGGCGAGCGAGAGAGGACAAAGAGTGGGAGAGAGGTGAATTGAATATGTATATAATTGCATATAACTGTATATTATACATATATATTTGTATAAATGGCAGCGAGATTGGGAGAGGGAGGAGAGAGGCGAGCGAGATTGAGAGAGGGAGGAGAGAGGCGAGCGAGAGAGTGGAGAGAGGTGAATTGTATATGTATATATGCTAAAAAATTGTATATTATACATATTTATTTGTATATCCTGGCGAATTATACATATACAAACATGAACTAATTATACAAATTCGAAGTCAGCCCACGTAATTAATGTATTACGTTAGTCGTGAGTGGTAATTATAGCAAACTATAACTATGATGAGTAATTAAATAATATAAATTTGCTTATCCGCGTAATTTTCCCTTAAAAAACCTCTTAAAATGTTTAAAACTTCACTATTAAAAACGAAATGACAAAAATAAAATAAAAATAGTTATAGAACATAAATTCCACTTTATTTAATGTAATGTGTCGAATGTGTCCCCATACCACACATTGGACTTTGTCCATTTGTTTCTCTTAAAGTCTTTATATATGCAAAATCCCATCACACCTTCTAATCACACAAAAAAAAATGGACAGAATTCAACAAAATTTTGTGAATGTAAGAGGACTCGAGCTTCACTATGCAGAAATTGGAACAGGTCCTAATTAATATTCCATAATTTTTTTATTTTATTTTTTTAATTGGTACTGAAATTAAACTATTTTACATTTATATAGGTCCTGTAGTAGTATTTCTGCATGGATTCCCTGAGATATGGTACTCATGGAGGCATCAAATGATAGCAGTGGCGGATGCAGGATTTCGAGCTATAGCTCCTGATTTTAGAGGCTATGGTTTGTCTGAGATGCCTACAGATCCCGAGTTAACGACATTCAAGGACCTTGTTGATGATTTACTTGATATGATTGATTCATTAGACATCCATCAGGTGAAATTACATGATTTTCACCAAGATCATTTATCGATCTCCTAGCTCTTACTTAACTCCTTGTTTCGTAAATCGATGACTTCTACTATTTTTTGTTTATGAAGGTTTTTCTTGTGGGGAAGGATTTTGGAGCTAGAGTAGTTTTCCATTTTACACTCCTACACCCTAATAGAGTTTTAGCAGTTGCAACAGTTGGTGTTCCACACCTTCTCACTGGTCCAGGAACATTTCCTCAACATCTCCTTCCAAAAGGATTCTATGTGTTGAGATGGCAGGTATGAGCGCGTGTTTGATACGACGAAAGTCATTTTTTAAGAAATTATTTATCATAGATAAGTTATTTTTTAATGTTTGGTTGAACGGAATATGTGTGGACAGATAGTAGGTGTGAGTAATTTTGGATAGTGGTGGAAGATGAAAGGTTGATGTGATAGAGTTGAAATGTCATTTTCATTAAAATAAATGAGGTTGGTGGAAGGTCAAATTTGGGTCACTGTTATAACTTTAAGAGCAAATATGGATAGATAGAATATTAAAAAGATAAAACATCGGGGATGGAAAGTGATTAGACAGAACATGACATATTTTTAAAAAAATATGAAGTAGAGGATTAGGGTGAAAATGTATTAGATAGTCGAGTGTTGTAATACTTTTGTGTGGAAGAGACAAGGAGTAGTCTTCTCTAATTTTTCCTTTTTAGAATTATTCCTTTTTGTTGCTCCGACCATAAAAGAAAAAAATACTATGCTCCTTTGCCTTGTTCATATTGCTATTTTATTATCGTAATTCTTTTAATCCTGCTTTGGTCAAACTTCTTTTGATTCGAGTGTTTAGGAAAACCTTTCTGCTGCATACATATATCTTACCCTCCTTAGACTCTACTTATGAAATTACACCTGCTATGTTGATGTATAAACTGATATAATATTAAACCCTTTTCAATAGTAGAGGAGGAGCAAAGGCACCCATCTCACAGAAAATAGTTATAAAGCTCGCGCTATGATCCTTTACTCTTTTCTATATTAAATATAAAATTATATATATTCTTAGAATAATATTTTTTGTTTACCTATCAAATACAATTAAAAGTCCTAACTCAGGACGGGTATTACTAGCTCTGACTAACACTTGCACATTTTACTACTAGTCGTTATGCTAAAATTCAAAACTCATAAAGTTGAAATATCTGGCTTTGCATTGCCTATGTTTTGCAGGAGCCAGGGCGAGCTGAAGCGGATTTTTTGTGGTTTGATACAAAAACAGTAATTAAAAAAATATATATATTATTCTCTGGAAGTGAATTGCCAGTAGCAAAGGATGATGAAGAAATAATGGACTTGGTTGATCCTTCTACTCCATTGCCTGCCTGGTTTACTGAAAAAGATCTTGCAAACTATGCATCACTTTATGAACACTCAGGCTTCCAAACTGCATCGCAGGTGCCTTACAGGTCAGTCAGTCACTTCTAATTAACTGTACATCGATTGGTCCCGTTACACATGGTCAGATTAGGATAGAAGATTAGAAGGTAGTTTTATGTTTTCAAGCTTTTCAATAGGGTTAAACTTGGTGGTGTCTAGTGCACCGTGTATGTCATAGTATTATGGTGGGGTTTTTGGCAGGGCTTGGCTGGAAGATTATGGAGTTGAAGATGTCAAAATCAAAGTTCCCTCTTTGCTTGTGATGGGGGAGAAGGATTATGCACTTAAGTTTGGTGGATTAGAGCACTTCATTTCAAGTGGAATGGTGAAAGAGTATGTACCTGATCTTGAAATCACATTCTTACCAGAAGGGAGCCATTTTGTCCAGGAGCAGTTTCCTCAACAGGTCAATCAGTTGATCATCAATTTCCTCAACAAGCTCGTTAGACAAAAATGAGTCGAAGCAATGCTTTTCCCTCTTTGAATTTGAATACTGATCACATTTTCGCCATATCTCTACTTGTATGTTGATCAATAAGCGAGGCAATGGTTTTGGATGCCTCGGTTCTACATTATGTTTCCACAGACTTTACAGCAACATTTCCTGTTATACTTCATTGAATCATTTTGAATCTGGTCTAACATGCAAATGGAATAAAAGCAAATGAAATAGAAGAGATTTAGGTACATATCACAGAAGAGTGTTTGCTATACACGTAAGAGAAGTGCTACTACGCCCTGCTCTCCGAGTGGGATGAAGTTCTCACTCATAGGCAGGAAATCGGGCGTTTTTTGGATCTGTCATGTCTAGGAAAAGATAAGCCATACCCGCAATACCTTCAAAAAGGGAGTATGGGGTATCTCCTCCATGCATTTCTCCTTTCGCTATTAGCTTGTGAGCTCTATCAAGAAGGAAGCAGGCAAAAGCTTTGGCTCTATACAAGTACTCCATATTTCCTGTGAGCCGATACAGAGATAAGAAGACATAAGCATTCCCACTGATGCCATGACACATCCCAACACGGTTAAGAAGACCGCGGTTCCATACTACCTCTGCTGCAGCTACTGCTGCATTAAGAAATTCTTCGTCTCCAAAAACCTGGCATTGACAAGCGTTAGCGCCTTGACAAGTGTTAGCGATCAGTACGATGTCATACATAAAGGCATGTGAGGCAAATATAATTAAAGGGTTATCACCTCAGCTGCCTTGACAAGTGTTAGCACAATCCCAGGAGCTCCATGGCACCAATGCACAAGTAAATCTCTCCTCCTATCATTTTCACTTGCAGGGTAATTTCCACTGGGAAACCGATTCTTAACCATGTACTTTAAAGTCCCTTTGACATCTTCAAGATCATCCGGTTTCAGTTCAAAGTCCATCAGAACATGCATAATTCCAGCCAATCCATGAGCAGCACCCCAGTACATCTCACCATACCATTCATGCATCAATGGGCTTCTGCCCTTCCCGCCCAATTTTCTTCCATTCTTGATGATTTCATTGATCACAGCAGCCTAAGACACCGTCAAGAAAGGATAAGTTTGGATTGGACACCACAATCGCCTGATTGATTCCCGCTTAGATTACAAGAACTTATTGTTGCACTTACAGTGTAGGTGGAAGGAATTGTTCCTTGGCCAATATGCTTATTTATAAATAGAAAGGCCCAGAGGTATCCAGCTCTACCATACAGCAATTCATCAGGAAGATCTTTGGTTAATTTTATCTGCTCGTAGAACCAAATGTGTATCTTGTAAGCTATCATGTAAAGGGGAATGGAACAAAAGCTTATATAAAACAAACCTTCAATATGAAAGTCTAGCTATAAGCTTCCGTTTTGTTTTCCTATCACGTAAAGGAAAACACAGACGGATGTTTATATGAAACAAACCTTCAATATGAAAGTCTAACGATAAGATATCAAAACCAAACCTCTTTAAATTGAGATACATAGTAGAAAACCAATTGATCATCACCCATGTACTTGGCAACGACGGCACCTAGTGCACAAACCCCAGCTCTCCCACAGAGGAACGTCACATCCCTATAATTCATTGATCAAATTAACACAATAATCAACCCAAAAAAAGGCCATTTTGTTTATCCGGTTGCCATTTGAAACTTTAAATTGAAAAGCCAGGAAGTCATCACTTCCCTCAAGATCATTTTATCCAAAGTAACACAAAACATATACTAGAAAAGTTCATTTTCCTCATATTGCTGTCTATTGAAGCTTTACATTGAAAACCCCACAAAGGGATGCCAAATAATAAGAACTAGTGGATCCGATTAACACATAAAATCAACCAAAAAAAGGCCCGATTTCTTATCTTTACTCCATTTGAATCTTTAAATTGGAAACCAAGAAAGGCGTGCGAGATATTGATCAAAGTAACACAAAAAATCAACAAAAAGAAGTTCATTTTGATGATGTCTCGTCATTGAAAACTTTAAATAAACCACAATGCTTATTACATAGAAAGGATAAGACTTTCCCCAGATCAAGCGCAAACCTTGAGTGTCGAGAGGCAGAGTCACAATCCTTAACAATCTGTGAGCAAACAGCAAGGTCATTCGTGTTCTTCGTCACCTGATAGGCTTTGAAGAGCAAAAAAGCAGTCCCAAGGGTTCCACAATAGAGCGTAAAATCTGGAACCTGTTGCCTTGTTAGTCCCCATGTCTCCGCCACTATCTGTCAGCAACCGCACCAAACATCACTTTGTCAAAAACAACAATTACACCTCAAACTCAAACTAGCTAAAATCAACCATATTAGCCTCATGTCATTTAGCTATTTATAGCCTGTTTGACCATGCTTTCAAAATCTACTGAATTGAAAAAGAGTAATATATTTAAAAGTCTTTTCCAAAAAAAAAGGTACTTTCGAAGACTAACCGTTTATGTTTGACTAATCAATTTGAAAAACACTTCTACCAATATTAGATCAACAAGTTATTCTTCTGCTATTCCATGCTAAAAGCTTGATCAAATAGACTATTAATAAGAGTCGACCGTCAAAAATACATTAGAACTATCATTTTTTCACGAGTTTCATATCTCAATTCATAATTTGCTCAATTTTCCTATCTCAACAATGAAAAAGTAAACTTGAATCGTGAAACTTGCGCAAACAAGTGATATTATTAAAAAAATATGTCTATTAATAATAAATATTGAATTTCAAATTGCTTACAGTTTCTTTGAGATCGAGAGCTGCGCGTCTGAACTTTTTTGATAGAATGTGGTACGGTGTTGAGAGAAGCTTCAACAGTGTTTCATTCGTTCCTTGCGGAATTGGATGTTGTTCTTCTTCTATCGCCGGATTCTCTGCAACAAAATCCGGCATTACATTTGGGTAAAATCGATCCGCCATTTCTGCAATTCCACTGAAAATCGAAGAAATTTTCAGAGAGACGCTATACTAGGCTGAGTAGTCAACGAGAGAACGACGTCGTTCGGAAATATTTTTATAAAAATATCTTTTAAATTAGGAGAATTTTATGACCAAACATGTTTATTCCGCAAAATATATAGTTGAAATGTTCATTCTTTCATGTTTATTCCGCAAAATATATAGTTGAAATGTTCATTCTTTCATGTTTATTCCGCAAAATATATAGTTGAAATGTTCTTTTTTTGGCCTGTAATACTAATAATAATAATAAAAAAAAAAAAAAAATATATATATATATATAAAAATTCGAGAAGAATGTTGTTCAACTTTTATCTCTATCTTATTTCACGGGGTATGCTATTGTTGATGATTTATATACTATTTTTAATAGGCTAAACTCATAAACAGATCCTCAAACTTGTTAGGTGTTCAGATCCCTCACTGTAAATGTCTTCAATTATGTTCGTATTGCAATAATTTTGATAAATCATTGCAGAAATGAAGACAAATTATGTGTTAATCTCATTTGTTTTCTAATGTGTTTAAATGACTTGAAGTAAAACATAATTATTTTCAAACATCGTCACTCTCAATTGAACGAATGAGTTCTGGAAGTTAATTCAATTAGCACAAAAGGTAGTGCTAAAAGCCATAATTATAATTCATAAAGAGAGTTCAACAAAAGTTCCCTAGTTCATCATACAAACTCTTCTTTACACGAAAAGTAAAATAAAGGCAAACAATTCATCTTAAATCTTCTGGATAGTATTGCCAGTATCTTCGAAACATGTGGAGATTTTTTCCTTCAATATGTTACAGACAGAACGATGGACTGTGTGTACTTTGAACCTCAATACTCTCGTGCTCGATGTATGCTAGCAAAATGCATAGCTCTATCGAAGGAACAATGCCACCATTCGAAAAGATACCTGGAAAATGCACTGAGCACGGGAACTTACTAAATACTTGCACCAACATTTATATCGTCCATGAGATCAGCTTCAAAGGCAGAACTTGATTCGATGATGAATAAACCCAGAATTCTTGTGGTTCCTGCATTGATTGATCGTGTCATTGGTATAGAACTATAGATGATATAAATTTGTCCCTCGTCCCTTTATCGATGACAAGGACACGTGGGAAAGCAAACAATCAAGCATGTAAACCGTACAGTCCAGGTCATTCATATCATACGTACAAGGCACACTTTACTCAGACATGGTCCGTCACTTAAAGCATTCAACAGATATAACTAGCAAGTTTCACTTCGACACATTCACAAGAGTTATAACAAGTAATGTATGACATATGAAGGCTTAACTTAGTCACTATTTATCTAATTATCTTCTCGGGATAATTTTGTGTCTTTTCGTAAAATATGCTTGTTCCAACACACACACGGTTAAGGATAACATGACTACTTCACTTTAAGCATTTTAACAAACACATGCACTAGTTTGTACACAAACCAATTCAAGGGTTGTGTCTCGGTTACCTCAATGCTACGAGGTCAAGAATGCAATCAATCTACATCACCAATAACATAACAACATCTTGTCCATCTGTAATGAAGAGATGGGGAAGACTCTTGTTAACATAAATGGGAGCAAGACACGTGTTCTAGGTCAGTTTTCGGGCTAATCAGTATGATAATTTTTCTCTATGAAAACATATTGGGAAGGTCAGTTATACTGTATATGTGGGTGGGTGGGTCTAAGGCTAATATATTCCTTGATGGGAAGCATTTATGATTTAATGAGCACCAGAAAGATGCTTAACCTCAGTTCCCGAAGAGGAAAAAACACACCAAAAACTTACAACAGAAAAACTTGCAGCACTTAAATTTCAAGTAATCAACCTAAAACCACTTTCACAAACAAGGTTTTGTACTAAGATATCCAACTTTGTCGTATACTCCACCGAGTTACTCTATTAATCTTCATAAAGCTCACGACAAGATAACCAGCACACACTTTATTAATGCATTCAACCATTTACTTCCTATTTGGCATTGAGGATTGTGTGTATCAACATGATATGAATTGTGCGGGAAGATGGAACTTAATTGAGCATGATAACAATAATATTTCAATGTTACTGAAGTACCAAGCATCTTCCATGATAAGGAAGATTGCAAAAGAACACAATGACAAAGATACAATGTGATCACTAAATATGAGAACATGGATACAAGACAATCAGAAAGATTTTTACCCTCTTTTAATTTCTCTGCCTCCACGGTGTCACCTGTAATCACATCACTCCATATGAGGTGAAGCAAGGCTCTCAAAGTAGGTCGCAGCTTGAGCTTGACGAAAATAATCACCGGATGAGTAACCGTCAAGTCGCTTATATGAACCATCCCTAGAATTATACAGTGCTAGCTCTTCTCCAAGCTGCAGCAGAAATTCATCACAATTCTCAGCCACGAACAATGGTAAGATATAAGCCCTACGATCAACAGGTAACAAGATGGTAACCAATTTAGTCCAGGATTCATCAACACCATACTCTTTCATCACCCACACATCCGCCTTATTCTTTTCGTAGTTGCAACAACCGACTAAATACCCCCTCGAAACACTTAATGTCCAATAAACACCTCCATCTTCATAACTAAGCAGTGCTATTTTCCCATAACTCTCTGCAGCCAGGTCCAAAGTAACAATCTCCCAAAACGAACCCGAACAATGACTACGGCACACTTCCCAATGAAGTGCCCCATTTACAAACACACCAACCTTTCCATTTAAACTACCACTATTGAATCCCTCAATCATTTTCCAAGATTTAGCCTTTAAGCTAAAAACATTAACCATATTCTCATATGTCCCCTCAATGTGAGGAAAACTAAAGATCTTCACAACCTTATAATCTTCAAAAGATGCATCATAACCAAATCCATATCTAATAAAACAACCAACACCACTACCACCACCACCACCGCCATTACTCCGAAGCATTGAATCAGGAAACACATTAAACTTTCCAGTACATGGGTTCAATAACATTAATGTAAACGAATCACTAGTTAAACAAATCAACCCATTACAAGAACCCAAAATCCTAGCTGAAATAGCTAAAGATTTAACAGGACAACTATTTCTAGCCAAACTAAGACATGAATTATCAAACCCCATGTTGTAAAAATTGCATTTTCTACCTGAACCATAAACAGAAGCTACCACAGCAAGTCTATAATCAGTCAAATTGGGGTTCTTTAAGCAAAAATCGACATGGGTTTTGCTGAATAAAGGATTTGAGAGCAAAAAAAACCAAGATTTCGAAACACACCTGAATTTCAAGAGGGATTTGATAGGTAACCTCAAGAAAATCTCAAAAATGATTTCTTGGGGCAAAATTGTTGACCCTTCACAAGTTTGTTCCATTTTTTATGATTCAATTTGCTTATTGAATGGATCACTATTTTATTGATGCAATTTTCATCCAATTTTTGGTTGCTAATAAGCTATACGAGTGACTATTTAAGTAGTCAGATGTTGTTATGCCTGTTTGCCGATATAAGGGTATTTTTGGTATTTTATGTTGTCATGTCTACTTGTCGATACAAGGGTAATTTTGGTATTATAAATTTATGCGCTTTAAAATTGTTATATGTATGTACTATCTCCTTCTTGGATAGTCAGTCGAACATATTTTATCTGTTGTATAGACGTTGTCATATCTGCTTGCCGATATGAGGATAATCTTTTTATATATATATTAGGTAATTATTTTATATGTATTGTCTTTGGTTTGATTGAATAGTTGAACGCTTAACATTAGTTTTACGAGTGGCGTTTTCAATAGATGAATATTGTAATGTTTGCTTGTCGATACGAAGGAATTTTTGATTTATGAGTTTGAATGTTTTTAAATTGTTAAATGTAATGGTTTTTTTCTATATGTACTATCCCCAATTCGAATGACTAATCAAATATCATTCGTTGAAAGTTATAGTGTCATATAAGCCATAAAGATATTTTTTTACGTAATAAATCTTAAACGTCGTTATTGAAATGTTTGACTTTAGAACTACAATTTGGAGCACTAAAGTGATTTTTCAAAGTATAATAATGTATTTGAGAGAGTTGGTAGTTATATGTTCCACATTTAGTGAAAATGTTAGAAAAATACCATTTCTTATTTTTTGTTTTTGGTTCTTTTTTAGAAATTTTTATGTCAACTTGTCGAATTATGAGAATATTTTTAATATTCTAAATTTGTTTGCTTTGAAATTTGGTATAAGTAATAGTTTTTCATATGTACTACTTTTTGATGAGAACATTGAATTAATATTTCAAAGTCCAATATAGAAATAGATATGTTTGGAGTATATTAACATGATTTTAATTAGTGATATATAACAAATTTAGTGAAACCAGTGAAGATTTTGTGTTCTTATTTGAGGGCATTCTAGGTATTCTATCACACATGATGATTTTCTAATTTATTTATTGTTATGTACTATTTAATGACAATTTTATATATATATATATATAGTAAAATCGTCGAATAATCTCAATTTTTTTTTAAGAGATTGAGCTCATTTATAAAATCACTCTGAATATTTTTTTGTTATTATTGGTAGGCAACCTTTCTGATACAGAGACATTTTCTATATTTTGGACTTGTAAACTTTAAAATTGTTACAAATAAGGATTTTTCATATGTATTTTTTTCAATTTTGAACATATGATTGATTATTCAAAGTCCAATAAAGCAAATAATAGTTTGAAGGAACTTAACAGTGACATATAGCTAATATATATATATATATATATTATTGTATACTTTAAAAAAGGCCAACTTTCATATATAGTAAACGTAAAATTCATATTTGTATGCTATAGCAAAGTTTACATAATTGCGCTCCATAGTAAACATATATATGTGTAATTCGCTATACATATATAATTGAAGGGAACTATATAAAACGAAGTATATAAAACGAAAAAGAGAAAGAGACTTGGACAGAAAATTGTATAAAATGAAGTATATAAAATGAATTGTATAATTATAAGTGTACAGGACGATTATACACAATTTGAATTTGTATAAAACGAGAAAGGGAGAAAGGCAAAAGAGACTTGGGCAGGGAATATATAATTGAATCGAATTGTAGAAAACGAGAAAGAGAGAAATTATATACTATTTGAATTTGTATAAAACGAGAAAGAGAGAATGACAAAAGAGACTTCGTCAGGGAAGTACTTTTATTGTATAGTTATAAGTGTAAACGACGGAGATATATGTATTTGCATGTGTATATACAATTTTCTCTCGCTTTATACAATTATATTGTATAAAGCGAGAGAGGCGAGCGAAGGAAGCGAGCGAGAGAGGGACTGACAAACAGTTTGCTATGGAACACAAATAAATCAAACGGTAGCTATTATATTTGTTTGTTTTGGCAACTTTCCCATATAGCAAATATAAAATTCTTAATTTTATGCGATGACAAACTTTTCAAAATTACATTCCGTAGCAAAATTGTAGTTTGCTACGAATGATTCGTTGTTTGGTGAATTGTATAATTAGTATATTTATACAATGCAGAATAAATTGTATAAAGTAAAGAGAAAAGAGAAAACATATGTTTGTAAACTACAAATGAATCGTTGTTTGGTGAATTGTATAATTAGTATATTTATATAGTTGCAGAAGAAATTGTATAAAGTAAAGAGAAAAGAGAAAACAACTGTTTGTATATTTATATAGTGAAGATTTAGTTAGGATGTATGATTCTGTATATATATATTATACAAACAGATTTCAATTTATGTATGTGTATAAGTTTGTGCAATTGTATATGTTTAAATGAACATTATATAAAAGTATCGTTATACAAATGTAAAAATTTATACAAATCAATTGTATAATTTGTATATGTATTAAACGAGAAAGAGAGCAAGACAATAGAAAGTTAGGCAGGGAAATATTTGCATTGTATAATTATAAGTGTATAGGACGAAGATATATGTATTTGTATGTGTATATACAATTTTCTCTCACTTTATACAATTTTCGCTCTATTGCATAAAGAGAGAGAGGTGAGCGACTGGGAGTGAGCGACTGGGAGCGAGCGAGAGAGGGAGAGTGGCGAGCGAGAATAAGAGGGAGAGAGGCGACTGACAAACAGTTTGTTATGAAACACAAATAAATCAAACGGTAGCTACTATATTTATTTTACATTATTAGTTGCCATTTTATATAATTATCCCTTAAAATTATTATACCTAATGATTATTCGTTTGTGTTAGGGGTTGTTGTATGGTCTTCGACCACTTATCGTAATATTTTCCTTTTTAGAGTCAAACAAATAACGATAAGGAGTTTGACTTATATTTTATGAGATTTTTTTTCATCATATTAATATGTAAAATTTGCAATCTTATAGTACTTTTCGTATAGTTTTTAATATCTAATTTTTTTATTTAAAATATCAAATTAATATAATCTAATTTCACTTTGAGAATTAGTCATATTGACTTTCGAAAAATAAAACATGACAATTAATGATAGACAAAGCGAGTAATAAAATAGTCTTTAGGACAACAAAATATGCACATTACTAAAGAGAGTTAAAGTTTTTATGGATATTAATTAATTGTCATAAGATTCAATGTGGATATAAGGTTTACAGACATTTACAAAAAGTGTTAATTGTCACTTAAAAAATACTCTCTCTATCCCTAATTATTTGTCCACTTTCTGTTTTTTAATTTTTTCCTAATTACTTGTCCATTTTGACAAATCAAGAAAGAATAATTTTTTAAACATATTTACCCTCAATTAATTACTTTGAAAAATATAGAACTTCTTGAATATCTTGAATTTTTTAATTCATCCACTTTATAATTAATATGAATAAAATGGTAAACTCATTATACCAATCATTGTTTTCTAAATATGTGTGTCAAATCGAAAGTGAATAAGTAATTAGAAACAAAAGAAGTATATTTAGTGACAATTAAGTTATTTTTGTTAATTATGAAATAAGAGTCTGATTGGATTGACAGAAAATTTGGTCAGACTCAATCCCAATGGGAATATCGAACACCGGGTGAGAAATCCCCAAAAAATCATTTTTAATTTTTGAGAGTGTTTGACAAAGTTAAAAATAATTGAAAATAACTTTTTTAAAAAATTAATAACCAAAAGTAAGAGTCCCCTAATTTCTTTTCGGACTAAAAAGCTATTTTTTTCTAAGCGAATGCATACCAACTCTAATTGATATAGAGGGTGGATACTGTCTGATTCTTCGATTTGATTTTATCAAACTTCAGCTCAATTCGTCAAACTTTCAAGGAAAAAGGGTAAAAATTACCCCTCAACTTTGTTTTACTGGTTAATTTTACCCCTGCCGTTAAAAAAAAGTTATTTTTACCCTTGCTGTCAATAAACTTAACGAATATACCCCTCCTTGGATGGAGTACCCCAAATCAATTAAAATTATCCATTTTTAGTTGAATTACCCATTTTAACCCGATCCAACCCACTTAATAATATAACTCATTTCTTAGACGTAATTAGCTAGCATTTGGTTATCTATTTTGAGTTTTTGAAGTTATTATGGAAAAATAGTTACGTAATTTAAAGTTATGTTTAAATATGTATGATCGCTAAAATAAATCCAAATTTTTGTGAATGAAAATGAAATTTTATTCAGAAAGCAGTCCAGCCTAGCATTTGAAATTTGATTTTTTTTTATAAATTTATATGACCAAAACTGGAGTTGTCAAAGGTGAATTGAAGAGGGACTTACACCTTGCAGCAATTTTTATGGTTCAAAATAAATGTTTTTTTTCTTTTTAAAGATGTATTAATTAAAATATTTATTTCGTCGATGGTGGTAAAGGAGATCTCGAAAAGAGTGGTGGCGTTGGTGATGGTGGAGAAAATCAAATTGATTTGGATAAAAAAAAATGGGTTATATTATTAAGTGGGTCGAGTCGGGTTAAAATTGGATAATTTAAGTAAAAATGGGTATTTTAATTGATTTGGAGTTTTCCATCGAAGGAGGGGTATATTTGTTAAGTTCAGTGACGGCAAGGATAAAAATAACTTGTTTTTAACGGCAGACATAAAATCAATCAATAAAATAAAATTGAGTGATAATTTTGACCCTTATAAAAAAAAAAAGGTGCACTAAACATCATTGAATTTGATTTGATTGGATATTTTTTCTAAGATTAATTTTCAATGCAAATGAGTGGAGTAAAATAAATACCAAATAAAAATAGTATATTGTAAATAATGTGGTGTGATTGTCATGTATTAAATTCTAAACTTCATGACTTTAAAGGATTTTAAGTATGACTTTAGGAGATTTAATTATGACTTTGAAGATTCCTTTCATGACTTTGAAAGATTAGAGATATACTTACTTTCTATATATAGTCATTTAATATGTAGATACAAATGCACCAAAATATTGAAAGATTGGAAGAAAAATATTACTACTCTTTTTCTCTATTTCTTTGTTATTAAATTTTAATACTTTATTTTATAATATAGTAGTCAATATTGAACTCTCTAATTTCCATGAATGAGGTCCCAGAAACTAGTGTCAGGTAAAAGCAAGACAAAAAAAACTCTAATCCTAGAAAAATAATTATTTTTTTATTAAAAAAAAGTTTGAATTTTCGATGCATCAAAAAATTGGCTTTTAAATCAAACATCGAATTGAAGAATCGAACTGTTAGGAGATAAATTGCACTCACCTAGATGAATAAATTGAATGAAATTTGTTTGGTCCTATTTTTTGATTTTTCAATATTTATGGTCAACTCCAATATGTATCGTTTCCGACTTGAAGCATCAGATGTATTGAAGTAACATGATAAAGAGATTCTTAATTAGAAATCAGGGGTTCGAATTTTGGATATGAAAGAAATTCTATTGAAAATGTCGTCTTTAAAAATAGTTTTGTTATATGAATTCATATTTGATCGAACTTTAATTGACATTGAATGAAAATAAGCATATACCAAATTTAGTGAAAAATCTCAATTTTTGTTTCCCTTTTTGTTTTCTTTTTCTTCTCTCTTTTGTTCCTAAGTAGAAAAATGTTGTTCATCTTTAAAACCCAACAAAAAATATAAGAGATAATGAATTATTAAATTAGCCAAATAAATCTTTGCTCAACTGAAAAAATGGACTTACCAATTATTAGAAAAATATAAGAGATAATGAATCAAATATCAGATTATTGATTGGCCTAATATAGAGTGATTATAATCTATATAATTTGGTTTGACTAATTAGTGAAACAAATTCATTATTATTTAAGAGTTATGGTGGTATAATAAATTTTCTTCGCCTTTAAATAAATGTTTCAGTTTTAAATTACAATAATAACAATAACAATATATTCAGTAAAGTCACAAATAAGGTATAAGGAAAGTAGAGTGAATGAAGACCTTATCACTATCTCGTGAAGATAAAAAGGTGTAAAGTCTGATTTGATATAGATCCTGATAAGTATCTCGTGAAGATAAAGAGATTCCAAAAAATCTTCTTCAGATATACAGAAAAAGTAAACAATGATGAAAACATAACAATATAACTAATATAAATTAAGCCTAATTAAAGAAAGAATACGAACAACAACAAGCAAGACAACATTACACTATCATGTTGCCCCTTTGTTTAAATAAGTATCGTACTATTATTTCTATTTTACCCTTGAGAGTTATTAGCCTTAAAAGTATGAATTTAACTAATATAGGAAAACTAAATGATTAATATATCTTCATTGGTCAATTTATTTAATCAAAATAAATTAATTTATGTTTATTTATTAAAAACTTGACTTCAAGAGATCACTAAACAAGAATATAATTATAAATTTACCACTTAATTTCTTAAGGGACGTAAAATCTAATATAATGACATATAAATAGAAAAATGAATGGAGTAATTATTAGGTTAATGGAAAACTTGATGTGATTATGAGAGAGGGAGTCAAGAATTTGATGTAAATTTAAGATATATTATAAAACGAGAGCAAAATGCAATAATACTAAATAAGAAATAGAAGCCACATATTAATGAGAAAAATAGAGTAGACAATATTTTTTTATCTCTTTTGTTGTGTCTTTTCTAAGGGTGAAGATCATCCTTTTATAGGATGTTTAAAAAATCTTTTTACAATATTTAATAATATGCTACTATACAATTTAATTAATATAATAAATGTATACATAACGTTAGGATAGGTTAAAGAAACATTCACACCAATTAAGTGGATTTGTAATAAGATAATCTTTTTAAATTCTTTTTTTCCTTTTTCATATATAAATATATATTTCATAGGGAAAAAAAAAGGCAAACTTTTCTATTTCATTTGATTGTGTAATTCACTACTAAAAATATTAGATTTAGCAACATAAAATTTTTGTAGCTAAACAACAAATTCCGTTGTTAAACCTACTTAGCGACTGATTTTTGTTCGAAACGAAAAAAATAGCAACAGACTAGCAACGACGTTCGTTGCTAAATATGGTATTTTTAGCCGTGATTATATTTGTCCAATCAAACATGACAAAGAAAAATACATTTTGACAAAATAACATATAATTGTAATTATTATATTGTGCAATTATTGAATTTATGTAATTATTGTTTCAATAGTTATATAGTCGGGTTATAATCATATGACTTTTTAAACAGATCCTGAAACTTAAAGGAATTAAAGGAGACCTACACAAATTATGACTTGAAAAGCAGTTAGTTTAATTTGATACAACGCGCTAAGTGTATAAACATTAAAACCATGTATGAACTAAACTATTAAAGAAGAACATATATATCTACTTAATTTCAAATACTTTAAGAATATACTTAAACTTTTTTCATCTAAATTAAAAAATCTAATTTTGTAAAAAAAATATTCTTTCTTAAATTGTAGACCAATACAATTATGCCATTAAAGAAACATCTACTGTCATGAGTGTGACTTTTCCCCTTCAATGTGGGGAGGATTAATTTGAACACATATGTTCATTCACATGGGTAACTACTATTCAATGTCAGTTTGATCCCAAAAAAATAGTTATTGGGACCTCCTCCATGTGTGAAACATTATCATAATTGTCCACTTCTCAAACTATATATTATGCAAGTGACAATCATAAAAAAAATAAAAAATTGTTCTAGCCAAAGATATAATCACCCTTTGTTTTGACCTAATCAAACGGGTGATCGTGTGATTGAAGTTCAGACATTTTTTTAAAAGAAAATGTGAATATTTTATAAGTGACTAAAGTTCGATCACTTTTTAAAATGTATGTCAATCACATATGACTGATATTTAGTTATTTATATCTTAAAGTTTAGCTCAATAATTTTTTGGAAGAAACAATAACAAAACATATGTTTTTCATTCATTTTATGTATTCATATAAAACTACAAAAACATAAAAGGTAAATCACTTAACATACAACCAAAAAATAAACATAGTAAATCACTTTTACACACAAAGGGCTCACTCTCCTTTGGAGAGGGCTACTACTATTAACAACATATAAGCATTTTACATTTTACAAAATAATAGGAAGAAAAAAAAAATTACATCAAAATAATAAAGAGAAAATAAAAAAGGAAAAGAAATGAGCCTAGGAAATTTATTATACTAATCCAAAGGCTGATTTTCCTTTTAAAAAAATAATTCCAACCAACATGTTATATAGGGTTTAAGTATATAGTTCTTCTAAATCTGTCCACACAAAGACAGATTCAAGATTTGAAATTTCTCTCATGACCCATTATTTGTACTTATTTAGTGAATCTACAAGTCTTTTTAACTACATTCGTCTCAGATATATTATTATGAAAGTTAAAAAAGAAGAAGTTATTTTAAGAAGTTAAGTCGAGACGTATACGTGGCTTTAGGAGTCCATTTACTTGGAATAACATCTCTAGCTGAGAGGGTTCGCTTTTTGGTTAGTGTGGTTAGCTTAATTGAAAATGGTCCTTGTAATGGTCCACCAATAATGCACCAATTTGCACCCCATAGGTGTGTCATCGTTAACCATTGATTAGATCTTGCCTGAAAAATAAATATTTCAAAATTTTAAAAGACAGATAATATTCACATTATATCATGTTATTTCTCTTTTATGGCATGTCCTTTATATGTATAGTACATTTGTTATTAAAAATCAATAAAAAAAAATAAACCTATTATTGTCTCTCTAGTGCAAGATAAACCAATATATTAGATAATAATATTTTTTATTTTTTTAAAAAGGAAATAATTAAGTCATTTTGCACTATATGATTGGTTGGAAAGTCAATTTTGTAGATTATTGGAAGGAAAAAAAAAAGAAGAGCATGTGAAGAAAGTGCTTTTAGATAAATTGCATAACAAAAATAGAGATATTATATTCTATAGACAATAATGTGGTGTATAGAGATCATGTCACTAATTAATATGTATTTAATATTTTTTAGATGATTTGATAATTTAAAAGTAAAAATTAATTTTTAAAACGAGTTGAAGTTTCACACTATAATGACATAGAAAATACTTAAACAATTAAATCATTTATAAAAAAAATTATAAGTAAAACTTTGTAATATAGCTAACCGTTTCATATTACAAGTTAAATTTAATTTATTTTTCGAACATATTTTATACTATCAGTATATATAATGAAGATATATACCTCTTTTATTTGCATGGATCCAATATCACCATCTCCATCCTCAAATTCCACCAAAAGAGAAAGCCAATAAGCTGTTGAGCCAACATTTACATGAAATGCAATGTTTTTTCCAGGATATTTACAAGGAGTCCTACACACAAATTCAAAAATTTAATATTTTATTAATCGAAACCACAAAATATCAAAATTTCAATCGATCGTGATGACAGTAAAATTACTCTGTCAGACTGTCACTAACAATACTTCATCCCATATATACCTAAAAGATTAAATCTTTATCGCTCAAAGCAACAATGAAGTCACTCTACCATTTTAAATTATTTGTAAGTAATTTTATCGATCGCTCGATTAAAAAAAAAAGTGATACTATACTAAAGAGGCAAATGAAAAAATATAGTGACTCAGTGGTGTCATTGTCAGTTTGTCACTACTTTCTCAAAAATTCTTAAAGTAAAATTGTACGGTATACTTTTATTAAATTAATTAAACCATAAATTGACAAAACTGAAACTGCAGTCTGTTAGTATTATTATTTAATTAATTAAATAAAATTAAGACACGTAAAATAAAATGAAATGCTCTTTATAACTTACTTGCGGTAAATAATGGAGATTTTACCACGATTGCGTAAGTTAGTGTTGCGACCCGAAACAGCCATACGTCCGAATGCGGACCCACTAAGGTCGAAGTGGTTTAGACCTTTAGTTAGGGTCGGCGATTCATCGGTAACGATAATTGTCACAGCTCGTTTCGAGCAAATGGTTTTATCTAAGCATCTTACTTTATAGCAAGCGCCACAACCTTCGCCTTTTTTAAATAAGGCTGAACTCACGGCCCCAACTCGAGCCCTGAACGGCTTCACATCCACCATTGTCCCGTACCCGCATGCTCCACCTACACCAAAATTTCATCGTTTAAAATCAAGCTAAGATATGTCAAAATTTTCTAGTCGTAAAATCTTGATTCCCCTACTATATAAAAAAAATTAACTATTTTATTAAATTCCCATTGGCCCTTTTCTCTATCCATAATAATGCATGACCTGGAAAGCACGTTATGATGCATTTAATATCATAAAATTCCTCAGTAATAATTAACTTATTTTACTGTAACTTTCCACTTGTGTCTCCTTCTATAGGGTGAAATCGGAATTTTCATCGAGCTGATTTAAAATTATGTAAAAGTATCTTCTATATATAGTATATTTTTTTAGTAAAAGACATTTTGGTTCTAAATATAAATATGAACCCTTCAAAAATTTATTATCTTATATTAGAGAATTGAACATTTTTCAGCATTTTAAAAAAAATTCAAACAACATTTCAGTATTAAACTCGAAACGTACCGTCACTACCATCTCCATTGGGACTACCATACCAAGTAGCCGAAGCAGAGTGCCAATGTGGGGTCACACCGCGTCGGAGAGTGGTACTCGATGCAATGATCGTGAAAAAAACCAAAATCACCGATATAACGTAACTAACAAGGCAAATATTAGAATCCATAACGTTGTGTAAATATAATCCTCGGTTTCTCTCTGCGTTTCGCGGAGAAACCGAGGTAGTAAGATTGTAAGAATTGAAGAAAATATGAGAGTGTTTACAAGTTAGAACTAAGAAGAGAATTATATAGTCTTATTTTTATAAGGTGAAGAATATTATAAAGCTAAGTGCAAATTTTAGGGTCCATGTGACCTTATATTATTTTTATTTATTTATGATGTTACCACTATAAACTTTATATTATAATAAAAATAAAATAAATGGGGCCAGCGACAGTTAAGGCGTTAGAACAGCAAGCTAAGTATAGTTCTTGTCAGTTGAGGGGTCACTTTGGTTTGTTGGTTTTTGTTATAGATATTTTATTACATTCAACAAATAATTGTTGTAGATTTTTTTTAAAAAAAAAATTATTATTGAGTTTTAAGTTATAATATATAGTATTGGCAGAGTAGTATGTATTTTTATTTATTTTTACTCAGAGAGTTTGAGTTTGAGTTTTTTATATACGTATGAAATCGGCTTTATTAGGAAGCGTTTTAACCTAATTCTAATGTGAGACTTTCTGGTGCGAATATGAATCTTGTTAAGGTTCAATGTGAGTACTGAAATTATATATAGAGATAACGTGAAGTAGTTAAGAACCCCATAGCAAAGAACGGTAAATATGAAGGAAAGAAAAACTCAAGATTCTTTTGAACTTTGAAAAATCACTTATTTTGAATTATGAAATTCGATTACTTATTATGGACCAGATCCAGGGATTACTAGTCTGACTTAGTTTCTTTGTACGTCTATAATCAATGATATATACATCGTTTTTGCGTTTTTAACGACTGTAAATTGAATGATTATGGAACTTAGTTAGAGAGGGAGATTGTTCGTGTATGAATAAAGTCTTACATTGATAGTTAGAAAGAAAAATGAGTTAATTATAAGGTGTTGAATACTTTTAAAGTGTGAGACGTGTGCCTATAAAACCTTTTAGGCAAAATTATATTGATTTGACTCAAATCGAATAATATTTCACGATATTTCTTAGACCATTTTAGACCAATAATTTCTTATACTATCAAGCTCTACATATAAAAAATTAAATAAATTATACTAGTATTAGTTATATGAAGATGAACATTATACACATAATTTTTTATTTCATACCAAATATGGTTGTATTAAAATAATTGTTTTACGGTAAGTGCTTAGGGGCAAATAGGTCATTTGACGAAAAGAATAGAGCATTCTACCGTTATTTTACTTATTTTTGTTTGTTTATTGGGTTTTGGGATTTTCCTATTTATAATTTCTATTCTTTGGTTTCATCTAAAAAAACAAAGAAAAAAAACGTAAGAATCTTTTATTTTTCAATATTTGGATCTAATTTTATTTTTTAATGATCCTTTTGAGTACATGTTTGTTTTATATTTTAAACAAGATCAACTATTTTCTTCCATTTTTGTTTTTAATTTTTTTTAATTTTTTTTTCTTTCTAATATTATTTCTCACAGGTCTGTTATCGAAATTTACGTCGAATAAGGCTTCAAAGGATAGCTCCCTAACTTAATAAAAGATCAAGAACTGAACATAGACTTTGTCTAACGATAATAAAAAATGTATTTCAATCGACCTGTGTAATGGTGGATTGTTATGATCCCTTATCTTTGATCTTCTTTTTTTAACCTTAAATAAGCAATCAAGAATTCAACATTATTCTTGTTTGTCTAATGGTTATGAAAAGTTTCTTTCACTCTACCTACGTAATGATAGAATAATTGATAATTTGATATCCTTTAATTTTAAATTAACAATTTTAGATTTAAGCTTTAAATAAAAAATCAAATAAGAGAATCAACCCTTTGAAATATTTTTGTAATAATATATATCATAATTTTTTCAAGCCCTCAAAAGTGTTATTTAGTTTGACTTTTAGAATATTATTATTGGCTTTATATTATATATATTATTGCCATTTAATTTTCACGTTCTATTTTGCACTTTAGACATCTCTTTAGGGGGGAAAACTTTATGCTCATGTGATTGACACCTCTATTAGTCTGTTATATATATGCAATTTTGTTTTTCCATCACTTTTGGGGTCTTGGACAACTCATCTTTAATTTGATAAAAGTCCTACAAAGAAATTTTCGTGATTAATTTAATTATTTAATAGATAAATAATAATATACAAAAATAATTCAAAATTTTAGTTGAAATTGACAAATCGAAACGTATATTAGTAGTCAAGATGTTTAACTGAAAGAAAGGATTATAAGTTTGAATATCAAAATGAAATATTCTGACAAATCTAAAGGATTATGAAGCATTAAAATGACATTTGATACTACATTAACAACCAATGGACAACTCTATCTTCTTACCTTCGATGGTTATAGTGAAATAGATACGAACCTCGTGTCAAGGTTTGAGTTTTGTATATGAAAATAAAAAAATTATATTGGAGAGTATTTTATTCTTTAATTTCTCTTTTGCGACATGAATCAAAATTAAACGTGATCTCAATATAATTATTGAACATTAAATAATTTTAAAAAAAAAAAACATATTTCCTCATCATAATAAACCACATACTATTTTTACTAGTAATTAGTAAATGGAACTCGACATATTTATACACAATTGTTCCTCATCATTAGCTTGCATTTTTAGGGAGATCCTTACAAAAATCTGTTATTCCATTATTTATTTGTTTAAATCAGAGACGAATTCAAAATTTAAGAATAATAAAGTAATACGGTAAAGTATAATTTGTACACCTTGTATCAATTAGTATAACTATTCAACCTTTGTAAATGAAGATGTCGACAATTAAAGGTAGGTCTACCTCTTTTGTAAATGAGGATGTTGAGTAATCACGATCCTCCTACCTTAAGTTAGAAAAGAGGTAGACCTACCCTTAAAGATAGGAGGATCATGGTCACGCGATCGAAATATTCATTTACAATATATCACATAAATTGAGACGAGAGTGAAGAAGTAACAAACGTAAATAATCAAAGGTGATCTATATAAATTATTCGTCAAATTTCTGGTTCCGCCACTAGTAGGTGGGTTGTGGCTTCAACCTTCAAGACTAAGAATTATATATTATGGTTGAGGCAAAAACATGCCTCGTGCATTCCTTATCTATCCAACAAACGTATCACCAATCACACACTCACTTCATAATTATTTTAGGCAAAAACATGTCTAACTTTTACCATAGACAATCATTGACACGTTATTATCTTCTTTTCTTTAATTGCAGGATGTGTAACAATATTTATGACCAATCAATAATTTTATTTTATTTTTATTTATTTATAATTTATAGTCTTAAATATATAATATGAAACTTAGAATGAAAAGAAATATTTTTTTTAAAACAGATTAAAAAAAAGTAAGACAAACAAATTATATAGGGAGTACAGGTCAATAGCCCTTTGAACTTCTCAGCAATTCAACATAAAAGTTAGATTATTTCAATTGAACATCTGAATACATAATAATGTGTATCTATTAGATAGTCTCGATTCAAATTTTATAAAAAATATCTGAAGGTGTTCTCAAATATAGCATATTCTGTTCTTATAAATTATCAGGTTCTTAGACAAAAGTCATATATATAATAAAGGGAAAAAAGGTCTTAAAAATATTTTAACTTTGGCCAAAATTATTGTTACGATACCAAACTTTATAGAAGACGTTTACCCCCTGAACTATTTAATAGTATACTTTAAAGGTATAAATGTGCCCACGCAGACACTTTACTATTTATAATTATGCAATATTTTTTTATGTCCATGTGGACAAATATATAACTTTAAAATACACTATGAGTAAAAGGTCCTTTTCAAAATTTGGTATAATAATAGCAATTTCGATCAAAATTCGAATATATTTCAGATCTTTTTCTCTATAATAAATGTACAGAGAAACTATAACCTAATATTTTTTTGCATTATCTATTTTATAAAAATATATCTATATTTATAATGTATACAATTATATATTATATTATATATAATGTATACTTCGAATATATATATATATATATATATATATATATATATATATATATATAAAATTAAACTATCCAAGGATATATATATCCTTCGATAGTTTAATTTTGAATATATATATCCTTGGATAGTTTAATTTTATATATATATATTCGAAGTATACATTATATATAATATAGCTACCTAAGTTTTCATATAATAATAATAAACCATCTCAACATTCTAAGGGGTCATTATGCTTTTCTAATATTTACTAATTAAAAAGTTTTCATATTATATTTTTAGAAAATAGGACTAATGTACGCAGTACACGTAGAAAAAGCTAGTAAATATATTGGAAGCTATGATATATAGTTGGGAAAATTAAAGTTTGGTTCACTCATGCTCTCGCCGATTAACTTTTAGTCCAAATATATTTTTATGGGCGTTAGTTGCCATGTTGAACATATCTAACTCATTTTTTATTTCTTTAAATGCCATATGGAATTGTCATGTCATTTTGACCTTACCACATGACATTTATATGAAAATGAAAAGATATTTGGACTCATAAACACCTAATCCGACCCATAAATCAACTCCTTTTAAATACACTATCCGAACCATTTTTAATAATTTTGTAAATCCCGAAAATGAGTAAAAAATATGAAAAAAAATATAAAATTAACGCCAAAAATTCACAAATAAATATAGTAACTTAAATCTAACATTTCAATATTTTTCCAAATTTTTTTATTTTTTGGTAAATCTCAAAAATGAATAATTGATTAATGAAAAATATGAAAAAATATAATTTTAACGCCAAAAGTTCACAAATAAATATAGTAACATTTCATTCAACAATCTCAACATTTTTTAAATTTTTATTTTTTTCGATAAATCCCAAAAATGATTAATTTATTAAAAAAAAGTTTTCATATTTTTTCTTTTTTTATTAATAAATTACTCATTTTCAAAATTTGTCAAAAAAAATAAAAATTTAAAAAAAATTGTAGAATGAAATGTTACTATATTTATTTGTAACATTTGGCGTTAATATTATATTTTTTTCATACTTTTTATATTTTTTATTAATCAATTACTCATTTTCGAGACTAAACAAAATTATTGAAAATGGATCGGATAGTGTATTTAAAAGGAGTTGATTTATGGGTCGGATTAAGTATTTATGAGTTCGGATATCTTTCTATTTTCATATAAATGTCATGTGGTAAGGTCAAAATGATATGACAATTCCATGTGACATTCAAAGAAAAGAAAAAAATGAGTTGGATATGTCCAACATGACAACTAACGCCCATAAGGACATATTTGGACCAAAAGTTGGACGATGAGGGCATGAGTGAATTAAACTTTAAACGGAGGATATATCTAAACCTTTTCAAATAGTTTAGGGGCATATTTGATCATTTTCCCTGTATAGTTTAATAAATTAAGCGGTACAGTTAAAGATTACAATATTTATTAGATTATTAGGATACTTTTTAATTTCATCTATTCCATAAAGTTGGGATTTTTTGTTTAGTTATAAATAAAGTTAAATATACAAATAATTTAATACATCTACCCTACTTAAAAAAATAATTAATAACCAAATGCAAGCTTTTATTTTACACGTATTGAAGTACAGGCTTGAGAAAATCTCAAAGATTTTATGTGATAATGGATAGTAATATACTTTCGTTTTAATTTATATGATACTATTTAAGTCTTGAAAATTAAAATATTGATCTTAAATTTAATTTGAAAAAAAAATCAAGTAAAGCTAATTGTATTAGAGAATTAAGTAAAATGAAATTAAAAAAAAAAACTCTTTCCATTTTTAAAATTCGAACGATATCACTTAAATTAATTAAAGAGATAATGGTATAGAATGACAAACTAATAATATAAAATAAATATAGTAGCTACCTTTTGATTTATTTGTGTTTCATAGCAAACTGTTTGTTAGTCCCTCTCTCCCTCATATTTTCTTTCGCCTCTCTCCCTCTCTCGCTCGTTTATTCCTGTCGCTCACCTCTCTCGCTTTATACAATAGAATTGTATAAATTGTGTTTTTAATCGTATAAAGCGAGAGAAAATTATATAAGCGCATGCAAATACATATATCTTCGTCCTATACATTTATAATTATACAATACAAATATTTTCCTGCCTAAGTTTTTTTTGCCTTTCTCGTTTTATACAAATTCAAATTGTATATAATTTCTCTCTTTCTCGTTTTATACAATTCGATTCAATTGTATATTCCCCGCACAAGTCTCTTTTTGCCTTTCTCTCTTTCTCGTTTTATACAAATTCAAATTGTATATAATTTCTCTCTTTCTCGTTTTATAAGTTCAATTCTACCTTTCTCGCTTTCTCGTTTTATAAAATTCAAATTGTATATAATTTTTCTCTTTCTCGTTTTATACAATTCGTTTCAATTGTATATGTATAACGAATTATACATATATAAGTTTGTTATGAAGCGCAATTATACAAATATAAATTTTATGTTTGTTATATGTGAAAGTTGCCCTTAATTAAATAGGATTGGAGTAGTATATGTTACAGGTTGTAAGTTAAAGTAACCAAATCTCTATGATGACCTTTAAAAATATAGAACAACACTTACTATAAATCAATTATATTATTTATAGTAAATTTCTCAAATTCTTATATAAATGAGCAGATTGCAATTTATAAATAAAATATTAAAAATATCTTGTTGTATTGATAATTCTATACATTTTCAAATTTCTCATAATTTTATAAAGATCCATTAGTCAATAGAAGTAATAGAATAAGTAGTTATTCTCTAAAATAGTCTTTTCACAAGGTACGAACATTTTATTACTAGAGCGTAAATGATGAATCTATTCTTTTTACAAAAATTAAAATACCTTGACTCCTTTTAATTCATTCAAATTCATCTCAAAGTTAATGAGCTTCAAATCTTGAGTTTATCAAAGTATGAGTTTAAAACTTTATATGATCGATGATGAATTCAAAAAATTATAGGTCTGACACGAAAATTATAACATTCAAAAATATATAAATCCAAAGTTATCAAAATATTTATAATACATATGTAGATCAATATCTCTAAGCCTCCGCCACCAAACAAAGATGCATGTATGAGAAATGTACTTTCTATAGGACCCTATTTTATCGATGAGATTTATCATCATTTTACCGACTCTAAAACTATTATTTTTCTATCTCGTGTTCAGTATCTACAATGGAGCCTAGATTTCTGCGGGTAGAGCCCATTTGGGCATAAATACTAAACTAATTTCTAGAAGTTAGTGCAACATGAAGTTGCTGTGGTGTAGTGGTTATCACGTTAGTCTTACACACTAAAGGTCCCCAGTTCGATCCTGGGCAGCAACATTAAATTTTATTTGTTGTTCGCTTTAATTTTTGTTCCACCATCTTATAATCGATTCACTTTTATGGTTGACCATAGAGGTGTCAAATGAGCGGGTTTGTTGAAGTATCGGGTGATTTACAAGAATGGCCTTGGAAGTGTTGTGGCGCCTTAAATTTTATTTTTGTTCGCTTTAATTTTTGTTCCACCAATTTATAATCATTGTTGGTCATGTAGGTGTCAAATGAGCGAGTTGATTGCAGTATCAGGTGATTTACAAAAATGGCCTTGGAAGTTTGTGGCGTCTTGAATTTTCGCTCCCACTTTCCCCATAAGCAAACCTTCAATTTTAATAAAATTTTACCCAAACATTTTGACTTTTAACCTTGAAAGTCTATCCACGAATTTAGTAGGGGTAAAAAGTTCAAGACTTCTCATTTTAAAGGTTGATATATAATGATTGCAAAATCATCATATTTTCATCGACTAATTTTATCGTCCTTATTAATTGTTTTGGCAATTTTGGATGGAAAGAGATGGGGTTAATTAGTCTTTGCTATAATAATGAAGTTGATATATAATGATTGCAAAACATTTTGAGTCTTGTTAAATTATTGAGATTTTGAAGACTTTTGTACTAAAATTTTCCATGTGACATCATGTGAATAAGATTATAATTCATAAGAGAATAATTGAAGTTGGTACTTACTTGGCTGGTGGGATTTGATTCAAAAGAAATGATATGTTGCTTTTTTCAAGTTTTCAAGGAATTTGTTTCCTTCCATCAAAATAAAGAAATGAAGACTAATAATAGATTCGAAATTGCTAAAGTTTACCTTTTTTTTAATAATAAATGACGCATAACTTTTTATATGAAATTCCCTTATTCAAGAAAGTAAAGATCACGATCCACCCTCCCTAGAATTAAGTGTCCAACACTAGATAAGAACCGACTAGCACGAGCCAAGTTCTTTAACTTGTGTCATACAATTAACTGAGTTGTTAATGTTTGTTAATCATCAAAATCATAAATAATGCTCTTCATCATACATGTACTTATAAATAAAATAAAAATCAACCAAAAATTATAAATCGATCACCTCAACTTATCATTTTACATCTTATAAAAATCCTGATTTGATTAAATCTTTTACAATTTATCCATAATATCTTTGTAGTCTTCAAAACATTTTTCTTCAGACATAACATTTTAATTATTTCTTTATTATGTTTATATATATTTTTTTTAAATTTATTTTACGTTAAAAAATGGCTACCAAATACATATGAACTACTTAAACTTTACTTTTTCTTGGTTCATCCCCCTATTTATTTCTTTTACCTTTTCTATGTTTTTTTGGTTATTCTGTCAGTTTTTGGTATCCCATATTTGAGTCCGATTAAATTTAGATTCGCATTGAGAAATTTTACATTAGGGATAAAGCGCTAACAGAAACGGCTCCATACTCAAGGTGACTCAAACCTGAGCTAGACCTCTTGATTAAAAATAAAAAAATACTTACCAATGCATCACAATTCTCGTTAGTTTTTGAGTCTTTGTTATTATGCAACAACTTTATTTAAAGGGGAAAGTAAAGCACAAATAAAGTCTTAAAGAGCATAAAATTCAAATAAAGCATTTCTTTTCAAAATGTTTTGTACAAAAAGTTAAGGAGGCGTTTGACAATAAAATTTTGAAATTGAATTTTCAAGAATTTGTAAAATAACTAAAAAAGATGTTTTCATCTTTTTACTCCAAATTATTCACAAAAGGTCAAAAAATAATTTCAATATGTATTCATGGTCAAACACAACTCCAATTATAAAATATCATTTTTTATTTTGAGAAAAAAACTTCAAATTTCAAATAAAACATGATCTAACGTCCATTCAATTAAATAACCATCATCTTGTTGTGTAAGTAAAGCAGGATTTGAAATCTCAAGAAAATCCGCAATTAATATCATTCGAAAATGAATATGCAATGGATAAATCTACTTCTATACAATAGCTCATAAACCTTTACACGCCAAATATCATTCTTTTAAATCGATAAAAGTATAATTAAATATACATATAAAGCTAAAGAAATAATATAGACACTTTCTTCACGTCTATATCTTATAAAAAAAATACTCATAATATACCTTATGAGTTGGATCCCACGAAGCCCTTCTCCTTTTAAAACTTTTGCTTTTTAATTGAATATTCTCTTCACATTTAAGAAATATTTGTGCATATAAGTTCTTGCTTGCTATTTCAAAATTACTCGTAGCGTAAGCCAATAAAATTGTTGTATCGCATAGAAGTCGCTAAGATATTGGTAAGAATATACGGTTATTGCAAGTTTATAACTATTTTAGAGTTTGTTTATTTTGAATTTTCTATTTTATTTAATTGCGATTTACTTTTTAAAAAATTTATCTTGATGGGAAAAAAAATCTTTCATATTTAATTATTTTTCTCATTTGAAATGTCAATTAAAATGTTAAATATTTTTATAGGGAAATTTAAATATGGGAAGTTTTGATAAGCAAGTGAAGGAGAAAACACAAGAATTGAAGATTATTTTGAAGAAGGGAGTAAAGATTGTGGGAGATTCTTGCAAGAAGGGTTGGTACAAGATGAAGAAAATAAGGAAATGAAATCTTTTTTATAATTTTCTTTAATTTGAGAGGTTTTGATTTTATGTCAATAGGTATATATTTTGGTTTAATTTGCAAGCTTGGTTCTTGAAAACATAGAAATATAAAGAATATTTTGATTAATTTTTTTTTTTGGTGTTTAATTCTATGCAACAAATTCGGTTTTCAACTCTCTATTTTATGGTTTACTATGATGAATACTGTTTGTTATAGTTTGATTGAATATAAAATTTAAAAAAGAAAACAGTAATTTTTAAAATTTATGATTTTATGAATAATTAAATATTTGTATGAGTTTTGAAACTATTGATCATCTTAAATTTTGTGGTTTTTCTTATTCCTCTTTAATTTTTGAAAAGATCTCTTACATTGTGAGGTTTGATACAAAACTATGATATTAAGCATGGTTTAAACTAGTTCAATAATTTTTACTTAAATCTTGTACAGATATTGGAAATTTCAATAGATTTTTACTAATATTTAATAATAAATTCAGTAATAAAATGAGCTATATATTTAGATTTTGGTTAAAAATTGAGAATTATAAATTTTAAATGACATATAATTGCGATAAGAAACTTGTTAGGAGCCTGTTGCTACAAGTAACTTTAGGACAAAACAACTTCAACTTAAAGTATTTTTTAGAACCAATATTTATGATTCAGATTTGAGTCAATTTTTCTTAAATGTTACATTAAACTTTAAAAATCCATTTAAAATAGCAAAATGCACCTTAAGAAACTACATCAAACACTGAAATTAGACCAGAAATAGTAACTATAAAAAATGCACTTTCAAATGTGAGTTCCCTAAATCTTTTTTCTTCACGATTCTTATCCAATCTAACATGGAGTCCGGAGCCTAAAGGGTGAAAAATGTTAACAAAAATTTTAAAACGGTATATGAATTTTTTTTTTAGCCAAAACGGTAAAATCGCTCACGAAGTAGCGATTTTGTCCCCGGAAAAAATAAAATCGCTGCTATACCAACGATTTATTAAATTTGATTTTTTCTAAAAAGAAAAAATTAAACAAAATCGGTCCCAAAGGAGCGATTTATCAAAATAAAATAAAAATTAATAATTTTTATCATTTGTCGCTGCACTAGCAGCGACTTAAAGTGATTTTTTAAAAAAAGAAATTTTTGCTTCTTTTTTTTTTTTAAATGGTTTAAATCAAATTTTTTTTAAATCCGATTTTTAATTAACTTTTTTTTTGTAAAAAATCAAAAAAAATATTTAGCGATTTGATTTTGAAAAATAAATAAAAAAATTTAATTAAAAATCGTTGCCTTGGCAGCGATTTGATTTAAAAAAAAAAATTGATTTAAACAATTTTAAAAAAAAAAGAAGCAAAAAATTATTTAAAAAAAATAACTTTAAGTCGCTGCTGAGGCAGCAACAAATGAAAAAAGTTATTAAAAAATATTTTTGTTTTGATAAATCGCTCCTTTGAGAGCGATTTTATTTAAAAATTTTTTTTTTTTTAAAAATAATAATCAAATTTAATAAATCGCTGCTATAACAGCAATTTTGCTTTTTTCGCGGACAAGATCGCTACTTCGTGAGCGATTTTGCCATTTTGGCTAAAACAAAATTTTATATATTATTTTAGAATTTTTATTAATATTTTTCACCCTTTAGGCTCCGGACTCATCTAACATGATATGTAAAATATTTAATGGTAATAAAAATGCTCAACTTTGACAAATAGTATAATAATGCACGGTATGTTAGGGCGAAGTCATATGTATTTGACAACCCTTTATCAAAAAATTGCATTTATGTAGTTTGGTAAGAATATCTTGTTTGTGTGAAATATATTAATATTGATACTCTGCTTTACTCGTAAGTCGTAAGTCTTAAATTTACTTTCTTATATTTTAACACTTTTTAATAAAAGATTTGACTCTATTAGGATAAAATTAAACTTTAGAGATGAAATCGTTATTTTTCTCTAGGACCTATATATTATGCAAATCACTAGAAACATAAAACTAGATACGTAAACATACATGAATCGATAAGCACCATATTGTTTCTCTGTTTAGTACGATTTGAGGACCATAACCCATATATAATTGCACAAATTTATGTAATTCCAATTTTAGATCATTGAATCCATATAAGAATTCATACTTCATCAGATTATTATTTTTCGAATTCGAAACCTTTCATGATCATATCTAGGGGTGCATATCGGTTAGTTCGGTTTGGTTTTATATATCAGTTCAATTGATTTGTTTTTTATTTTTAAATACGCTAAACCAATAACAAATTAATAAGATTCTTTATCGATTTATCGGTTTTGGTCATTAACGAGATTCGGTTTTCGATTTATCCATTAAGAAAATGCTCATAAAAGATATATGATTCTCACTTCTCTAACAATTTGGCACGATACAGTAAGATAAGCAAATAGATGTAAATGCTTTGATATAATAAAACAAGAAATATAATGAGAAATTACATCAATAAGAGTAGATGTAGTATGAGGCTAGAATAACATGTTACAACTAAAATATAACTTGGAACTTCTGATGTGAAGTAGAAGTATTATAATGTGTAAAGTGTGTTGACAATTGTAAAGTAATGACTAGATAATGAAAGACCCGTTTACGGGCCCAATATTATAATTTTATAATAGAAATTTGGTTAAATTTTAAAAGAAAAATTATTATGATATTTTCAAATAAACATGATAAGAAATAACAATAAAACATAATATTATTAAAAATAATGACTGATGAAAATTATAATGAATCATCTCATTCTTTATAAAATAATAAAAGGATGAAAAAAAGTTATGACTTTGGTCTTAATATTTATTAAATTAGGAGAACTATTTTGTATAATAAAGAATTTTTTTTTCAAAGTAATTAATAAACATGATGGATTAATGTTTTATATCAAAGAAAGAGGATTTAAAAATATCAACAACAATTGATGTAATATATATTATAGTAATTTAACATGAGGTAGTTAATATAATAATTTATATAACTTGTTTAATTTAACTATGATAACATAATAGTAATAAATAAATGTTTTTCAATAAATTATATAATGACATATATGTTACGTGAAGTTTTGAGATTATACATAAAAAGAGAAATCAAGTTAATTAGATACTTTAAAAATTATCTCTACAATCCAAAATAAATAAATCAATGCCATGAAATTGAAAAATCCGAAGAGAACCAAACGAAATGACATAACATGCTTTTAAAATTGTTGAAAATTTTGTGCTTGAAGAGCTATCTCACTGGTTGCATTCCTTTTGAATTAAGCAATTTGAGAAAAGTAATTGTGATTGATATTGAATTTAACATGTTAACTAATTCATTAGGGTGTTTGAAAAGTGTGGATTGGTTGATTTTTTTTGAAAGTTGAGTCATTATAGAGAAAATTGATCGAAATGTAGTTCTTAATGTTGAAAAAGAAACTGCATTATTGGATTTCCTATAAGAGATCTATACCAGAGTGTATAATATTTAGGACGCAAATAAAAAATACGGAAAAGGCCTAAAATACCCTCGAAGTATTGAAAATGGTACACAATTACCCTCCATCCACCTATTGGCCCCCAAATACCCTTCACATCCACCTTTGGGTCCAAATTTACCCCTTCATTAACGGACTAAAATTAAAAATAATTAAATAATATTTTTAATTACGTGGCACTCAACCATTGATTGTAATTTAATTATTTAAATAATTTTAAACCCACCCATTACCCACCCATTTTAACTAAACCCGCCCCACTTGACCCACTTTTAAAAATACCCCATCTAATTAAAAAAACCTAAAACCTTATTCCTCCATTTTTCACAATCTACAGATAGTGCAAGAACTTTCATTGTGCAACTCCATCGTCTTCTTCTTCTCAAGTAGCAACTTCCACCGTGTTTCTCACGATCAAGATCTACAGAGGATATTTTCGTTCACAATCTCGACTTGAACTCAAGTAAGAACTTTTGTGCACTTCGAAATTTAAGTTAGGATTTAGGTTTTAATCGATGTTACTTGTTTTGAGAATCGATTTCTATTTATGTTAATTTTTCGTGTATTCTGTGCTTTTTTGACAATTATTTATGGTGATACAACAATTTGTTTAGTGTTGTCTATTTATGTTAGTGTTATGTGTTACTATTTTGATTTTGAGTAGAATTTTTTTATTGTTGTCTCAAGTTTGTTCTTTTCTGCCTTTACTCATAGTTTCTCCCTTTATTTCATAATATTTTTCAATTTGTGTTAGGCAGATCTGCATTTACTATTGTTAGGTATGAAATATTTTATTGAATGGTCCACTTTTTAGATTTTAGGTATTATATTATATACGTATGTAAAGTTTTACTTTGAAGCATGTGGTCCATATTTCTTTCCTCTTGGTAGATTCCTCTGTTTTTTTAAATATTTTGTTGTTGTCTAATATGGCTCTTTTCTCTTTTTTTTTTTTTTGTCTATAATGTCCTTTTCTTGAAGAATGGTTGACAAGCCATCAATCAAGTGAATAATTCAATGAAGCTGTTGGTCCTTCAAAATCAAAGAGAAAAAATATTTCAAAGGACAAAGTTGATGCACTCCCAAAGAGGTCTAAAAACGATGGAAAAGAAAAAGTTGTTGCACCTTCAATTCCAAATTTTGATGAGGATGAAGTTGAAGACGGTATTGAATCTGAGGATGATGATACAGTCCTTGCACCTAGAGTGATATCTGAAGAAAAAACTAGACTTCAAATGAAGAAGATGCTACAACAACCAATTGGTTCAAGAAGGATTAGTTTTAAGGGTGATGAAAATGGTGTTGTTGTCCCTACTAATTTGCCATACTCACCAAAAAAGCTAACTTGGAAAGGCAAAGAATGTGTGACCTCAAATCAGTTAAAAAAGGACAAGGAGAAAAATATTGGCAAGCTTAAGGCAAAGAGGGCCAAGCATTAGAAAGTAGTTGCTAAGTATTGATTTAAAGTTTTTGTTTAGTATGTAATGGCGCAGTGAAACTTCTTAAACTGCTATTTTTGGAGGGGCAAGCATTACAGATTAGTTTGATAATGTTTTGTGGGTTGAAAATATTTTGTGACTTGAAAATTTTATGAATGCATTCTATTACAAACCTTTAATATATTATTTTTTAAAAAGTTATCGGTGAAGTAACATCACAATTGAGACGAAAGAATAATTAAGATGAACATAGTCAGACTTTTAAATTTATCGATAGTTCTTATTTTGATACTTGAATGTATGACAATTTACTTCTAAATCTATTTTCGCCTCAAATTTTTAAAACACTCATTGACAGTAGCTTTTCTGTTGTTGTATTAGTGATGTGACAGGTTTATTAATTTGGTGGGGTATAATTAGTAATGAGTGGATAGTGAATTGATTTATAAATTATACTAATAAGTTAAATTATACCAAATAGTTGAGTGTTATGTATTTAAAAAATATATATATATAGTTTAAATTTAAAACCGTTAAATAAGTGGTCAATTTTGAACCCAAAGATCGATGACAATGGTATTCTGGAGCCAATAGGTGGGTAGGAAGGGTATTTTGGAGCCAATAGGTGGGTAGGAAGGGTATTTTGGAGCCAATAGGTGGATGGAGGGTAATTTTGTACCATTTCCAATACTTCGAGGGTATTTTAGGCACTTTTTCATTTTTTAATTAGATGGGATATTTTTAAAAGTGGGGCGGGTTTAATAATATTTGGGGCGGGTTTAGTTAAAATGGGTGGGTTTAGAATTATTTTAAATAATTAAATTACAACCAATGGTTGAGTGCCACGTAATTAAAAAAATATTATTTAATTATTTTTAATTTTAGTCCGTTAATGAAGGGGTAAATTTGGACCCAAAGGTGGATGTGAAGGGTATTTGGGGGCCAATAGGTGGATGGGGGGTAATTGTGTACCATTTTTAATACTTCGAGGGTATTTTAGGCCCTTTTCCGTAAAAAATAAAGGACGAAAAAAATTATTGGTATAAGACATGAGAGAGGAGAGAATTAAAGAGTGAATGAAATGAAGAATGAGTTACTGTCTATTTATTTGTGTCATAGACTTAGTTCTAGAAAAATCTTATAATTTGTAGTTTTTAGAAAAGTCATGTAACTTGTGGAGGAAATTTACCACTTGAAAAAAAAAATTAATGAAGTTTAAAATACAATTTATAATTTTTAAAATGAGATATATATGAAATGACCATATTTTTGTAGATTGTCCTCAACTTTTAAAATCAAACACATATTTAGATTAATATGTTTGAAATCAAGTAAAAGTACAGACTTGATTATATATTTTAATGAAGAACTACAGTTTTATAATCTAGTAAACATTTTAGGGTCCGTTTGGCCATAGATTTTCCAAATAATATTTGGAAAATTTTTTGGCAAATAGTGTTTGTTTATGCACTTTGTCAGGTAAATATTTTTGGCAAATATCTAAAATTCCCAAGTACTAGTTTTTTCTAGTATTTGGACAAAATCTCATTATTTGAAATCTTTTAAAAATTAAAATTTTATCCCAAACTTTTATTTTTTACAAAAACACTCTCTATAATTATTGCTTACGTTGTATTACATATTTTTTTACGTTAACACCAAAGTAGTGATGAAATATTCGGTGAATATTAAATGATAATATGATTATTGATGAAAATGATGAACAATCGGCTCAAGATAAAAAAGTCATGTGCTTTGTTTACTTCACAATGTATAAGATGATGCTTGTTGCACACACCACATTGCTCTACTGTAATGAACATCCAATTGACTTGTAATACAAACTTATGGTTAGTTTTGATTTTTTTAAAATTTATGGGTATAAATCATATTTTTCTAAAAAAATGAAATATATTTCCCAAATATTATAACCAAAGACATGGTTAAATTTCACTCAAATAATATTTGAAAATCTATGGTCAAATGCTAGCTTAGTTTACTTTAAATAAATATATCATCCTATTCAATTTATTTGTAAAATTACTTTTTAACATCTTTTAAAATGTATATTTTTAAAAATATTAAAATTAATTTGCTTATTCTTTAATTTCAATCTAATATATATTATTGATTTTATCATATTTGTTTCTTTTTCGATACATTAATTAGAGTCAAAATAAAGGTGAAAATAATTAACTATATTTTTAAGTAATGAATTTTTATGTTAAAGTGGCCTTTTTAGTAAGCATAAGGAATATAAAAATATTAGGAATTAATTAGAATAATAATTAAATAGAGATATCACATTAACTCATAAAAATTGTGAAGTGATAACAAAATGTGTTGATAGAAATAACATTAACCAACGATGTTTCTAATACTATTTAGTTTCTTGTTAGTATTCTTGATAGATTTTTGTAAGTCTGAAATTACATTTTTACCATTAATCACCATTTTTTTCATATACAAAGAGATGTTTCTAGAATTATTTGTTTCTCTTGCTATCTTTATTAATAGATTTTTATTAGTATAAATTACATTTTTACCCTTGATCGTCCTACCACTTCACTCTTCTATATAATAGAAATATAGTGTCTAGTTATATTAAATTATTAATATTTAATATTTATGAAGGGTATAATAGTAACTTACTACTCTCTAGTCCGGTATTGTTTGTCATGTTGCACTTTTCGAAAGTCATTAAATTTTGATATCCCAATAATTTTTGTATGAAATCATTAAAAATCAATCCAATAACATTTTCGTTAATACTCCCTCTATTTAAAAACAAAAAAGGGCCTAAAATACCCTCGAAGTATTGAAAATGGTACAATGTTACCCTCCATCCACCTATTGGCTCCAAAATATCCTTTCCACCAACCTATTGGCTCCAAAATACCCTTGTCATCCACCTTTGGGTTCAAAATTGACTACTTTTTTAACGGTCTTAAATTTAAACTATTTGAATATTTTTTTAAAATACATGACACTCAACTATTTGTTATAATTTAACTTATTAGTATAATTTTTAAAATTAATTCACTACCCACCCATTACTAATTAAATCCCACCAAATTAATAAACCCGTCATATTACTAATGCAACAACAAGAAAGCTACCTTCAATGAGAGTTTTTAAAAATTTGAGGCGAAAATATCTATAGAAGTAAATTATCATACATTCAAGTGTCTAAATAAAATTAACGATAAACTTAAAAGTCTGTTCATCTTAATTATTCTTTCGTCTCAATTACGTGATGTTACTTCATAGATAATCTTTTAAAAAAATAATATTTTAAAGGTTTTAAAACAAACCATAAATATTTTTAAAATTATATTTAAAAAAGTGCATGAATTAATTCGGAATGTATTACATCTTTACCTTTAATCATAAATTTTGAATTCAAGATTGAAATAGAATCCTATTGAAAGTGTCCTTCTAAATAAGGGGCTCAACCTAAATTAAATTGGGGCTTTGATTTAGACTCAAATAATTTTGGATATCATTTTCAAGAATCTATAATTTCGTCGTGTTTTAGTAGTGTTTATGAAAATTTTAATATTACAATTGATTTATTAATATGTGGGGTTTAGTTAATAACGAGTGGGTAGTGGGTTGATTTATAAATTATATTAATGAATTAAATTATAACCAATAGTTGAGCGCCAAATATTTAAAAAAAAATTTAAATAGTTTAATTTTAAAAAAGTTAAATAAGTGGTCAATTTTGAACCCAAAGGTGGATGACAAGGGTATTTCGTAGCCAATAGGTAGATGAGAAGGGCATTTTGAAGCCAATAGGTGGATGGAGGGTAATTTTGTACCATTTCCAATACTTCGAGGGTATTTTAGGCCCTTTACCGATTTAAAAAAGAATGACTCTATTTTTTTTTAGTCTTTTTTAAGTAGAATGACCAATTTCCTTTTTTGACAATACTTTAACTTTAACTTTCCACGTGACATGTTTAAGACCACAAGATTAAAGAATATTTTGGTAAATTTAACATAACTTTAATTTAAGATCATAAAATTAATTAGTTTTTTTTTAAATTTCATTTTAAGTCAAACTATATTATTCTTTTTTAAACGGAGAAAGTATAATTTATTAGTTGATTCAATTTTTACCCGCCCTAATCATATCAATCACATCATATGATAGGTAGTTTTTTTTTTCTCTTTTTTACTTTTGTGATATCTAAAATATAAAAACAACACTAGATTTAGCCAGTTGTCAATTAGCTTACGTGTGAAATTGTTAAACAAAATACATATATATATATATATATATATATTTAAATATAACAACAGAATAAAAAGGAATTATAATTTATTTGCCATGTTTATCGACATATCCCAAAGAATCTTCCTTCCCTTACCAAAATCAACTACACATAACATTTTAATCCTTTATCTACAACTAACAATCCTAGCCGTTCATCATCATATTAAGTTCTAATTTTTCATATCGATCATCATCTGTGTTGTTTATCGTATTTAGAGTATCATACTCTTTTATTTTCTTTCTCTTTTTGTAGGTTTTGTATTGTTTCTTTTATTAATTGCTATTTTTATTTTCGATATCAAAAGCAAATTCAAGATTTGAAAATAATGGATTCACCATAAAATTCTAGCTAATACACGACGTTGATTAAAACATGTCATGCAATAATTTAATCAACACAGAACTATAAAACTAATGTACTTGTATATATGCTAATTAACCGACTCTTATTGACAATGTTTGCTTGGTGGAGTGATGGTAATCAACTCCAGTTTGCATCATGAGATCGCATGTTTAAAACCATTCAATCCCTTGCCCTACAAAGAGGTTCATCCTTGCTTGCAGGCGGAGTCACTTATATGAAAGGGGTTCATCGGAATCTCATTCGGTAAAAAATTATATTATTTATACATTATTAAAATGATTCTTTTTTATGTATATATAATAGATGTCGAATCCACTTCGTCTATTTCGTGTGTTTATTTCTACAAATTTGAATCTCCTTATTGAAAATCTTGACTCTGTCATTACTTTCTTGACGCAGATGCTACATGATTGGTGAGCATCCATCGACAAAAAAATCACTTAAGATGATCATCGGGTGGTTATCGAAAACAAGTGAATAAATCGATGGTTATAAAAGCTAGAGCATACTTTTGCTGTGGACCGTATAGTACAAGATTACAACCCACTTTTTTAAAAATTATTCTCGGTTCTTTTTTTTTAACCATTTAAATACAGATATCCACCCAAAATTCGTTAAAATAATATTTTGTTTTCACAATTCCCTCTTCTTCTTCCCTCCTCTCTCTCTCTCTCTCTCTCTCTCTCTCTCTAGAACCTTCCTTTGTTACAGTTTCTCTCTCTACCTATACATACACTCTGTATATGCAATCTCTGTTTCTTCTTCTTTGATTCTGATTTCTAGTTGTTGGTGTTGATTCGGTGCCCTTCTTCGTTTTTTTTTTGATTTACGATTTTTTTAATGGAGATGAAAATGGAGGATTCGTGTATGCTTTCGTTGATTTCTGAGGTTTCTTCTGGAAGATGCGCTGCTAAAAATCGTAGAGTTACGCGGTTTGCGAAAAAACCTATAATACCGAGTACGCCTCGAAGTTGTAAGTTTAGGGTTTGTTAAATCTCCTGTTAGGGTTGATATCACATTTTACGTTTTATCTGTTTTGTTTCGTACTGACTGAAGCTGAATTTGAAGAATTTGGTGTGGAATTTAGTAAAGGTTGTTGTGAATTTTGTGATTTTTGAAGGAAATTGTTCTTTCGGAATTACCGAATTCTGAACTCTCTGTTTGATAATTCTGCGTTAGTTGAGAAAACTGGTTATTGCGTTGTTATATTTCATGCGAAAATTCTGAAAAATTTACCCGCGTTTGGTGATTTCTGTGATTGTATGGACAATTTTGAAAATCTGGTTAGAGATCTGTTGGCTTTTGTTGTTCAGAGGACTGCTTGAAAGATTTAAGAGGCTTTAAAAGACTTGTTTCTGTTGATCATTTTAAAGAAGTTGTTATCTGAGTTGAAACTGAAAAAGTGATTGAATGGCGGGTAAGCAATTAGCTTTCCCGAGGACGAGTGGTGGTAACTTGAAAGAGCAATTAGTGAGGAGAACTTTGCAGAATGTGAGGTCTCAAGGGCACATATATGTTGAGCTTAGAGAGGATGGGAAGAGGCTGATCTTTTTCTGCACGCTATGTCATTCTCCATGTTATAGCGATTCTGTTCTGTTTAATCATTTGAAAGGTAATCTCCATACCGAAATGCTTGCTGCTGCTAAAGCCACATTGTTGAAACCTAATCCTTGGCCCTTCAATGATGGTGTACTTTTCTTTAATGATCCGGAGCAAGATAAGCAATCACCTAATGTGAATGTTGGGAAAAGCAGACTGGTTGACACTTGTCTTGAAGATGAAAGTAGCGTTGCTATTGTTGAGTATGATGACAACTTGAGACATAATGGGGATACATATGTTTCCGAGTATGACTACAGCCTGCTGGATAGTGAGATAACTGGTAATGAAGAGGGTGATTACTTGGTTATTCCGGGTGTGTTGTGTAAAGACGAGTTATCTGATCTAGAAGTGAAACATATTGGTACTGGAAAAATTGCCGCTCGTATCAGTGTACGTGGTATTGACTCAAAAAGTATCCGTAGAATATGGTGTGAATGGTTGGCAAAGAAGGATTCTGATGATATTGATACCTCTGTGGTTCCAGATCATGATTTTGCGGTTGTTACATTTCCTTATAATTATAATTTGGGTAGGGCCCCGTTACTTGATGACAGATTTTTGCTCCCTTCCAGTCCTTATTCAGAATCTGAGGAGACCAGTGGTACTGGAAAGAGGAAGAGGAAGTCATTTTCAGACCCCGAGGATTTCAGTGAGTCTCTTAGTAATCATTGTGATTCGTCCGGGGAAGAATCTCAATCAACAAATAACTCAAATATGAAACTGATCTTGGGAACATGTGATGATCAACTAGTGAGTTCAAGAATTATATCCAGCAAAACTATGAGGAGAGAGTTGAGGAAACAGCAGCGAGTGGCTTCCGAGAGAATGTGTGATATCTGTCAACAGAAAATGCTTCCTGGTAAGGACGTGGCAACTCTTCTGAGCTGGAAATCTGGAAAACTTATGTGCAGCAGTAGAAATATGTCTGGGGTAACCACTGCTCTGTTTTGGTGTTTTTTTTCCATATGATATTTGGTTATTATTGTGTTGTAGACTTGTTTCTCCACTTTTGGAGCCTTAACAGAGATCCATTACTTGTTACTACAATTCATGCTCATACAAATCCTGTGTCAATACAGGCATTTCATTTGTTTCACGTATCTTGCCTCATTCATTGGATACTTCAATGTGAATTGCAAACCTCTGTGGAACCTGTTGACGAACCAAAAATGGAACCAAAAGCAAAACGAAGATCTAAGAAGAAGACTGGAACCAAACACAATGCAAAAGAGAAGGAAGATGAGATAAAATCAGCGAGACGGATCAACTCAGTGTTCTGTCCGGAATGCCAGGGCACTGGTATCTGCATCGAGGGAGATGAGCTGGAGAAGCCTCCTGTCTCACTTTCTGAGGTTTGCAAACAACCTGCAAGTTTCCATTCCTCTTTTTCCACATTGCCCACCCATCATCACACACACAAAAAATAAAAAGGGAAACCAAAATAGACGTCTTTCTTGCTTTGGTAGCTGTTGATCACCCCGTTTATATGCATTTTTTCCCACTTGATTGGATGGATACCTGTTGATCACCACAGTTGTGCTATTTAATTCATTTACATTTTTTGTTTCTTCAATGTGCTAATTCTTCTTAGATGAACTCTAACAGAATATACTCCCTGTTCCTGTATTCGTTATGTGAATTGAGAAGTAGTGCCAGTTTATATCTTGGCTGTGATCCTCAGCCATGCTAGTAATATCTAATATGTCTAAGTGCCCATTTAAGAGAATCCTGTTGGCTCATCGACCCAACAGATGATGTGGGGCCTAAGGGGTCATTTAGACTTGAACCTGTCGTGTTGCCATATTAGACTCATTTGAGTGCAGTGTTTTGACTGAGTGGATGTGAGTGAAGTTATTAGTACTTGTTAGCTTATATCTTTAGCTTGATTTTCAGGTGTACAGGCTCAAAATTAAACTGAGTGATGCACGAAAAGCATGGATGAAGAATCCTGAGGTGTTGCAAAATTGCTCAACGGGTTTCGATTTACCCCCTGAGCATGATGATCTTCTCCAGGTTGGAATATTAGATGTCATGTCGATATATATATGAAGGGGGATTTATCTTAGGGATCTTACTATGCTTTTGCTTTTGCAGGAATATGTATCGCCACTCAAATTGCTGCACTTTTATCGCGCCAACGTTTGAAGCTGAGGCTATATTTTTGATGTATCACACTGACGAGCATTCACAACCGTGATTTGTGTGGAATGAGTCTTTACTAGTGTTATGTGTAGAACTTAGTCTTTCCGTTGATATTAACCTTTTGTAAATTTCATCATGGGTCTGATGAAACTATTGGTTACTATAGTAGTGTGTAGAGACTTTAGAGATGAATGTGTAATATGAGAAGACATGATTTTCAATTCAGATGTACTCCTATTTGGTAAAAAATATGCTTTTATATCATGCTGAGACTGTGTAAATTGTTAGGTGACGCATATTTCTATCGTGAAACAAGCTGTTTGAGTATTGCTGAATAGTAGTATCAATGCTCCAGCAAGAACTTTATGCGTAGTAAGAGATTTTATATTTCAAGTGATGAGTAGTGTCTTCCATTGGTTTCTTATTGAAGATATACAAATGGTTTTTGTAATCTATGACATTTGAGCCAAATTGTTGTACCACATTATTCATATTTCTTACAAAGTTACAGCACAAAAAATAGTCTTTATCATAACAAGACAAGACATAACACTACACAACAGAAGAGAAAAAAATGTACTCTGCGAAGTGATTTATCATCAGCTTGCAGTTGTTGCCTTCTCATTCTCAAACTAGCGCTGCCTGCTAGATGATGCGCGTTTGGATATGGATAAAATGTTGGTGATGAGTTTCCAGAAACGCGCCCTGCATAAGCTGTTTCACCAATCATATTTGTTGTCGTGCCACCAATCCTGCTTGTATTTGACTGATGGAGTTGTTGAGGTGGAGTAGTGTGAATCCCAGGTCTTTCTGGTATGGCCATACCGTTAGCTTCAACTTCATCTTCAGATGTTTTTGTAGCTTGGTCGCGGCCATAGAGTGGAACCATGGTTGTTTGTGAAACATCCGCCTTGCAAACAGGGCATTGTGGGTGGCGTTGAGCTGGATTTTCAGAAGGGATGCTATGTAAGTGAATCCATTTGTAGATACAAGGCCAGCAATACAGATGACCACAATAGGTAACCACCGGATCATGTGCAAGATCTAGGCAAATGTTACACTCAAAACCACGAGAGAGATAGCCACCTTCGCGTTCATCATCAAACATTTTCGACTTCTCTAAGGGCGTACCTTCTTCTATTTGCTTGTTGCAAATGAAATCTAGGGCCATTTCATGCTTCTTGATTGCTAATGCCCTGTTAGAAATATATGAATAGATTCCAGGATCTCAATACAACACAGAATTGGATAAAATGAGTTGAAATTAGTTTATATGTTTGCTCCAACTCTACAAAAATACTTTAAACATGTGCTTTTTACCCCCTATTCCATCCAACAAGAGCTTAACTTACATCATAAAACACCAAATAAACTGATGTGCAACTATAAGAAAAACTACTACAAACTTATGCATATAATTTAGAAACTGAGGGGGGTCTTTGTAGATAAAACTTGAGTGTATATTTATTCAATTTTATAGTGTTTACTTGAGCACACCAAAAGTAGATACTAATTGAAGCCAAGTCATACTCTTAATGGCGTGACGCATTTTAGCGAAAATCATTTAGATTTGGCCTAAAACAAACCATATCTATCTCACTAGTCATTAGAAACAACAAAATAACCCCCTCCACCCCCAATTTCCAAGAAAACAAAAATCCATTAACAAAAACCTAAAATATGATACTTCAGGCACAATAGAAATCTTTGCTCGGAATATTCCGTGCTCAGGTTGTATTCTTCAAAAATACGCTACTTTTGAGAAATTCGACATGCATCTATCCATATTTTTTGAAGAATTAAAACAATATAGTTAAAAACTTTTCAAAACACCAACTGAATTACAAAAAGATCTAAATATTTTTCAATATAATACAATCCACAAGTGAATTAGAAATATAGACACAAAGAAGGAAAAAGGAAAATACCTCAATTGGATACAAGCATCAGAATATCCCACTAAAAAAAAACACTTTAATCATATGTTGATTGATATTAAGTCCCCAAAAGGATGGAGGGGCTAAAAATAGTCATAAAGTGAATGGTGTGCTATTGAGTATGACACTTTGGTAGTATATACTGGCCATTAGGCCATGTGTCAAATATGACTAAAGCAAAGTGTTATACGCCATCTGTTTTAATTTATGTGATATATTATTTTAGGTGAAAGACCTAAAATATCCTTCAATATAGGAAATGGAACAAAAATACCATCCTTCCATCTTTAGACTCCAAAATATCCTTCCATCTACCTATATGGACCTATATTATCCTTCCACTTAACAGATTCTTTCAGAATAATAATCTATCCTTTCATTATTGACGTGGCAGCGTTTAATTGGCAGGTTAATTTAAGTTTCAGCCAATTAAATGATGTCACGTCAATAATGAATGGATAGATTATTATTCTTAAAGAATCTGTTAAGTGCAAGGGTAATATAGATCCATATAGGTAGATGGAAGGATATTTTGAAGCCTAAAGATGGAAGGAGGACATTTTTGTTCCATTTCCTATACTTGAAGGGTATTTTAGGCCATTCTCCGTTTTATTTTTAGACAATTAAAAATAATAATGTATTTTGATGATATATTTATATGTTTAGTGATAATTTAATTTTAAAATGCTCATTTTATCTTTATTGAGATGATTTATATATTAGAAGAAAAATAACAAAAAAATTAAAGTTTTGAGGCATGGAAGGTCAGTTAGCGTTTTATTCTAATTTTTTTTACTTTATTTGATTTTTATTTTTCTCTTCAAAGAAAATCAAAGTAAGTATAATTTTCTTCCAATTTGAGTTAATCCATTCTTGGACGAAAAGTTTGAACTATATACATTAAAAGCATATATGCCCTTCACTCTAACGGAAGATTAAATAGGAACACGTGGCAATATCTTATCCATCCATAAATGTCGGATCGATAGATAAAATTACGACATGTGTATGTCCGTTAATATAAAAGATATATATGCTCTAATTTTTTGACGGCAGAGATATCAATGTCCTAACAGTATACTGGAAAGTATTTGCATATTATTTACGATAATTCGCGATATATCTATCTTTTTCCGTACTTTAATTCACCACCTTTTAGGTTTTTGGGGCTACTGAGCAGTTTCCTAATCGTTAATAGACATACTCTGACTCTCTCTAATAATTAACTAAACAAAATAATCAAGTATTGTACTTTACACTTGTAATTACTTTCTTGTATTTGACAAATAATAAATACTACTATTACTAAGATCTGTAATTAAATTGCAACTTCAAAACTGTGTTCTAGAAAATCTCTGTGTTCTTTGTGATAATTCTTTCATTTTTTTAATTATTAAATAGCTACAAACTAGAAAGCAATTAATCACCTTTTCATGTTTTTTTAGCCTACCTCCTAATTGGCGTATTCACGCACCTCCTCTTCGTATATCTAAATCATCTTATTCTTCCTTTATGTTATCCGCCAAAGAGACAACTTTCACCTTGTCCCCTATAACACTCCTTTTTTAACAAATTGTTAATTCGAACTTTCAACCTGACATGTTTAAAATCAAAAACTTAACTGACAATTTGATACATTTCACATTTTTTTTTAATTGAAAGATCACAAGATTCAAAAATCATTTTACTTTCGTAAGCTTAGTATCAAGTTAAAATAAGACAAATAAAAAAAAAAACGGACAGAGTACTTGTTATTTTTAATCTTTTGTTTCTATAGATTGAGACAGATTTATGCAGCAGAAGCAGAGTTTTCATGTCAACCCAAGAAACTCAAAATTAACATCTTTTGACATTTTAGATAACTACACAAACTGTTGAAGTGACTGTAACTGAGACGGTTTGAATATGTGAATAGGAGATGTACTGATGTCCCTGTGTGGAGGTTGGCTTTGAATAGTTTTACGAAAGGTGGAAGTAGGCCAAGGAAGTATTCCGGAGAGAGTAATTAGACAGTAATGACACAATTTTGGCTTACTAAGGACATAACCTTAAATAGTAGGCTACGAAAGGCACAAATTATTTGCTTGTTCTTTTTATTTCTGTTACTATCGATTGTTTCTTTTACTTCAATTGTAGTATTATTATGTTGTAGTTATTATTCTTTTTTTTTCTTTCAAAATGTTTTAGTATGCTATCTTTAGTATGATTTCTTCACTTTCGTTGTTTTGATATACTTGTACTTGAGCCGCGATCTATTCGTAACAAACCTCTCCATCACCCGGGTAGGGTTTGCATTATTGCTTACACACTACCTTCGACAGAAAGATTATAATGGATATGTTATTGTACAAAAGATGAAAGAACAAAGAAAGGTAGAGCATCTTTTGGTTGTTAATGGCACAACTTATGTTAAGAAAAATGTGTATTAGCCAGCATCAAGAACACAAAAAGCTTCGAAGACATGTTACATTGAGCGAAGCTCGTATATTCAGCATCTAATAAGGTATACATATATACAAACTACACGCAATGTAGCGCGATAAGTGATCAAAACAAGAGAAGGCATGCCAATACACAACAGAAGAGGAAGAAATATAATCTTCCAAGTGATCTATCCGCGAGTAATAGCTGCCTTCTCATTCTCAAACTCGTGTTTATTTCAAGGTTATACGAGTTTGGACATGCGTTTCCAAAGACTCTTGCATAAACCACTTCACCAATCACGGATGATGAGGCCGTGTATCTCCTTGAATGTGGCTGTTGTCGATGGTTAAGTTGTTGCGATGGAAGTGAATTTGTTGTAGTTGCTATATCCCCACTACATGTTGGCCTCAGAGGCCTTTGTGGTATGACGATGCCTTTACTTGTAACGCCGTCTTCAGATGGTTTTGTTGCTTGGCCAGGGCCATAGAGCGGAATCAACTCTTTTTGTGAAACTTTAGCTTTGCAAACAGGACATAGTGGATTTTGGTGATCCGAGTCACTCTGGAATTGAATCCACTTATAGATACATGGCCAACAATAAAGGTGACCGCAAAATGTAACCACGGGATCTTTCACAACATCCAAGCATATGTTACAGTCAAAACCACTAGCGCGATTGTCTTCATCACGCTCATCATCAAACGTCTTCCATTTCTGTAAGGGGCTACTACGACATTCGTTAAAGGTACTCTCTGCTATCTGTTCTTCGAAATGAAGATCTAAAGCCATATCTTGTTTCTTGATGTAGTTTTGTTGATTTCTAGTGCCTATAGAAAAACAAATGCCAACAATTAGAAATCCATGATCTTAAATAAGATACAACTACGGTCACTCAACTAACAACTTTTTATGTCAAAAAGTCATTCGACTTTATTTTATAACTAAAAAGTCACTCAAACTATCTGTCATTTCACCTACAAAAAGACACTCAATCCCAAAGAGACATTGCAGTATAAGTCTGCATAACTACAATGTACATAAACTGAAAACAGAAAATCCCAACTCTGTATAAAACATATCAAACACCAATTGAACCACAAAAAGCTCTAATCTTTTCAATCAAAATACATCAAGAAAACCTCTAAATACCAACAAAACCACAAAAAGCTCTAATCTTTTAAAATCAAAATACATCAAAGAAAACCTCAAAACACCAACAAAACCACAAAAACCTCTAATCTTTTCAATCAAAATACATCAAGAAAACCTCAAAATACCAACAAAATCACAAAAAGCTCTTATCTTTTTCAATCAAAACACCAACAAAACCACAAAAGGCTCTAATCTTTTCAATCAAAATGCATCAAAGAAAACCTCAAAACACCAACAAACCACAAAAAGCTCCAATCTTTTCAATCAAAATACATAAATAAAACCTCAAAACTTTTCAAAACACCAACTAAACTACATAAAGCTCCAATCTTTTCAATCAAAATACATAAATAAAACATCAAAACTTTTCAAAACACCAACTAAACTACATAAAGCTCCAATCTTTTCAATCAAAATACATAAATAAAACATCAAAACTTTTCAAAACACCAACTAAACTACATAAAGCTCCAATCTTTTCAATCAAAATACATAAATAAAACATCAAAACTTTTCAAAACACCAACTAAACTACATAAAGCTCCAATCTTTTCAATCAAAATACATAAATCAAACCAAAAAACCACCACCACCAACATATCTCACAAATGGGGTGTAAATATTATATTTAGATAGATTATTTTCGATAAACTCAGACAATGAAAAATAAAAAAGAAAACACAAAAAGGTCTAATCTTTTTGAATATAATTACCTGAATACAAATCAAGATTGCCCTTTTAACTGATGATTTCCACAACTCCCAATCAAAAAAAAGGAAAAAACTCTTCAATGTTATAGTGAGTGATAATAAAGAAGCAAAGTGAAGATAGAATGAAGTAAATTAGGGGTTGGCTTTAATATATATACAAAAAGATGCACCTATAGATACAGTTTTTTTTTGTTTTTTTTTGTATGTATAGAAAAATAAATAATTTTTAGCGCGTAATAAAATAAAAATTTAAAAAAAAAAAAACTTTTGAAATAGCAAAGTTATCAAATTTGTTTTGGATAAGAGGACTTTGTTGGCCTACGTGGTGATGACAAATAATGTCTCTTTTTATTTTTTTGTGTTTTTCCAATTTTTTGTTCCCTATTTTTGGATTTTATTTTATAATAAAAAATTTAAAATGGCAAAAATAGTACTCCTAGTGATTCATGTTTGGGATAAGGATCAAATAGTCATAGTCACATACTCGATATAGTTTCACGAGTAAATCAAAAGAGTGTAGAGTTTGTACGTAACTTGTTGATAAACCTATTTTTGATATATATATATATATATATATATATATAATTAAAGTAGCTTTTTTATGTATATATATAATAAAAGTCGAAATTTCTTTAATTTCTTAGTATGTATGCTTCTTCATATTTTGAAACTTCTTTTTAAAAAATCATAATTCCACCATTAATATAGATAGATTGTTTCGAAACTTTTTTAGCTCAAATAATATTATATTAAAAAACATACGTATACGTATTAAATAAATATAACAAACACTAGAGAAAGCACAATAAGTATGTACAGAAAAACAACAATAACATCAATGTATCGAAAAAACATACAATAACTATTGATATTTTATTCTAATTCGTAATGTTCAAATTCTTTTATTTAAAATTATGTCCTTAATATGTATAAATATATTATAACCTATATAATTGTTGCTCACCTTTGCCCAATATTTTTTATAAAAAATTGGCTTTTGCTATCTAAAATTTATCATCACCAACCTCTTGCACCTAAGTGTAATGGCCTTAAATATCAAAATCAAAGTCATACCATATTTCACCAATTAGTATAAAATATTAAAGTCAATTTATTAGTCTTTTATCAACCAATTTCTTTATTATAATTTAAAACTTTTTTTTTAATCAACTATTTTTAGTTTTGTGGGACCTCTTTTTTTCCTTTTCACATTGGTAGGTGTATAATATACTAATATAATATGCTATTTAGCAATTTCCTAATCGTTAGTAGACACTAATTAATAAATAATAAATATAAACACTACTTTACAAAATAAATGAGTATCCTACTTTACACTTACTTTCTTGATTTTGACTAATAAATATTAATATTAATAATTACGCGTGAATTAAATTGCAACATCAAAACTATGTTCTTAGAAAACAAACTAAGTTCCTAGTGGCTTCCAATATTTAAGAAGCCGCCTTAATTTTAAAAAATATTTTTTGTGCTAATTCTATGATTAATTAAAAAATAGAAAGCAATCAACGTTTTGTATATACCTATGAAAATTGTATGTTGGGTATCTAATAAGAACAAATAAATGACACATTATATATAAATGTGTTATTTAATTTGATCTTAATTGATATATATATATATTCTATATGTGTGTTCATTAATTTTAGATGTTCATAAGTAGACAATTAAATATATATATATATATAAAAATTGAATAAGTAAATACACGAGGTCTTATATGATATAATATGTGTTCTATGTGGCATATGAAACAGATCAGAACAAGTTATCTTACGTGAATTGTCATGTAATTAAAGACATGTGTTTTTGTTTGTTTAATTTTATACAAATTTATCTATATTATGTTCAATGGCGGGCACAGAATTTTCGCTCAGGAGTTCGAAAAATAAAAATATAAATGTGTAAATAAGTCTTTCAAAATGGGCCCTTTGAATTTTTCTTGGGTTTAAAAACACACTTTTGGCACGTTTTTAAAATTAAAAAATGCTTGAAAAACAGAACTGATTTTTTTAAACAAAAATAAATTGAAACTATAAAAGTTAATAAATATTTTTGTGGGGATTTGAACCTGGGAATGCTACTTAATATTAAGGGGTCTTACCATTGAGCCATCTATTTTTATTTGTTATTAAAGAGGTTCAAAATATATTCATCTATAGAAATACAGAAAATTTACCTTATATATATCGCGTATTTTTTGCCGAGGGTGTTCGAGTGAACATCCTAAACCCAATGTGGATCCGCCCCTGATTATATTTAGTTGATCATACATACATATACATATCATCATAATTAAATAGGTTATATGCGCGATTTTAATTAAGATTAGATTCTATATGCACACAAATATAATATATTTTGCAACATTTTCAAAAATATATACCAATTGACCTCTAAAGAATGTTGACATCATATATTTTCATTTTAATTTAATTCCGTCCAAGAATTAGAGGTTAAAATGTAAACTTAAAAAAGTCAAAGAGGTCAAAGAGTAAATCCTTGATTGAATATTATATCAATTAGGAGTAATAATTAGGATAATTTTATATGACAACAATAATATATTAATGTAATTTGGTAAGTTAGACTTGATAGACTGAACGAAATCCCTCCATCACTTCATACAGTTGATACGGATAGGGGACGTCAGTTAGACATTAAAAAATTGGATTATAAAGTTGCGAAACAGAATTTTGAATTCGATCAATACTTCCAATTGAATAAGTATGAATAATGGATCCATGGATGAAGATAGAAAGTTTATTTCTAATCGTAACTAAATCAAGCGAACCCTTCTAGATGTTTCGACGCTTGGTTCTCGAATAGGATTGAATCTAAGATGAATGCTTGGTTTACGTTGTGGAAGAAAGACATGTATAAAAAAGGTTCTTTCTCTCACGTAATTTTGCCCGCCCGTTTCATTTTCGTACCGGAGGAAATGGGATTCGAAACCCAAAAGATATATGTAATATTATTCATGTTTTTATGGTGTAGAAAGACTATTATGATGTAGGTCTAATCATCACTCTGTAGCATTTATCCTTAAGCATTGGCGATATATTCTTATCACATAAAATTCCAAATACGAGATTCTATTTTACCCCCTACACCAACCCTAATCCATAGGACAACAATAATATTCAATTAACTATTAATCTTCTATCATAATCCGTGATTCTATAATAATTCTCCTATTAGACTCATATCTTTATTAAACTAAAAATATATCAAATCTTATCTAATCAACTCTGCTCGACCTACCTCAGATCTACTATCATCGATCTTTGATCTCTCACACCTCCTCACCGAATACTTTAATTTCAAGATCAAAGTCATACCTTGATAGTTAAGCTAAGGCCTTATCTACCCTAGCAATTAGTATATAAAATATTAAAGTCAAGTTATTAGTCTTTAATCTTTATATTATCACCCAATTTCATTATTCTAATTTAGAGTTTTCTTTTTTATTTTCACATTGGTAGGTATAATAGGACAATTAACATTTTCTTAATCATTAGTAGACATACTCTGACTCTATATAATAAAATAAAACAGTACTATTATTAATTAAATTAATTAATTAACATAAACGAGTATCGTACTATACACTTTTAAACTTCCTCGATTTGACTAATTAATACCTTGATTAGTACTACGCGCTTGATCTGAATTAATTAGTAATTATTATAATTTATCAAAGTTAATTAAATTACTACTTCAAAACTATGTTCTTGAAAATCTGTGTTCCTAGTGGCTTCCAATATTAACAAAAGCAATAATAATGAAAAGAAAAGATCACATAATTTTACATGAAAAATCCTCAAAACACGATCAATCGACAACTCTTATTACTTCCAATAAAAGATGATGCTATGTTCATTTCAGAGTGCTCACACAAAAGACAAAGATCGTGACAGAGATTGTAACGGCTACAAATTATCTGAGATTTCAAAAAAATAATATACCAAATACGTTATGTTTATATAAATATTATTAATAAAAACATTAATTTGCTTGTTTTCGACTAGAAAATGAGATATTATCATTGGTTCGTCAGAATGATGAAAGCCTCCTTGTTGCTATTATTTAACTTTGCTTCTCGAAGAGTCTATGTTATTTGTCATTTGTCAATTAAGGAATATTTCCGTCTCAATTTGTTTGGTAGATTTTATTTAATATTGTATTTAAAGCCTATATATTATGAACTCGGACAATTATCTTCTTATAAACTAGTTTTTAAAATTGTGTCCACACTCCATAGAATACATGATAGTTATATTGTCTGCGCTCCAATTTACCGTTTGGGGATGTAAGGGGTGATAAAAGTTTCACATTGTTTTACAAACTTGGATGATTCTTACTTATGAGCTAGCTTTCGAAGTTAAGTTATACTTAAATACATAATTAGTTAAACTTTTAACTTACCCTCTCCCAAAATCCTTTTGTGCTTCCCTAAACAAGACAAGGGTTGAGTGGGTTCTAAACTAAATATTCACAAAAATATATCAAAATGCTCTTTGAAACGCGTAGTCTTAAATATGACATGTAAAAATCGGGACCTTAAGAGTGGTCAAAAAAGAACGAGACGTTCTTTTTTCAATAGACTAAAAATAAAGACAAACAAATTGAAGTAGGAGTATTAAATAGATCACGGATCAACCCGCCCAAAGAAATAAAGACAAACAAATTGAAGTAGAGGTATAAAATAGATCACGGATCAACGCGCCCAAAGTTTGCTTGGTCAAAACGGATCAAACGACGAGTTTAATCCCATAGCGCCAACTCAAATTCGAATATTCGGGTTGAATATACTTCCATGGATCAATATTAACACCTATAATTCTGGTAAAAATGAACTTCATTTAAGTTAAAAAGCTCAAAACTAAGTGTAGCTTTGGTTTTACCATTCAAAAGAAAGAAAAAAGAAGACAAAACAAAGCAAATGTAGCTTTTGGCTTTTACCATTTAGCAGCTTCTACAAGAATTTGTCTATGGTGGCAGTTAGACTTGTTTTGGGTACAGCACCAATGATAGCATCTTTCTTCTCTCCGTTAACGAAGATCATTATTGTTGGGATGCTTCGGATTCCATATCTAGATGCTACAGAAGGGCTGTCATCGGTATTCAATTTGAAGCACTTCGCCCTTCCTGTGTATTGCTTCGCAAGATCACTGATTACTGGATGAAACATGCGACATGGTCCACACCAGGGAGCCCAAAACTCAACCACCACGGGTTCAGTAGCGTTCAGAACAAGTGAATCCCATGTTTCCTCTGTCACGCTAGGAACTGAAAAAGAACAGAAAATGAACCATACAAGAAGATTACGCAAATTTGTCTGGAAAGCTAAAACTTTCAACCAGTGATGAACCTCCTCCATATACATATAGTGACTCGATATGCGTCTAGAAATCATTCAGACAGTCTCCCTCCACACCAACCCCCAAAAGCCAAGTAAAAAGAACATTGATAACGCTATGATAAAAAAGAATATCATCTAAAACAGTTTGAACAAATGAAAATACAAAGACGGCTACGTTTATACTACTTGGAACACCAATTTGAATATAAATATAGGCTAGACTTAAAGGAAGTGTAAGTTTCTTTTTTTATGACGTGGTGCCTGGGCAAGCTTGGTCGTACCGCGACTATTTTACTAAGTACTAGCTATCTTCCACAAGGCTTGAAGCAGATGGAAAGAAAACACCTACCTTATTGACCACTACACCACACCTTTGGGTGCCATCAGTGTAAGTTATAGAATGATGTTGAGAAATTGTACTAGTCCAAGCTTTCAACAAAATAGATATACCCAAAATTCTTTTGGAATTACGGTGTCAAACCATGGGATCAATTGCTAAGGTTTTTCTCTATGTGCTTGAGAATTCACTCTAAATGTGAGGAAGCAATAATGTCGGTTAAAGGTCTCAGGAACCTAATACTAACAAAGTTTGACATCTGCTTTTGAAGAAAGTAAAACTGAAAAATTGTGCAATCGTTGAATGGAAAAATACTACGAATTAAATGGATAGCTCAAAAGTTCTCTTCCGCGACTTTCCTTCGTTTTTCCTCCGAGACAATTTCATGATCTTTCACCCAAGGACATCAAAGCTAACTAATTCATCGTGAATTTCACTGCACAACCTCTCAACATGCGCCAGGCAAAGCAACAATTTTTACAGTAATGCTTACTTGGTGGAAGAAAATTCCTAGCAAACCTTTTCAGTTTTGTTAGTTCAATGAAGAAAGAAAAAGAAACTCCCAAGAGTGTGATGACGATTCAACTCCCAAAATAGGACAGAGGGCGTTCACTCTTCTTATAAAAAATGCAGAGTAACATACACTACCAATTATTATTTTTTAAAAAAGCCTTCACTATGGGTAGTACTCTCGTTGGCTACAATGCATCCCAGGCCATTCTGAAAGAAAGTTCTTTTGCCCCAAGAAAGTTAGAAGAAGATAATTACAAGAAGAAATATTAAGTACACAAACAAGAACTTGTTTGCCAGTTATGGAGCAGTATTGCTAAATCACTCTTATCCTTCGTAATACATGTAATAAAACTTATTTGCTACAAAACCATCGAAAAGATGTTCCTTTCTTAAGCTCGCACTAGCTCTAGAAGTTTTCAATTTTACTACGAAAAGTCCTTTGCTCCAACACCAGTCACTCTTGTCCTTTGATCTACTACCATGAAAATCACTTAGAATCAATTGACAATATTTACCATGGCTTAAGGTCCCACGATTTTTATATCAATCATAACCAACGTGCTTACTCCTCAACTGCGGGTACATGCATAAAAGCCACATCACTTTCTTTCAAGTATATATATAATGCCAGCTTAACAAGCACTAACCTAGAAAAACACTCCCATTCAATATAGTCACATCACTGTATCTCCAAGAAGCGAGATAGTGTAAGCTGAACGAACCACTACCCCCTTCACATCTCTCCCTATACACTAATCTAGCTGATATTTTTGTCACAATTCCTCTCCTAGAAAACACTCAACTCAGATAGTGCTCTATAGCATTTTACGCTAAATCATGTTTTTTCATCAGATATTTGACTTCTCCAGCTCAGTCTACTAACTTTTTCCTCAGTACCTAGATGTGTTTCTCATAGTACTGAAATTTTTTCAGAAGTCTTTGTCCATCCCTTCAATTGAGCATATTTGAAATCAGCTAAGCAGTTCTTAAGATTTGAACAGATGAATAGTAATACCATGTCGGGAGCTCTTGATCCTTCATGCCATCTTGATTATCAAGAAGATGTGACCATTGTTAAATTGCATGACTTTTCCTGCGACATACTAATAAATTCACCCCTACTACGTAATCTACGATATCTCAGTGACGGCGAGATCCAGACCCTGCCTCTGCCACTGAAACCTTAATAAACTACCCACAGTAAATAGCAACAACGCACATTAGAACAACGTCAGTATATTACAACTACCATGAAATTTTTCATGATGTCTTGTATCAAGGATTCTACTTCTTCCCTCACATTAAAAGTAGGTTGAATCCACATTTTTGCAGCTTATAGGAAAAGGGACTCACATCATCAGAAAAGAGAAAAGAACATGCTTATATTGTACAGAGTGTTGAAAGCCTTACACGAGTAAACTGGCTGTATTTTTCAACCTTCCTAACAGCCAGAGATACATCCAATATATGCAGCTGAATTTTGGACACAGGGAGTAAGCAAACATCTTCAAATTGCAAAGCTAGTAGCTGAAACTTAAACTAACATATCCTCTTTTTTGTATTTTTGGGATAACTCATAACTGTAATGTCTTGGCCAACTTGCGTACAACTCGACTAATTCCACAGGATATGTGTCAACTCCTACCCGCAACAGGTACCTAGTAACTTTGCCCACCAAAGGAAGAACATGAAGGAAGAAGTCACCTAGTGTTTTTGTCACTATTCTGATTTGAACATGAGACCTCATGGTGCTCAACCCACTTCATTGATCACACATCCTCCTTATTGTTATCCTGTTATGTTCTACATAATCTTTACTCTCTTTTACTTCATGTAGCATGTATTTATAACTGTTGCATATATTCCTCTTTCTTTCGATGACTCACAAAAATTCATATCTTAGTGGTGATCGGTCTGTCTTCTGTTATTACCACGCTATAACTATAAAATAGTCTACAAAAGCAGTTCCATAATAACATGATGTTTAGGTACTGTCAACCCATTTACAACGAGAAGTAGCAACAACAATGGGGGATTCATGATTTTAAGAAGTGGATACAGATTGCACCAAACTAGTCCTTAGAGGGGTTGGATTCTGTTGCAGATAATAGTAAGTTAACTAACACACAATCACAAAAAAATAACACAAAGATTAACGAGGTTAGACATAAATCTACATAGTAAACCATCACAATGCGGAAATTCAAGAAAAGATGATATCTTGAGAAAAAAATCTAATACTCCCTCCGTCCCATTTTTTTTTAATACTTGCACCTCAACTAATACACGAGATACCTGTCACCTCTCACCAACAACAACAGGTACCACATAACTCTGTCTACCAAGCTCACGGTGCTCAAACCACTTTATTGACCACTAAGTCACATCTTTGGCACCTCCCTCTGTCCTCTGTCCTATTTTATGTGTCATTTTCCGATGACATTTCAAAATTAAATTTAAAATGTCAATTCGATTAATATTCAAACCTAAATTCAATCAAATCAACGATGACATTTCAAAATTAAATTTAATTATTTTTAAACTACATGCAATTCTTCTCATATCAATATAAAGAAACAAATATTACATTTCAAAATGTTGCTAGTTTGAATCTCGAGAAGCGAAATATAGAAACGCATGGTGTAGTAAAAAAAGCTTTTAAAAGGGGGAAAATGTGAACGAACCATCGAAGACAACATCGGAAGCTTCGCCGGAGACGCTATTTGTGCGGCGACAAATCCTTGAAGAAGATGCAAGTGAAACTTGATTATTAAAAGGGGTATAGGATATAGAAAAGCCGGTGAATTTCAGAGGGGAACGGCGATCCCATGCGGCGGAGAACGGCGGCGAGGGGCGGACGGATGGGCGGAGATTAGAGGAAAAAATTGAAGAGATGGCGACTGAATCGAGAATTGTCGACATAGGAGGGAAACTGTGCGACTAGTTGACAGATTTCTATGTTTTATTATGCAAATGTGAAAAAAGACACATTTTATAGCTGCACTAGGCTCAATCTTTTTCCTTCGTATTGGAGCCGAACTAATTCAAATACTCTCAACTTTGACTTGGTATCCCATTCTGACTTCGACTCGAGACTTGACCTAGACTCGTGACCTAACTCTCAACCTTGACCTTGAGTTTGGGTTGGGTGGGGTTGAATTTCTAGTCAGAGTTAAATCTCGAGTCATTATCAAAATTGAGAGTTGAATTCTTGGTTCAAATTGAGAGTCAAGTCCTAGGTTGGGGTCAGGTTTGAGATTTGTGTTATCGTTAGATCGGGAGAAGGGTTTTCGTGTGTGTTAAACTGTTCGAATTCTAGTTTGACGTTATAGTATTTGATCAGATACTTAAATACTATAGGGATAATATTTTCTTTTTACTAATCAAAAGATGTGTATATAGATAATTTATCCTAAAAAGTATTCATACCAAGTACACCCTTAAGGGGCCGTTTGATCGTGCAATATGAAATTATGAATTGAAGTTGCAGTTTTGTTTGGACGTGCAATTTGGACGTTTTATGTTGTATATTTTCTCATCCGGGCTAACCCATACAGGCTTTGATATTTTACGGGCCAGGCCGGGCTAGCCCATTTTTGGCGTGGGTCAGGAAACGGCCGGCCCAACCCACAAGTACGTGGGCTACAGGCTTGTTGGGTCAGCCCACTTTTTTAAAAATTATATTTTTTATATAATTATTAAATTAAATTATAAATTATAATATAAAAATATTATCATAAATATTGACAAAACAATATTACATGATGTTAATGTTACTACTTGTTAATCAAACCCATAAATAATATATGTATATATATATATATATATATATATATATATATATATATATATATATATATATATATATAAAAATCTGAATCCAAAACAGCTGATGTGGCAGCCCCCAATGGCCACCATTTGGAACTCCTTATTTTATCTTTTTAATTAAATAAAAATCTGTGTTTTTATCCAAAATAAAAATAACCCCTCATTTAAAAGATCACACTAAATAGTAGTAATTAATTAATCAGCCCACAATCACTAAAATTCAGCCCATCCGAAACGGTTCAAATCCATCCCACTAACATCTCCTTAATTATCCAATTTAATACGTTACTTTATTAGGCTTCTGATACTTTATCTTTGTCACAAGTTATTTCCTCAGTAGCCATCTTCTCCCTCCCAACTTCTTAGCCTATCTTCTCCCTCCCAACTTCATAAGTAAGTAGCCAGTCTTCTCCCTCCCAACTTCATAAGTTTCATAAGGTATGTATTCTGTTTTCATCTTAGGTTTCTGTTTTGATCTTCATGATTTCTAATTGTCATGTTTTTAATTTATATTAATCATAATTGATTTTTGTGGCCTTTCATACCCTAATTCTTCTCATATATATAGTTTGATTGATTTGTATTAATCTTAATTGATTTTTGTGGCCTTTCATACCATAATTCTTCTCATATATATAGTTTGATTGATAGTGATTCCTATATTCATATCCACATTTGCATTCTTTGTAAAAATCAAATTTCAGTTGTTACAATGCCTTATTCATTCCTTTCGAAGTTCGTTTCTGGTTGACATGATTTTATGATAAGGGTTCGACTTTGTAGACTCTGCTATGCCATTATTTCCAACAAAAATGGGGAGCTGATTCAAAGTTTATTTCTGGTTGACATGATTTTATGATAAGGATTCGACTTTGTAGACTGTGCTATGCCATTATTCCCAACAAAAATGGGAAGCTGATTCAAATTTTGTTTCTGATTGACATGATTTTATGATAAGGGTTCGATTTTGTAGACTCTAGTATGCCATTATTCCCAACAAAAATGGGGAGCTGATCAGTATTGGAATGATATTTGTAGATGAAAAGATAAGGTATGTTATTACGTATCCAAATTCAGTTGTTACAATGAATTATTCATTCCTTTCAAAGTTGGTTTGTGGTTGACATGATTTCCTCATACGGGTTGGACTTTGTAGACTCTGGTATGCCATTATTCCCAACAAAATGGGGAGTTGATTAGTATTGACATGATATTTGTTGACGAAAAGGCAAGGTATGTACTTTGTAGACTCTGTTATGCCATTATTCCCAACAAAATGGGGAGTTGATCACATGATATTTGTTGACGAAAAGGCAAGGTATGTTATTACGTAATTCCTAAAAATGGAATTCACTTTATCAAACTATATATGATTGATTCAAGGGTGAACAACAACAGTGTTTTATCAAGTCGATATTTATATATAGTGTGTTTCACTAAAATATTTAAATGACTACGTCATTTTTAACAGAACGTCTTCCTCATCTGTAGATGTGGTTGGTTATTTATACGAAATCGGTGATATGGAAAGTGCTTGGACGAACCGGAAAAAAAGGGAAAATCTACATTGTTACAAATTAGTAAGTCACTCATCTTATTTTAATTAGTTTGATTATGTTATCTTCTTACAAAATAATAGTTAGATACTTTTATGATGGCTAATCTTAGGTGCTACTGAATGGGAATTCATTTGAAATTATTTTGCTTACATATTTTAAGCATCTACATTACTGACACATGTGTATTAACAGATGATAACTTCACTTCTTTTTATTAAATTTTGATAAATCAGATGACTTTTTCACCTTTACATTCTGATTTATATTTGCTCTGCATAGTTCTGCTACATCAAAAATTATCTTATGGGATGAACTTGGGGAGAAGTTTCCTCTTTAACTGTATAACAAGGATGCTGGCTCGTATATAGTGATAGTGACTGCTACTACAGTGAGATAATTATGCATCCTTCCTGTTCAGTTAGTTCTTGCGGCTATGCATGAGCGGGTTTCGTGCTTCTTCTTCTCTTATATTCCCCTATATTAGTTCCCACGTTGTTCAAATTGTTCCTTTGGTTGTTGCTATGTAGTCGTACATACATAGTTGAGGTTTTTCCTACTATTCATTTTCCTGCCACTTTGAACTCGAGTTTTGATAGTGGAAACACTCAAATAAGTTGATGAATTTAAATAAATAAAAGTGTTATAATTATTAAGTTGTTCCCTTTGTTTGTTCTTTAAGTAAGATTTAGCTATGGTTGGATGACTTTTTGAAGATATAGGATAGTTTTTTTGTCGGTATTGAAATGATAATTGATCTTAACATACATAAGAAGGTGTGTAATTGACCCTGAATACTTTGACATTGAGGTGTGTATAAGCTTTGGATGCGTCTTAGTTTTTGATCTGTATCCATGTAAAAACTTCGGCTGGTAATTGTCTTAAAACGTTTGTAATTATAACATAGAGCTGTTAAAATAAGAGTTCTTGAATCTGGTAAGAAGGAAAAGAGGGAAATGATGTTGGAGCTAATCTAAATGACTGTGGCTGCATTTCTTTGGACTGTATGAATTAACAAGTGTGATAAAATTGCAGGGGAGGCATTGCTTTAGACTAATAAAACATGGTTCAAGCTATATTTCAATATCTTTGACACAAATTTTTTGTTTCATAAAATATTTACAGCTTGGATCACACTCAATGAGCTATAACAAAAGAGTATATGTTTATGGATCTTCCCTTTGTGGCAGCCCTTACATCTTTCTCAAATGTGGATTATGTGTTTCTTCATCAAAAAATGTATTTTAACACAAACATCCATGATAGATATTACAATATGTAATTCAAGTGAATATATACTCATGTATGACTTAGTTTCTTAAAATTGTCTTCCATAAGTTGTCTTTTAGTCTAAAACTTAACACAAGAGGTATTTGATGTCACATTCACTTTTGGATTTGTGTTGTTGAAGAAGAGATGCTTTGAGTTTTTATACACCTGTCAAATGATAATTTCCACCCATTCACGAGATAACTTTCATACAAAATAACTTAGTTACTTATAATTGCCTTCTGCCAGTTGCCTTTGAGGAATAGTTTCAAGTGGTTGTTAACTCATGGATGACTTAGTTCTTATAATTGTCTTCCATAAGTTACCTTTATGACTAAAACTAAACACATAGAAGTATTTGCTACTCTATTGACTTTCAAGAAAATCAAAAGCCAGTTTGAACTTGTATAAATTCTGTGAAAATTTGTGAAGAGGGGGAAAATGAAGTGGTTTTTTTTACTTCAAGGATAGAAATAGAAATAGGAAAAGGAAATCAGGACCAGTGGTACTCCAAGATCAGAGTAAATCAGATATTTCAGGTGGTGGTGCAGAAAGGGCAACTAAGTCTTCATGTTCAACTTCTTCTGCACGTAGCTTCTCTGATGTGTATGAAGGGAAATGTCAGAATTTGAGGGTTTTCACATTTCCTGAGCTTAAACAAGAAGCAACTAATAATTTTAATAGGTTACTTAAAATTGGTGAAGAAGGTTTTGGATGTGTATTCTAAGGTAATATTAAGCATGTTGATGAAAAATGTGAATCAACTATTGTTGTCATTAAAAAACTCAATAGAGATGGTTATCAGTTAAGTTTTTTTTTTTAGAGTATGCTCCATTATGTGTAACTGATCTTGGAATGTGTGTTTAGTTTGACTGGTAACTGAAATGTGAATGCACACACATGTGATTTGAGTGTGGTCTTATTTGTTAAATTGTTGTTATCTGTGAAACTGTTTATAGCAGCTTTGTCTGATAATGGAGCATTACTCATATCATTATTCATTGTTGTTTTTTCTGTTTTTTTGTTGCTATGTTAGTAAAGAAGTATGATACTTACAGTACAACACTTTGGCTTCTTTTTTTTGGGTAGGTGCGTTTAATCTTTCATCTTTAGTGAAAAACTTCCTAACACATATTTATTAATCCGCGCGCGAAGCGCGGACATGTTCCCTAGATAAGGATAATTTCAGAGATCTTCCTCCAGCTTTCGCTCTATAACACTGATCTCCCTTGTTGTTTACGATATTATCTCTACCTCCCTTATTTCCATTTTCTTGTAACCATTCTTTAAATCTGTTTAAAATAAATATAAATTAATTTAGATTTGACAATTTTACCCTTGTATATGCAAGTTTAGATATAATTTTCAACGATTTATCTCTATTTGTTGGATCATGTTTCTTCTTCACTTGTGAAAATGTTTAACTAGAACAAAATCTGATCGTTCTAATCGAATTTCTCTCTTGAGGAGTTCATATTTATCTTCTATTTGAAGAAATTGTTGCTGGAAATTGATGGGTTATTGTAGGCGAAAAATCTATGTGAATTGATAAAGGTGAAATGGATATGAAGAGTTAATATTTTGTGAAAATGGTGAGTTAGCTTGAATGAAGACTTTGATCTTTGTTTGATAAAAACTATGTATTTGTGCTGATTTATTTTTAAAATAGTTGTTAAATAAGTTATTTTTATATCATATTTATTAATATGAAGAAATTAATATAAAAAGGGTAAAATTGTCAAATTTAAATTAATTTATATTTATTTTAAATTGATTTAAAGAATCGTTACAAGTAAATGAAAATAAGGGAGGTAGACGTAATATCGTAAACCACAAGGAGATCAGTGTTATAGAGCGAAACTTGGAGGAAGGTCTCTTAAATTATCCCATAAAATTATCTTTATAGTATTTATTAAGTTTTTTTCAAGAAAAAGTATAACTCTTTAAATAGAAATATTAACCTAGTTGTTTTGAGTTTGGACTCTCTTTAATTTTAAATTTTAATACTATATTATATTTTTTAATTAATTTTTATTGGCCCACGGGTCGACCCTACCTATATTTCTGAAGCCTCACTAACCAACAGGCTTATTCAGGCCGGGCTAAAAAGCTCTTTTCTTAAATGGGCTTCAAAAATCTTAGCTCAATCCTATTAAATCTCGAGTTAGGCCAAATCGGTCCAACGAGCCTAGCTCATATTGACGGCTCTAATCAAACATTAATCCAATAGAAAGATTAAACATTTATTGTTCAAGCTAAGAAAATTGTTTTTACCAATTAACGCCACAGTGGTCAGTCAACTTGTCCACTTAATGATATAAACGATAAATTTTATCTGTTTTATTTTTTACATATAAAACAAATGATTATTATATATAAATATGAGTTCTCTTTTATAACATATAAACTTGTGATCAATTTTTGTATTTGAAAAATCTTAAATCATGATTTGAAATTCTCAAATCATGTTTTTTTTAAAAATAAAATAAAATTGGAATGTTATATCTCAATGAATTTACATGTCCAATCACCTACTTTTCATGACATGGAACAAACTATATCATAAGATAGACAATTAGAAAACACAAGTCATCATCATAGTCAATACAAGCTTAACATGTTTGAAACATTTTGTGAGATACTTTAGAAGTAACCTAGTTCATTATTGTGGGATGTTTACCATTAAACAACATGGACTATGTGAATTAAAACATGAAATTTCGTGTCTACCCCACACCAAAAAAAATTATCAAGTACCATAACTTCTTACTTACATTGATCCACCAGCTAAGGCATCCTACCGGACATGTAGTTAGGGATAAGGAAATTGCTACTAGAGGCTCAACCTCTACTAACGGGAGATCCTCCTTCTCTATATTCTTCGTGTTAAGTAAACTTCCACATAATAGTCATTAATAATATTTATTTCATCATTCATGGAAAGACACAATTAAGCTACTAATCCAAGTTAAAAGTCATTTAGAACAACTCCTAAAATCTTGATTCAATTTAGGTTCAAAAAAATATTTCAATCTTGTGAATCCTTAGATGAGAAAATCTTCACAATCGCGTTGGTACTTTCATCTAAAAGCATCCTCAAGTCATTTGCATCAATTCCATAAAAGCATGCATATCTTCATAAATAAGTTCATATGAATTTAACTCAAAAATATGTAGTTAATTCAATTCATGCCATATATATATATGATACAAAATAGGTAATTGAACCATAATGGGAAAAAAATCATGAAGATTATATAAAATTTGAACTTGTAAAATTGGAAGATTTTGAAACCCAAGGGAGGAAACACAACATATCTTAATAATTATATATCAAAAGTTATGGTGAATTTACTAAGTCTCAAAAGTTAGGGTGAATTGTATATTTCAAAAATTAGGGTGAATTGGAGATCTTGAAGTAAAACAGGACTTAAATATTTATATATGGCTTAGAATGTGGATTAAAACGACATAGTACGCATAGGAAACTAAAATAGTCTAAATTAAAAAAGCTGAACTCTTCCCTTCATGTTTAGCCCTTCACGGTCAGTGATCCGTGAAGGGGATCGTGAACAGGGGCATCGTGAACAGGGTAGGGGGACAATTTGTGATCTCCAGTCGATCACCACACATCGAATGAATGGACTATTTATCTTTTCACATGTCGTTTAACTCTCTTGAAAGAGTGTGTCTGGTTCAAGATTGGGCTAAGAGATCGTCTTCTCCATGATTCAGAAACTGACCATCAAACCTATTTTAGAATCGAATATATCTGTTATTTTATCCTCGTCATTAAAAAGTTAATTATTATACAAAAATATTTATTGACAATTTTCAGATAAATCATAAAGTTAATGAAGTACAAGACATGATTATGAATTTTGAAACAGGAGATACAATTTTTATAATAAAATTAATGAGATAACCATTAACTTTTTTTTTTGTCACGACTATAAAACTAATGAGATAATTATTAAGTTTTTTTTAAGTTTGTCGCACATAAGTTCATCTAAGATGGCGCAGCTTAAACTCAAAATCTTAATGACGTTAGTTAAACTTATTTAATCAAATACATATTATCCAAAGCTTCGTTACAAATATATTTGTTAAGAAATACTATTTATTTATATTGACAAGGGCTATTTTATCAAGTAAACGAAATTTTAGCCATGTTTTTATAATACATTATATGGATCTTATTATAAAGAATTTTATTTACATTATACAAAAATTTAAATAATTTAATTAAATATTTTAAAATATTAGACAAAGTTATTTAGATATTAGAAATATAAGCAGCTAAACACTATATTAACAGAAACACATTAAAGAACCTTATTACACATTTAATTAATTAAAATGATATACCATGAGTCTGTGACATGCATTTATCCTCTTTTAAAGAGATTATTCGTAAATAGTGACACTTAATTACCTTCTGTTGAATTTCAGTAAATCTATATATATATATAAATCTGAATCTAAAATCGGTGATGTGGCATGCCTCTAAGAGCTAGAAAAATATTTAATTTTTTTTGTTTTTTTACCATTTTCAAATTTTAAAATACAAAAATATTACTTAAATATTGAAGATAATCAAGATTAGTCATTAAATAATATTTACTCTAATGTCTGTTATCTATCTTTTCATATTCGTATGTTACTAATTATTTTACTAACTATAAATACCAAAACAAATACCTTGTACTACACAACGTTCTGTTTTTTTTTCATTCAGAATACATAAATGAGAATTGAATAATAGATGAAACTGCCATTTAAAATTAATTAAAATTGCAATTATTGTCTTTTTTATCCATCTCATGTAAAATTTAGACTATTCATTTACCTTATTAACTTTTGCATATTAATGTCACTTTCTCTTCTCATGTCTTTTGATATTCCAAGTATGGAAGAGTATCCATATAAATTTGAGTACAATTGGATATACATTTTTCAAAAAAAAAATGAGTGAATATTAATGCTATAATTTCTTCTAATATTTTTTTGTTGTTGCAGATTTATCCTTCAATACTTTTGTCACTCTCACACATAATTCTTATGGTAAGTAAATATATATATTTTATGTGTTTCTGATTTAAAGTTTATATGACATTTTGGATATACATTTTGTATAAACTTGAGTGAATATTAATGCTATAATTTCTTCTAATATTAACAGATTCATCCTTTAATTAACTGATGCTTTAAATATGGCAAAAGGAATCTCCATATCTATTTTGATAGTGCAAATTTCATTTGGTAGGAAAAAGAAGTTTACTCAAAGGAGAAGATAAATAAGTTGGGAAAGAAATCTGAGAACTTTTTTTTTGTATACTGGAAGTTGGGAGGTGGAATCTGAAGCAATTCAAGGTGACAGGTTAAGTTCTTCTAATAGTAATATAAATAAATTTCATTGAACTGTTATTTTCGATTGAATTTTCCTCATATTTTTTGAAGGTCGTATATTTTAGTGGCAACATATTTTGAAAAGTATGTTTCCTGACGATATTTTTAATTGTCGTTTTTATCAGTAATATGTTTTCATCATGTGAAGAAAATAGAGTTCTTCATATTTTGACATGTTAATAGTAATTTCTAATATTTATTCGGTATAATAATAAATAATCACATTTGAGACACATGAGAAATATTATTACCTTCCAATTGCATTTTTTTTGTAAACTATATTCATATATACTTAATGTTGGGCGTATACAAGATAATCTAACAATCTTCATATGATCAACATTCAAATTTGAACGAATATATTTATTGTTGTAATAGAAAACAAAAAGTTATATAAATAAAGAATCATGAAAAAAATATAATTTAATTGCATCAATTAGATTGAAACTTTGATTTGTTTGTATAAATTAATTAGAATGGGCAGCCACTATATATAAAGTGCCATTTCTTTCTTTGTACTCTTTTGGTTTAAAAAAATGAGGACTATATAAAACATTAAAATGATACGAGAGGTCATTCGAAAATATAAATTTATTTTTATTTTTTAAAAAATAAAAAATAAATTTGGCATAATAAATCGAAAAGAATGAGGAGAAAGCAATAATAAATTACAAAATAAAAAGGAAAAAGTTATTGAACCAAATGTAAAGAAATAAAAAGAATAAGGCAGGAAGGAAAGAAAAAGGAAATGAAAAGGAAAATTTAATGATTGCAAATAAATAATAATTTAATAAAACAAACAAAGAAAATAAAATAAATTTAGATCCTTAAATCACGTTATTTTTTATTTTATTTTTCTCCTTACTTGTTCCTCTTAGTCTTTTTTTAATTGAGTGTAGGGAATTAAAGTATTAAAATGAATAATTCAAATTACAAAAGATATGCACATACATACTTATATATAAGAAAAAATGTAATGAATTTATTAAACGAGAATTAAAAATATAATCTCATAATATAAAGGTGAAATACTAAGGGTCTGTTTGGATTGACTTTTGCTTATAACTTATAAGTCAAAAGTCATAAGTTCTAACTTATAACTTTTGACTTATTTTTGTTATTTTCACTTTAAAATAAGTGTTTATAAACACTTTTTAATTATTTTCAAATACTTTAAAACTGCTCAAAAACTATTTTAGCTTTAAAATACCTAAAAAAAAGTCGATCCAAACGGGAACTAAAACTACATAACAAAAAATTTAAAATAAAATATATTTTTATAAATTATTTAAACACAGTTAAATAAATTATTCTATATTTGATGTTTTTGATTGCACCTTTACTCTTTCCTTTTATTTTTTCTACTTTTTTTCTTTATTTACTATTTGTTGTTTCGGACCATAAATAATTCTAATTTCTTAATCATTGCTAACAAAAGTCATGTACGCTAGCAAGAAGTTACGGTATAGTTTTTTTTTTTCATTTGGTGCTTTTATTTGCACATTAAATTCTAAATATTTACTTATTCATTAAATTATGGATACAATACCCATAAAACTTTCGTTACTTAATTCTGCTTTTTTTTTCTGATTTCTTTTATCTTACTTAAAAATTTGCTTAGATAATTTATATTTATAGTAAATTAGGCATAATAGTCTTCCATTGCCCTTTCTATTACGTATTTATTACACATTTATTTTGAATTATTATAAACATACACTATCCAAAATTAAAATATGAGACTATATATAAAGCTAGATAATAAAAATGTGATGTGGCACATTTCAATGGCCAATGATCCTATTTATTTTTTGGGGAATTTTTTGGCATTTCCTTCAAAAAAAAATCATTTTTATTTTATAAAATCATCTTCACACCTCTTCAATTACATATATCTAAATTTTTAATTTAATAATGTTTATAACTCCTAACCTTTCATATTCATAATCTTTAAATTATTTTAATATAAATTTATAACTCCTTAAAATCATACTTATAAAAATTTATTTTGAGAAATGTATGATGATGATTTTATTTTCATTTTTCTATTCATCTTTTATATATTTGGTTGACAATTTGTAATTATTATTATACAAAAAGGAATGATTCTATTACTACTTAAGTGTCATGTTTATACTCCACTTAAGTGTCATGTTTATAGTGTTTATTATGTTGGTAATTTTTTTAATGTTTTAGTAATTAAGATAATAAGAATGATGTTTCATTTATTTATTTGTTTGTTTATTATAGTAAATTCACGATTTCTCTTTATTTTGTATTTTATATAAAGTTCTGATTGTTATAAATTTATAATTTATTTGGTTCAAAATAGTAACTTGTGACTTTATTGAACATAATTATCTCTGCTCTTTTTTTTTTACTTCCTCAAAAATGTCTAAATAGTTATTTTTTCCATGAATTTTCAATTAAAAAAATACTTTATTGAAAGTTTTAAATAACACTAACATCTACACACTAATATGTTGAGTTTCTTAAGTTTTTCATCTTTATTATAATTTTTTGCTAAGAATTCTGTTTATTTTTATTATTATTTTTTTACTTTTATAATTTGTCTATTTTTTATTGTAGAATATAAATATGGGAATTAACTATTCATTTATATTTCGTTAATGTAAAACTTAAAGATCATTATTTTCATTACTCTCATAATTTTATTATCATAATCTCTAAATAATTAATAGTCATATTCTTGACATTATTTGTTTTTCATATTATAGTTCTATAAATAATGCATTGTAAGACTTTGGACAAATGATCACATTAGTTTTTTAAATTAGTATGTTTTTGGTACATGTTTTATTCATCCTTTAATTTGACTCGAAGAATAAAACTATTGAATGGTGATCAACTTGTGGAAATAGATGTGAGACAAGAGTTCGAAAGATTGTGTATTAATTTTATATTTATTTTTTTATTTTTAATGATTAGGACTGTAAGCAAGGTAAAAATAATGTTGCATTCTTTTTCTATAGTTCTCTTTATTTTTTTATTTTGTACGAAAAAAATTATTGTTATAAATTTAATTATAATTTTATGGTTCAAAAGAGTAACTTATGACTTTGTTGGAGGTTATCTAACTACTATCAAAATATTTTCTCTATAAAAATAATTAAATATATGGATAAATATATAATGAAATTTAATTGTTTCTATAATCGCGCGAAGCGCGGATAAGTTCACTAGTTTATTTAAAATTTGAAAATAATCCATATTTGTCTTCGAACTTACAAATGACTAAATTTACCTTTTATATTGTTATCGCTAGCCCAGAAATAAAAGAATCATTCTGATATATTTTCTCCGTTCATTTTTATTTGTAACTGTTTAATATTGCATATTCATCAAGAAAATAATTATTGATATAGGTATTTTACTATACTACTCTTACTAATTAATGTTTAGTACTGGTAAAACATTTTTAAAAATTATTTTTTCTTTATATGTCAAAAGTGACAAATAAAACGAAAAATCTCTTGACTAGTACAGTTTATATTTCCTGTGTAGAGTGGGTTGCAAGCTATTACATAGTGAAGGTTTACCCAATATGCACAAAGTACTCACCCGAAGAGCAGAAGCTATGACAGAAATTATAGCAGCTGCAAATTATCATAAAATTCAAAATAAATGAAATAAATAATAAGTAAATGTAAACAGAGGGAATAATAACTATTTAAAATTGGGAAAATTATATATAATAAAAAACTATTAATTCAAATTAAATGATATAAATATACTTTGATTTGATTGTATCCTATAGCAAACTATTGTTATTTTCTCCTCTCTCCCTGGTGGAATCTTGCTCGCCACTCTCGTTTGGTGGCAGTCTCGCTCGTCTCTCTCGCTTTTATACAAACACAAATGTATAAAATGTGTTTGTGTTTGTATAAAGCGAGAGAGATTTGTATACATACATATATTTTCGTTTGCCTCTCTCCTCTCTCCTCTCTCCTCTCTCCCAAATCTCGCTCGCCACTCTCTCAGATCTCGCTCGCCACCCTCGCCTCTCTCGCTTATAAAAACACAAACGAAATGTATAAATTGTGTTTTTGTTTGTATAAAGCGAAAGAAAATTGAATATACAAATGCAAATACATATATCTTCGTCTTAAACACTTATAATTATACAATACAAATATCCCTACCCAATTTTCTTTTGTCTTTCTCTCTTTCTTGTTTTATACATACACAAATTATACAATTGATCTTTTGTATACAACTGCTTTCTTTTGTATATGTATAGCGAATTATACAACTGGTTTATTTGTATATGTATAGCGAATTATACAACTGTCTTTTTTGTATATGTATAGCGAAATATATATATTTATATTTATTATAAAGCGCAATTATGCAAAATATAGTTATCATACAAATATAATTTTTATGTTTGCTATATGTGAAAGTTACTCTTTAAAATTTAGTTGAGATAAATTAGTAACGTAGGTCAAGAGAGAGAAAATTATAGAGTTCAATTAATTAAATTGGCTGATATACTATGACATACGTTTATTTACTTTTGAAAGTTATTATAATAGTTACTGATACTTAATTACCTTTAGTTGAAGTTAAATGAATTTACCTTTAAAGTTTGCAAATAAATCATATACATTTATTTTAATTTATATGTTATATAATTTGATTTAATGTGACTTTTTTAAATTATTTAATTTGAAATTTTGAGTTCTAAAATAAATCATAAATATTTAAATATTCAGGTAAAAATGAGAATTTAAAATTAAATTATCAAACATATAAATGTAGATCATTTTTTAAAAAATTAACTAAAAAGAAAAAATAAAATAGGACAAAATTGAGCTATTTTAATAACAACGAAGAAAAAAACATTTTTTTTTGGAAAAACAAAAAATAACATATTCGATATGATTAAAATTTCAAATAATTAGTATATATACGCAACATTATCTATATCAAACGATACTATAGTTCAGAGACAGGTTGAACCGTTTCACGAACTAAAATAACATTTAATTCTTGTAAATAGAGAAATTAAAGAGCCTTCAAAAACCCCTTTATTTTCTCCTAGTATTTCTCTTTTATTTTCATTAGCTTCCACTCTTTATTCATTTTAACATTTCTCTCTCTAAACAAAAACAAATTCAAAAAAATATTCAAAAGTTTTTTGTATTTGAAGAAAATTCTGGCAAAAAATAAAAATAGGTTAATTAAGAAAAAATTCATAATTATTTGCCAAAAAGAAGAAGAGAAGCTTTAAATGGGCTTCCAAAAAATCTTCTTTTTGTTTCTCTTCTTCCTTCTTGTTGGCTTGTCATATTCTTCTCCATTATATATCAAACGTAAATTCCTACATTTTTAAAATTGTTTTTTATATTCAAATTTGGTTTCTTAACAAAAAAAAATTTTGTTCTTTTTTTTTTAATGTTTTTTTTTTAATTTGTTAAAGACTGAGACGTAATTATTATTGTTGTTCGAACAGATGATGTGCTTGAGGCTCGTGTTCATACGGGACGTGCCCTTCTTCAACAACAAGGAAGTTAGTATCAATTTAATCCCTTTTTATTGTTATTATGTTATATTTCTTGTTTATTCTTATGTGATTTTTTTTTTAATTTTCTGTTAATGCAATTAATTGATGAATTTATATGTTTTAGGCTTGTTTTTTGTTTTAAAATATATAAACGTTTGTTCTTGAAAACTCAAAAAATTGATTAATTTTCGAGAATTATTGCTTTTAACAAAGAGTAGAAACTGAGAAGAGGTGTCAAATGAACAAGTTGCACTGTTAGAACTATATTTGGGCATGTCAAAATGATTTGAATCGATTAATGGTTTGAGTCATAATGCACATCAAGTCAAAATTATTTGATTCGTAACCCTAATTAACCCATGAATAAATATAAAAATTGCATTGGTAGTCGATTTTATATTCTGTTGTTCAAAGTTATATTAAAAAAAAGTTTGAAGTATATAACTAGTAGTCAAGATTGACGTTAGTTGTTGGCCTTTTATTAAATGATGTTGCTTACATTACCTATAAACACAATCAATTTTTGTTTTGACCTCTCTATTAAATGAACAAAGAAGATGGTTATATTGAAAGGAATAAATCGAAAACTAATATGTATATGTTTACTTTAGATATATTTGAAGTTCAAAATTAAATATACGGGTCTGAAATTAGGTTTGATAGTTCAAATTTCAAATATATTATTTTGAAGTTAAGGACTGTCAAACTTAACTTCAAATTTACTTGTCTGAGTTTCTAATTGTACAAGCAATTTGAAGTTTATTTTGACAGTCCCCAATATCAGACTCATATGCTTGAAGTTTGAAAATCTAGACTGAAATTTTCTCAGTTTCGTAGATCTAATATTTATTCTAAAATCTCTTCATATTAAATATTTTCTAACTTTTGAATGTGTCTTACATAACGATCCTCGAATCAATGATTGGTGCACTAGCCCCTAAATAAATACATATTCAATACAATTAATCGGCTCAAATTTGAACAAGTTGAATGAGTTATATTTTTATGGACTAAACTTAACATCCCTGCTTGAGTCTTCATATGACTTCTTTTTTTTCCATATTTACTTCGTTATATTTTAAATCTGATTTCTCAGTGAAAATTCTAACTTGTCACGATCTTGACTTTTTCTCTTCTTTTTCTTTTTTTTTTTTCCCTCAAAGATTGTCCCATTGATTTTGAAAGGGAAAACTACACCATCATAACAAGCCAATGCAAAGGACCTCACTACAATTCATCAATATGTTGCAATGCATTCAAACAATTAGCATGCAAACATACAAAAGAAATAAATGATGTACAAAATGGATGTGCCACAACTATGTTTAATTACATTAATCTATATGGAAAATATCCACCTGGCCTATTTGCAAATATGTGTAAAGAGGACAAAGAAGGCCTAAATTGCAAAGATGTTATTCAGCCAGAAGCCAAAAGTGATGAACAAAAGAGTAATTCTTCAAAAGGTACTAAATGTTCAATAATTCTTATGGGGATAACCACTTTTTTAATTATATTAATGTTGAATATATGAATGAATGAATGAATGATGGACAAGTCTTTTTAATTTTCATTTTGGCTCTTTTTTATATGTAATACTCTTATTTACTTAAATATAATATTATATTTGAAACCTGTAATAATTCTTTTTATTAACGGGTAATTTATAAAAATAGTCTTAGAGATAGGTGGTTTTTGAACTTTTGACCTCGTTTGTCTCGTGGGGCAAGCGGGTGCGAAAATTCAAGAACACCAATTTTAAAGATAGGGTCATTGGGGTGTAGTTTCATATAATTCAATGTTTTTGCTTCCCTTTATGTATTGTTCTTATGGGAGTTTCTTGTGATTATTTATTTTATTGGGAGAGGTAAGAAAAAGGAGATCAAATCTATTTATTTATTTATAAGTAAGTATATCTTATGTATATCAACAGTATACAATTCTCATACTGATAAAAATCACTACGAAAAAAGCAAGGGTATGAGAAAGTTTATTTCGAGAAATGTGAATTTATCTGTTAGACAAAAAAATGTAAAATTAAAGGAGAACAAAAGGCTATAGGTCTTGAAAATTTTGAAGATAATAACTATTATCTCATAAAACCTTGCATATCAGGTTTAATAATGCCGTGACTTTAATCTAACTGTTCCAACCCTAAGATCACATATTTCTTTTGTTTCATATTTTGTATTTGATATTGGTATTGAAGCCTGACTGATGACTCCTCGAGATTGATCGCATATGCAAATGGATTTTAGCTATATAAAAAATTATTTTGAATCAAATTATTTTCTGAGAAAACTATGTCATTATATATAGATAATTATCAATTAAGTAAATGGAGAGATTGCTAATCCCTCTCAACCATGAATCAATGTCGAGTCGGATTGGGTTGACTCGATATCCATATAAATTCAATTGTAATTTTTTAACTAATTATGTCATCTTTTTTTTGTGGAGTAGTGTACTCACAATTAATTTTAGAAATTTTATAATTTATTATTAGATACAATCACCAGCAATAACATTATATACAGTGTAATCTCACAAAATAGAACTTGAAAAAAAATGGTGTTTACAAACTTTTTCCATCTACCTTAAAGGAAGAGAGTTTGTTTTTTGATAGATTCTCGACTCAAAAAAAAATTCTAACATAAGATAGCACTCGAAGTGACGAAATTATGGTTCATATTGTGGAAGTATGTCAAATCATGCAGAATAGTAACTATAACAAAATAATATTGCTAAAGAATGACAAAAGGCTCACATCGGTGGTTAATGAGATGGGTGGACTCCTTAATAAGGCTTGGACAATCCTCCTCCCTTTGAGCTAGCTTTTGGGGTGTGAGTTAGGACTAAGACCTAATTTCACATGATATCAGAGCAGGGCCCGTCTCACCCGATGTTGGGACGTGTTAAAGAATGACAAAAAGTTCCACATCGGTGATTAATGAGATGGGTGGACTCCTTATATAGAGCTAGCTTTTCGGATGTGAGTTAGGCCTAAGACCTAATTTTACAAATATAATAATTAAAATATAAGAAATAATTGTTTTAATAACAATGAGTAGTAAATTTACACGGACCTTTAAATTTTTAATTTTTTATAATTTTCAATCTATTTTATTAACTATAGACTTAAATAATATTCAAATCCCAAATATAAAGTTATTGGAAAACAGATGAGAAATGCATTATAGAGGTTGAGATTTGAGAATATGCAGAAAATATTCCATGAGCTAGTTGATACTCAATACTTCAATCGAGTCCGATTCAACATTTAAATTTTATAAGTTAATTTTCAAACTTTTATTATTATTGAAAATATTCTATAAATTAGAATTTAAAAGTAAAAGATCATATAACTTTAATTTTTATATTAAAAATATTAAATTTTGATGAAGTCGAGACATAAAGTGATATTTTTGTTTTCAAATTTTTATGCTTTTAAGGGGTGACGTCGCCGCCATTTTGACTTGAAAAACAAGTCACAATAATAGTTTATTACACCAAAATTCAACAAAATCTGCTAGATCTATTCTTTTGTATTTTTTGTATTTCTGGTAATTGATTATACCATTTCCCCAATTATTTTATTACAAAAGAAAAGGTAAAGAATATTATAACAATCCACCAATCATGTATGATGATTTATGTTATGATCCTATTATAAGATATGAAATATAATGTCATATTGGTTTAATTATATTGATTATAATATTGAAAAGATTGTAACTATAGAATGTAATTAACCTGAGTTATAATGTAGTGGTGGATCTGCTTCACCGTTAACTACAGGTCTCGAATTCGAGACTTGAATATGAAAAAAATTCTATTGACAGACTAAATTCAAATTAATCGGGACTTTAATGTGGGCTCTGAATATGGAGTGGTATACCAAAATAAAAACTATGGAATGTAATAACAAAAGGGAAATTGTAGAATAACTAAAGAACAGGGCATGTAAATATATATATATTTAGTTTAAAATAGTAAGATTTAAATTATTACTTTTTTACTCTATTAAAATATATATATATATATAGTTTAAAATAGTACGTAAGATTTAAATTATTACTTTTTTTACTTTATTAAAATATCAAATCAAATCGGACAAATAAAATTAAATCAAAACATTTTTCTAAAAAAGGAAAAAAATTCTAATCCCACCAATCAATTTCATACAACAAATAAGAAAGCAAAATGCCTCTTTGTTCCTTCAATCTCTTCATTCATTCATAGTACTCATAAAACTTTTTTAAAAAAAAGAACAGTCATCAAATTGCCTAATTAAATAACAATTAAGCAAAAATAAACCCATCAACAAAATTAATATCATAAAATTCACCTTCATATATTCCATTTTCCTCAGATAATATTTTTACTAATAAATCTGTCAAAAAATAATTTCTTTTTTTCCCTCTTGTAAACTTATCTGTGAGCTGTAACCAAAGTCTCAATAAATCTCAATCCATCAAATTTTGGTGCAAATTTGTCTGAAGAAGATTGTGATTCTCCCATTTTCTTCAATGAATTTTCTTCATTCTTCTTCTTCTTCGTTGAACTTTCATCCTGAATTAACAATTTTCCCCCCAAAAAAAATTAAATTAAATTTTTATAACAGCTTTGTTTCTACGCAAGCTCATCGCATCGAGCTTTATCTAGTAAACATATATATCTTCAGTTTAAAACAATTGAACAACAATGGTAAATTATTTCCTCTAATTTGAAATTCCAGATCTATTTTCAAATTTTAACAGAAAATCACCAAAAAATTCAAAAAAAATTGAAAATTGAGTAGAGAAAGTTACAAGATCTGCGATGTCAGTATTAGATTTAGAATTCAATTGTTAAAAAGTTTGAAATCGTTATTTCAAAAAAAAAATCATAAAAAAGGAAAAAATTATTTACCTGATGATGAGAAATTCGAACTTTGGAAGAAGAATTTGAAGAAGAAATAGCAACTGCAGAAGAAGCTGCAGTTATGGAAGCTACAAACATACTTGATTTCTTCATTTTTTGGAGCAAAAAGTAAAAAAATAAAAAAATTATTTTTTGTTCTTTTTTATGTGTTGAGAATGAAAAATTATTGGAGATATTTATAGGTATAAGTTGAATGAATTGGACCCATGACATGCTGGCATGTATTCACATTTTAAATACGCGCAACTATTATCTTTTCACGCAATCTTCGTTTTATATTATTTGACTTCTGTTGACTTCTATGTCTCGCGTGTTGTGTTATACTGCATCGAAATGCACGAACAAGCCACACGTTGAAACATTTGCGAGTGTGCTTGTCGCCGAGGATTTGGTATATAATGTAGTTTTTCGTAATTTAAGTGAGATTATGGTTCAGTATTTTTTTATGCTCTGTATTGGTTATGTTCGTTATATCTCGTCAAAGTCCAGAAGCAGATATATTTTGATGTGTGGATTGAAAATAAACTTTTTTTTATTTTTTTAAAATAAATTTTTATCCATAAAGTTAATTTAAAATTTATTTTTTGACTGTTCAAATAGTAACTAACCATTTTAGGACGAAAAATAATTAGAAATATGTTTGACTATTTAATCTTTATCTGGTTTCTAAGATAACATTTCTTTCCCTCTATTATATATCATAATTAAGATATTTATAGTCTCGAAGATAATTACTATATAAGGTAAAAATAATAAATTAAAATGTTTGACTATTTCATCTTTATCTATAATTTATGATAATATTTCTTTTTACCAAAATATTTACTCTATTATATGTATCATAATTTGAGATATTTAAAGCCTATAAAAATTAACTAATTACTATAAAAGGTTAAAAAGATAATTAATTACCATAATCATTCTGATAGCGAAAAGAAGATAGGATTAAAAAGACCAGCCCACGTAATATTTGTTTTGATGAAAAATAAATATTTTAATAAGGAGTAAGTATTTTGAAATAAATATTTTAATATGAATGATAAATATTTTGAGATGAACAAATAAAATTATTAATAAATCTAACTAATAAATATGTAGAAACTAAATAATCAAAAGAATGATGTTTCGAATAATTAAAATTTAAACATATTTAGTCATATACTATAATGTCAAAAATTAAATATCATAATTAAAAAATCCAAAAGTACTATAATTAACCTCTTTTTTTCTTCAAATTCCCTTTCTATGTACTATATATAAACAAAAAAAAACCATCCACAAGTTTTTTTTCTTTTTTTTTCTTTTATTAATCTAAAAAATTAAATAACCAAACAAAATACTAACATTGGTACTTTTTAATGGTATGTCCGTGATAATTTCTTCTAGAAGGGTAAATATATTTAAGTTTTTTTATTTTTAGGGATGAAATCACGTATGACTATTTATAAATTGAATTAAAAAGTGATTTTTTTTTTCTCTTTCAGATTGTTACATATAAAAAATAACACACAACTAAAAATCAATGTGAGAGAAGACTATAAAATCAAACTTTTGAAATTGGGTAGAATTTTATATAAACGTTCGAGATTTAATATATATGCCGATATTATTTTTTAAAGGGAAGAGGTTCTGATACACCCCTCAACTTTGTCATCTGGAGCTGATATACTCTTATTATGAAAGTGGCTCATATATACCCCTACTTATAAACAAATGGCTCACATATACCCTTTTTCTAACGGAAAATGAAAATAATAATAATTTTAATCTAATTTTTTATTATTTTTTTAAAAAAAATATAATCTCATATGAGTAGATTTAATTCTCGTCAAACATATTTTTTTTTTACTTTTTTTTATTTTAATGACTAAGTTAGAATTATTATTTTTGATGATCAAATTTATTAAAGTTTCACTAATATTCTTGCAAAACTTATTGTAGATGACCAATTTTTTTTCTTCGAATACAAAAATTAAATTACAATATAGACATAAAAATAGTTTTAAATATTTTTTCTTTACACTAAGGAATGAAAGAAAAAAAAATAAGAATAAAAAACTCAAATAATTATAATAAAAGAAGTCAAAAAATAATTTATGTATGAAAAAAATTGAAATATACCTTGAACTTTGATAAAAGAATCATATATACCCCTAAACAAATTTTTTTTTTAAAAAAAATATATATATATATAAATTTAAAACTAATTTTTTCACTTCCGTTAAATGAAGGGTATATGTGAGCTCATTTTGTAACGGCAGGGGTATATGTGAGCCGTTTGTATAACGGTAAGGGTATATCATAACGAGGAGTATATCAGCTCCAAATGACAAAGTTGAGGGATATATCAGACCTTTTTCTTTTTTAAATTTATATGTTTAATATGTCGTGATAGTTTGATTTGATGAAAAAAAAATCAAAAATCTCACACGTGTATGGATGTAATTTGTCCACGTCAGCTTTGCTGTGTTTCACATGTTCAATATTTATGATTTTGTGGAAAATTGTTCATTTGAGTGAGACAACATTGATGGTAGAAATGACTTATAACAAGTTGACTTGTCCAAAATTATAAAAAAAAAAAAAGATAAAAATGTTACGTTTTGTTCGTTTTACTTTGTTTGATTTGATTATATTTTGATTAAGTATGCGTATATTTCATTTCTATTATCAAGATAAAAAAGTTGATGTAAATGAATAAAATAAAAAAAATTAATTGTAAATATAAGAATCGCGTAAAATAAAAGGAGAAACTATATAATATATATACCTTCCAAACATGAAACATGTTTTGCCTGTCCTTTTTAATAAAAACACCGGCTTGCATGTGATCTTGTCATTTGACATGTACACCCAATCAAACCCTTTTTTTTTTGTAATGATTAAGATGATTAGGTTTAATATTTTTTAAGTACTTCTTAAAAGTAATTAATTACAAGAGAATATTATTAAATATTATTATGTTAATAAATTGGTCATGATTTGAAGATCTCGTAAATTTGAATTATATATATATTTTTATCTAATTTATGGAATAGTGTTTATTGTATATTGAAATATATAAGAATGATAATCTCAACTCTTCTACGAATTGAGATTATCGGTTCGGTCTTGATTGGTTTTACTTTAAAGAAGGGTGACGACATCAAAAACGGATTGTGAACCGTAAATGATTTAGGGTGTGTTTTATTTGAGGAGAAAGACGTTTTTTAATATTTCATATATATTTGATTGGTAAAAATATTTATATTAAAAATAAGAGTTCTTTAAAAATATATCTTATTGTCTATCAATGATATTATTTTAATTTAATCAGCTTAATAATCCACCATCAATGTATTATATATAATAGAAAAAAACCACATGTGAATAAAGAACAATTATATATTTTCAAATAAGATAATTTAAAATTTGTGAATCAAAGTTAACATAGTGTGTGCATTCTCATTTTTTTCACCCTCTCATAATCACCTAAATAATGCAACATGCACCCTAACCATATTGTTAGATGAATAATTAAAACTTTGAATTTTAAATTTTGGATATTGAAATAAATTTGATGAAGTTGAGGATGCATGCATTGGGAAAAAAAATATTTATGTCGTGTGCTTATCAAAAAACACTACTCAATTTTATTTTTCTAACTCAACTTTCCAAAATATAATATGTATTTGTCAATTAAAGTAAATGAACATAAAAATGATTATTTATTCATCATGCACAAGTACCCCTCAACCTATATACTATACTAAGGTCTTATTACTTTCCTGAACTTATTTTATTAATAAGTTTCTATTCCTTTTTGGCCTACGTGACACTATCTTGTTGGTCCAACGCTGGTTGATTTTTTTTTTCAAGCTAGTGCCACGTATGCCGAAAAAGAGTAGAAAATTACTTATAAAATAAGTTCTGGAGGTAATAGGATCTTATTATAGTATAAGTGTGTCTCTGAGATTTCGGGCATAGATTGAGAAGGTACTTGAGCATTTTCCCAATTAAAAAACATCGTTACCTTTATTTTTACTATTTTTGACGTACTTTTTTGTTAAGTGTACCCAACCATATATTATTTATGATCTACGTGATATTAATCTAAATAGGCATTAAACATTATTCTCAACCCTTTGTGCGTTGAAGAATATAAATTCTAGCTACTAATAATCAACCTTCTTTATTTGAAATTATGTAAACGTATTGATTCTTCCATCTCATTAATTTCTATTAACAACTTATTCCAATGTCTTTTTTCTTTTAGAATATACCTAGCTAGTTGTAATTAAAGATTATGAATAATTCTCAAATTCTTCTAGATACATTTCATTGAGATTTTTATTTGCAATTCCACTTGCTTTCTCAATTAAGAGAATTTCATTTTCCCGATTATAAATGATGTATCAAAACAGAGCAGAAATATAAATATCAAATATCGAATAAGTGACCTGAATCTTCTCGTGATAAAGAAATATTTTAATTTGAGAAAGTAAACTTAATTTACCAGTAGAAATAAAATACATGGAGATGTGCCACGTGTCATACCGACTCCATTATCAACCATTCTTTTTAATCTTATGGAATCAAATCATATTGTAGTTGGGGCATGGAGATAATATTTCTTTTTTTGGTCGGCCAAATTTACAAAAGAGTTGACAAACAAACCTTTACAAAAGGAAATAATATTAGTAGTCAACGGTCCCTATATAAAAGGAATGAAAAAGAGGGGGGGGGGGGAATATTATCAATTGTGATTGATAAATTTAAATTTAAATCGTAAAAAATCGATTTACAAAATTTTGGTAAATTTTTAATTTAAAAAATATATTATCAGATGGAGACGATATATCGTTTTGTCATAACCCTTGATGGTAGCTTTTATTTTATATAGAATTTATCTTTCTATAGACTATGTTATCGATAATATATATAATTTTTTTAATATTATCACATCACTTAAAAATAGGGATAATAATATTTTTACTTCTTTAATTATGCATAAAATTTGATTTTGCTTTTAGTAATTTTTAATAGTTGAAGTTGTGCGCTATTCATCCTTCTTCTTGTGGATCTTTCCAAATTTGTCTAATTCGTTGTTATACTATTTAATTGACTATTTGTAATGTTATTATGTTAATTAAGACTTGTTTTTTTTAAAAAATAAAATCACCCGTAATAAGTGATATTAGTATTCTGAAGAAAAAAAAAGAGAAAATAAAAACTACTATATGATGAATTAAAACACACTTAAATTACGAATAAAATAATTTAATTAGCACAAATTTATATATATATATATATATATATATATATATATATATATTCTCTCCATTTCAAAAAGGATGACCTAGTTTGACTTGGAACGGAGTTTAAGAAAAAAAAAAGATTTTTAATCTTGTGGTTCTAAATTAAAGTTATGTCAAATGTACCAAAATACCCTTTAATTTTGTGGTCTTAAACATGCCACGTGGAAAGTTAAAGTTAAAGTGTTGCCAAAAAAGGAAAGAGGTCATTTTTTTTTAAACAGACTAAAAAAGAAATAGAATTATTTTTTTTAAACATGCCACGTGCAAAGTTAAAATTAAAGTGTTGCCAAAAAAGAAAAAAAGTTATTCTTTTTTAAACAGACTAAAAAAGAAATAAAATTATTCTTTTTGAAACGGAAGAAATATATATATATATATATAAGTCTTTTTTTTTCTTTTTGTTTGTAATGTTGATTTACATGACAATATAATTTCAGTGGTGGTTGACGAAACTATATATGATAATATTGTATCTCATCAATCATCATATTACAACCATTCATTAAAAAATATATACTATATATTTCTGGTCAAAAGGCTCTTAAAAAGTGTAGCAATAATATGGATAATGATATAAAGTAATTTCTTTACTATTTTCAGTGCTACAAACATAATATACACCTGTCTAAATGTGATATGTAATATATATATACACTATTATAAATAGATATTTTCCACGGAAAAATATTAATGGCTATTTTAATGAAAGAGATATTGTCTAGCGATTATTTTCAATATTTTAGTGGGTGAGCGTTCAATTTTTTGGTTCAGTTTTTCGGTATTCGGTTTAGAAAAGTATGCATCATACTTATATCAAACTAATATCGGTTCGGTTCGGTTTTTTCTACTTCGGTTCGGTTTAGATCGGTGTTTTTAAATTGGTTTTTCGGTGTAAATAAAAATAAAGTGGAAATATATTAAAGTGTTAATAGTTTTATGTGCTTAATAAAAATAAAAATAAAATAAATATGCGACGATATTTTTGGTTTCTCCCATACCTAAATGAATAAAGAAGAGAGCAATATAAGGACTCATGTACATAAATAGAAGATGAACTAAATTGTCATTATAGAGTGTGTTTGGTATGAAGGAAAATATTTTCTGGAAAATGTTTTTCAATTTTCTCATGTTTGGTTGGGACAAAAGTTTTGGAAAATGTTTTCCAAATCAACTAATTTTCCTCAAAATTAAGGAAAATGACTTCCCTTAAAAAATTAAGGAAAACATTTTCCAAAACTCTCCTCCAATTTCAAATTACATTTTTTTTTTGGAAAAACATCAATTAAAAAAAAATATTATCAATTTCAAAATTTTATTTTTTCACCCGATCCCTGACCCTCCCCCCCCACACACACACCGGCCCCCATCCCAACCCCAACCCCTTCCCAAAAAATTGATTTTGCTTTTTAAAAATATTTTCAACTTTAAATTTTAATTTTTAAACTCCTACCTCCCCCCGGCCAGCCCCCCACCCAACCCCAACCCCCAAAAAATTAATTTTATTTTTTAAAAATACTATCAACTTCAAATTTTTATTTTTCCACTCCTAACCCCTTCCCCCTGCCCCCACCCACTACCCCTCACCCCACCACCATCCCAAAAAAATAATAATTTTGCTTTTTAAAAATATTTTCAATTTCATAAATTATATTTTACTCTAGTAAAAATTAAAGATGTCTCTCAAAAATATTTTTCATTCATAAATCAAACACTAAAAATTATTTTCGGAAAATATTTTCTACTCACCAACCAAACATGAGAAAATAAGTCAAAATCTACTTGTTTTCCAGGAAAACATTTTCTAGGAAAACATTTTCCATGGAAAACATTTTCCTCCATACCAAACACACCCTTAGAGTGTGTTTGGAATGCTGGAAAACATTTTCTCGAAAATATTTTTCAATTTTCCCATGTTTGGTTGGATAAAAGTTTTGGAAAATGTATTTAAATCAACTCATTTTCTTAAAATTAAGGAGAGTTAATGACTTTGATGGTCACTCAACTATCAATTGTTTTCACAGAAAGTCACTCAACTTTCATTTTTAACTCAAAAGTCACTCAACTATCAATTGTTTTCACATAAAGTCACTCAACTTTCATTTTCTAATAAAAAATCACTCAATTATGACTTCTTTGCACAGAAAGTCACTCAACCTATTTAATTATCTTTTAATTAAAATTTAGGGATATACAATTTAGATTATTAATCAAAATTTTAAGAACCAAATATACATCTATTTAAATTATTTAATGACCCACTCATTTAAGCCGGGCCGCTAAAAATATAATATTTAGTATTTTATTTTACCATTAATTTCCTAAATCATTCTCCCTCGTCTTCCTATTCTTTCCCTCTATTGCAACTTCTATTACAAATCGGATTATTAAACTTGTTATCTGTATCATACATTAAAAAAATACTAGAATTTTTATTTTATTTTTCAATTTCATGGTTTCCACTAAACTCTTGGCACCAAAGTGTAAAACAAACAACTATTGAAGATAAGGAAAAAACTAAAAGTTAATTATAAAATATTTAATATTATATTTTTAGTGGGTCGAATTAAATGGGGCTGGTTATTAAATGGTTTAAATGGATATATATATTTGGTTCTTTAGATTTTGATTAGTAATTACAATTCCATGTCACTAAATATTAGTGAAAAAAATAACTAAATAGATTGAGTGACTTTTTGTGCAAAGAAGTAATAGTTAAGTGACTTTTGAGTTGGAAATGAAAGTTGAGTGACTTTCTATGAAAACAATTGATAGTTGAGTGACTATTGAGTTGAAAATGAAAGTTGAGTGACTTTCTGTGAAAATAATTGATAGTTGAGTGACCATCAAAGTTATTAACTCAAATTAAGGAAAATGTCTTCCCTTCAAAAATTAAGGAAAACATTTTCCAAAACTCTCCTCAAATTTCAAATTACATTTTTTTTTTGGAAAAACATCAATTTTAACAAAATATTTTCAATTCAAAATTTTATTTTTTCACCCGATCCCTGAACCACCCCACCCACCGGCCATCTCCATCCCCCCAACCCCACCCCTTCCCTAAAAAATTAATTTTGCTTTTTAAAAATATTTTCAACTTCAAAAGTTTATTTTTAAACTCCTCCCCCCTCCCACCCCAACTCCCCAAAAAATTAATTTTGTTTTTAAAAATACTATCAACTTCAATTTTTTATTTTTTCACTCCTCCCCCTCCCCCCGCTCCCACCCATTACCCCACCCCACCACCACCACCCCCCCCAAAAAATAATAACTTTGATTTTATAAATATTTTCAATTTAATAAATTATTTTTTACTCTAGTAAAAACAAAAGATGTCTCTCAAAAACATTTTTCATTCATAAATCAAACACTAAAAATCATTTCCGGAAAATATTTTCTACTCACCAACCAAACATGAGAAAATAAGTCCAAAATCTACTTATTTTCCAGGAAAATATTTTCTAGGAAAACATTTTCCATGGAAAACATTTTCCTCCATACCAAACACACCCATAATGTTTTATCAGTAAATATTTTTTTGTCGTAATTGCTAGCTTAAGTAAAACATTTAAATAGGTCATGTAAATATTTTGAGTAAAAATGTATAAGTATTATTAACTAAGCAATATAATTAAAAATTTTAAAATTTATCTAATAAAACTTCGGTTCTTCGGTGCACCGTAGTTTAGGGACCCTTGCATCGAACTCCGAACCGAAGAACCGAAGTTCCGAAAATCAAAAACCGACACCGAACCGAAGAATCGAAGAACCGACACCGAAAAACCGAAATAATTTGGTTCGGTTCGATTTTTCGGTTGTTCGGTTTTTATGCCCACCCCTAATTTCAGTAGCAATTTATTTTCTATCATGCGTTGATTATGTGAAAATAAATTTAAAAAATTATATTCTATAGCATAATTTTTCAATTTTATTATACATTTATGCTCTCCAACTTTGAGTATACACAAGTAAATACTCAAATTTGTATAAGATTGAAAAAAGGAATAGACATACACGTCCTATGTGGCATTCTACATGGCAATGTGTGTCCTACATGGTGTTTTGTGTGTATTATGCCACATAGGACTCATGCGTCTAGTATTTGTTCAACTTCATATAAGTTTAAGTGCCTACTTGTGCCTACTCAAAGTTGAAGAATATAAATATGAAACGAGGTCAAGTTAAAGGGCATATTTATTTATGATGCAAAAATTAAAAAATGTACGTGATCTCTTTAAAATTATTTGAGTTATTTCATCCTTTCAAATAAGCATAGTTTTTAAAGCAGTTTATATTTTGTACGCCTATACTACTCGAACTCTTCAACACTCTAGCTACATCTGTGTCAATCCAACACGAATTTAGTGTGGGCACCATGAGATTAATTACATCGAGTTTGATTAACATCATATTGGTGATGCTATAATAGATTGTGATGATATGGTGTTGACTTCAAGAGTATTAGCGATCAATTACTATTAAATTTATGTTATATAAATTGTCATTGTAAAACACTTTTACAATATTATGTCATTCAGAGGATATTTACAAATAATTTTTTTTTAAATATGAAATTTTTTTAATCTTAAAAATAAGATAAACTATTTGCTAAAGCAGATAAGATGACCTGATAATGTATAAATTTCTTACACAAATATTGTATATAATAAATCGGTTTTATTAATCATATACTTATATTCCTCCTTCCTTTCTATAGTATAGTTGCTTTTCGATAAATATTCTAAACAAAGAAGTTAAGACTTTTACCAAGGAAAGTCAAATTATAAGAAGTAATTGTACATAATAAGCCTATAAAAAAAAATTCACCTATCTACTAAATATAATTTTTTAACGAACTTGTTAAATGACACTCTCGAACAAAGATAACTTTGTCATTCCAAGTAGACAAAACCTTATAACAATATCATGCAACTCGAAATTGTTTTATTACAATGTATTGGATTATTATAACAATTGTTGAGATGGCCGAGTTGGTCTAAGGCGCCAGATTAAGGTTCTGGTCCGAAAGGGCGTGGTTTCAAATCCCACTCTCAACACATATATTTATTTATTTTGTGTGTGTATAAATTCATCAATTTTTTTTTATTTAGTTTTTTTTTTTTTTGTGTGTGTGTATAAATTCATCATTTTTATTTTTTTTAAGTTTTCAGATATAATAAAAAGATTTTCACCTCAGAATTCTCTGAATTTTCAACATCATTATAAATAAATATTCATTTGTATTTGCAATAAAACTTATACTTCTTGGACATATTTATTCAATGTATTTTGCTCCTCATACTGAAAAATAAGTTCAAAATACTAGATGAAGGACTTGGAAAAGAAATAAAATCCAAACTAATCACCAAGAAGGATTGAAATGTGTTAATTTTTTTAAAATCTTTAATCAAAGATCTCGAGTTTAAATTATAAAATTCAAAAGAAAACAAAATTATATTAGGGATCGCTTCAATAACAAAAAGAAATATCATCGACATAACAAGGTGTAACAATGAAAGGGTTCTCGAGAATTCAAAGTATTCTTTTTACATAAAATTTATATTTGTATTGAAAAATTAAATTTCATTGAAATAACACGGTGTAACAAGGAGGGGTTCTCGAAAATTCAAAATATATTTTTTTTACATAAAATTTGTATTTGTTTTTAAAAAATTGGAAAATATATAAGGAATATTACTTAGGAACCACTAACAAAGTATGTTGTTTGATCCAGTGGATCTTTAATACTTTGTCACTATTACCATATAGGACTTTATTTTGTTTCTTTTCATTTAATAATTTGAGATACGTGTTAATTTCAAAAACATCAAATATTAAATTTGTTTTGAATGATTGTAGAGTCATTTTAAAAAATATAAATTCATAATTAAATTTATCTTGAAAAATTAGTTATACGCTAAAACTATTATGACGATATATTACATACTTTTATTATTTAAAATTAATTTTTTTACCTTCTAAAATTGACGTGATAAAAAAATACGCGTTTGACAATAAATAAAGCAAAAAAAGAAATTAAAATCTTCTTTTTACTATCACCCTACCCCAACCTCCATCCTCTACTACCACACAACACCTCTTCTTCTTCTTTATTTTTTTCATCATTTTTTCATACGCAATTTTCATCCACCCCACTATACATTCATCAAAATCCTTCCCCCCACCCACCCCAAAAAAAAACCCCAATCATATCTTATTTTAATGCTTATTTAATTTTATCATTTTTCGTTATGTTTGATTTTTCTTTTTGACTTTGTTGGTGGTTGATAAAATTGATGCTTAAATTTAAAAAAAATAATATAAAGATGGATGGATTTGTTGGTGTGTCGTGACAAAGAAGCGGGAATTAAAGGCGGCGTAGAAGAAAAAATTGATATTAACAATGGTGATAGTGATATTGGGTGGTGGGTTTGTACATTTTGATGGTGATAATGTAATTTTGGTGATGAGTTTGTTCATGTGTGTCGAATTTTATTGGGGATCTTTCTAATTTTTGTGGGGATAATGGTGATAGTATGATTCGATGGTGGATTTGATCGTAGCAGGTGGTGAAGTTTATGGTGACTATTTTAATTTTTTTGGTGAAATATATAGATTCGCTAGTAATATAACGATAACGGTAGTGGTTTCATGGTGATGTTCATTGAAGAAGAAACAACTGAATGATATGGAGAATCTTAGTTAAAATTTGACATGACATTGTTGTGGTACACCTTCCATTGTGAGCGTCTTAGGGTAAAAAAAATCACTATATAGTAGAAGAGGTGTGTAATAGGTCACTATATTAATTTAAGCGTGTAACTGATTTTTCGAAACAAGTTTAGAGATAAATTTATAGCTTTTCCCCTTATTTGGTTGTTCTACATATAGTCATCATAACAACTTTTGCGTTGAATGAGCCTCGTAATTTAAATTTATATTAATTAAACTTTAATATAAATATAAAACGAAGAATCGAAATAAATCACTTTTGAAAAAAATAAACAAATTAAGGTGACGTATCAGCTAATCCATCATTCTAATACCATGCTTTTCACGTTTAAAGAAAAGGTGTCGGTTGGAAAATAAATAAATACGTTAATTTGACTTTTGTATAATATATATTAATGGTAGTTGGAGAAAAAAAAGTTCAAGTAATAATTAAAGTTATTCTTATAAATAAAATATTATGTAAAAGTTCGGCATTTGAATAATTAAATTAAATCAGTTTGAACACCTAAAAAGTTATGAAAGTTGACAATGATAATATTATTTACATAAAAAATTCACAAACATTTTGAAATCTTGTACAATAGAGAGGATGTCACACAAACACAAATTGAACACTATTTCTTTTTGTCTAGAAAATAAATATGGGATGGTAGAAATTTATTTCTAATAAATTTTCGATTCAAATATTAGATTGTGTCTATCGTCTCGACTTAAATAATATATCATATAGGTTGTCTCGACTTAGACTTGAGTGACTGAAGATCGAATTAACTAATTAAACAAGGAAAAATTATGCTAATAAATATATACTAGTTAGTTAACTAGAGCCATCAAAATGGGTTTAGCCCATAGGGTAGACCAAACTCAAACTTTTATTGGATAGGGTTAGGATAAGATTTTTCAAGGCCTTTTAAAATGTAGGTTTATAAGTCCAACGCATATAAGCCCTTGGTCCTTGAGGTTTGATCGAGGTCGGCTCATGTGGCAAGACTATTAATTTAAGGATAACTTGCAAAAATTTCGCTAGTATATGAGTTAATTATTTAAATGTACGTTATGTTATAATATTATGAATCTTACCAGATTTTGGTACGTTCAGAAAATGTATTTCTATATACACAGACACAAAATTAAGTTAATTTGTTCTAGATACACTCTATCCATCTCCCTCCGATCGTACTTGCTACTCTCTTATCTCGCTCATGTATCTGGATGCATCACGCCAGATACATGTATCTCGCATTTCTAGTATCATAGATACATGCTAATTACACTAGATTTTTGTGTTAGTGTTAGCCATATTTGATTTGAAAATCTTTTTTTTTTTTTGATGTTATAGAATTTTAAGTTTGTACAAATAAAAAGAAGGGCTAGCCCGCCCGCCCGCAACTTGGGCCCTTCTAAGGCTGGGCTGGGTTGAGTATTTTCAATCCCCTTCCAAATAAAGGGCTGACCCGCCTTAGTCTTCAAATTTCTTGACCCACGAGGTTTGGACCGGATGAGGCTGGACCGATCATTTTTTACAACTCTAGTTAACTAACATAGCTATAATTTTCATTAATTATCACTTATAACTTAATTTTGATTATAATTATATACATTATCTCTTCTCTCCTCTCTTATATATAAACAATACATATACAATTATATAACATATATATAATTATATAACATATATATAATTTTTATTCGCCTTTCTTCACTTTTTACCAATTAAAAATTGAAATGTTAAGCAAAAAATAATTATTTTGTCTTTTTACACATTATTATCCCCACTTGACTAAATTTAACTTTGAAAAGTTTAATCCATATATAATATTTACCCCAAACAATTTCTTTTTTTTTTGGGTCAAAAACCTCAAACAATCAAACTATTTGATTACGTTGAATATTTATCAAATTCAACTCACATTTCTTTTCTTCGAATTTACATCTACTTATTATTCACATAACTTAATATTATCTCATTTTAAATGTAACACAAATCATTTTATACATAACGCATGTCAAAAAATTAATACTCTATCCGTCTCATTTTATATGAGACCTTTTACATTTTGATATTCAAATAAATCTATTTTTTATAGTAAATTTTTCATAGATTCTTTTAATATTTTAAATTATCAATTATTGTGATTTATAGTATTCTTTACGTAGTTTACAAATACATAAATTTCATTTTAAAAAATTTGAAAATTTCATACATAAATATCCAATCAAAATTAAACTATTTAATTATCAAAAAATGAAAAATGTCACATAAAATGATCGGAGGGAGTAATATAGTTTTCAAAACTTTTTTCCTTTCTCTCTCTATATAAACAACCTAATCCTTTTCTCCACTTTCTCTCTCTAAATATATATATATATACACAAAACCTAGAAGGTTAATTTTTTTCTTCGTTTGTTTGATCTGTAAAGTGAAAACCCTAGTTTTGTGATCCGTGAAGTATGGCATCTGGATCATCTGGTAGGCCGAGTAACTCTTCGGGTTCGAAGGGTTTTGATTTTGGGTCTGATGATATTCTCTGTTCTTATGAAGATTATCCACATCAAGATGCCTCTAATGGAACCCACTCTGATCCTGCAATTGCTACCAATTCTGCTAAGGTAACTTTTTTTTTTTTTTTTTTAAATTTAATCGTAGAGGGATTACAAGATGAGGAATCGAACTCTGTGCTGGAAAGTTTAGGTAGTCATATGAGTAAATTATTGTAAGGTGGAAGTGTTCACTGTGTTGTTTTGATTGATACCCACTAGGGGTTTTGGAAGTTATGAGATAAAGCTTGAGAATTTACAGATGGGTATTGCTGAAAATTGTTGATTTTGAATCCTTGGATAATTTTGGTGTCTGGTCAGCTTGCTGTTAACTCTTAGTAGTTTTAAAAAATTGCTTAATATGTATTGAAGAACTCAGTAAAGTTGTTTTTTTTAGAATTCATTACTCGTAATTCAAAATCTTAGCTTTACATTTGCTAGATATCTAGTAGTCCACCAATGGTTAACTATGTTTTAGCAGCTGCACTTTTTTGACCTATATGAGAATTATCCTGATGCAGTCTATTGCAAGTGTGGATTTTCAAAGTGATTAAAGGTTAAAGAGTTGGTTCACTTGGCTTTACATAAATTAATGTGGTGTTTAACTATGTAGTTTGATTTTAGAGGGGTGAGGGGACTAAGATATTAGTCTATCTTCACTCATTTCGAGCTACGAATAGGAGTTATGAATCATTGTTGTAACCTAAAACTATTGATGACGGAGATCCTTGACCTCTCCTATACATTCTCTTCTTTGTTGTATTAAGCTCCTTCCTCTTTATATCTGCCTCTCTTTTTGTTAATGAACAATCCGAAGACACTAGACTGCAAAAACAGGTTAGCTAAAGTCAATCTGCATGTAGAATAATAAGGAAATCATGTTTTACAATTCACACGGTATCCTCAATAACTCTGGCTTTGCATCTGGATTCTAGATTTGGTGCAAACCTTTTGGAAAATGTTTGGAGGCATAGTTTTGATGTAGCTCATTGATAGTAATTATAACAGATTAGCAGCTCTTTCAGGGGTCATAGACAAGAGGTATTAGTTTTCTGATTAAGAATCTTACCATGCTAGACTATCCATAGTCATGTAACTCATGTTAAGTCTTCTCTAGATTTTTTTATTTTGGCTGGTTCCTGGGTCTTAACTTTTATCATTTAATGGAGCTAGCATATCTACTTTTGTACTCTTTGCATCTTCTTGATGCTGGTAATTAAACAACCACAGTGCTTTTTAGATCTTTGTAGGAAGACTTTTTCTTTCTACTTCATTACATTCAATCTTACCTAATCAATTTCTATTTGACTTCTTACTCAATTATGCTCTTGTATTGAGTAGGAGTTCCACAAAAACAGAATGACGAGGTCATCAATGTTTCCCACTTCTACGTATAGCCCTCCAGAGGAATCTTCCTTCAATCAAGACATGATATGTACTGTTGAGAAGACCATGAAAAAATATACGGACAATCTCATGAGATTTCTAGAGGGTATCAGTTCACGCTTGTCGCAGTTGGAACTGTACTGTTACAACCTTGATAAGTCCATTGGGGAAATGCGGTCTGATTTAGTTCGAGATCATGGTGAGGCAGATTTGAAACTGAAGGCTCTTGAGAAGCATGTTCAAGAGGTTCGTTCATTGATTTCCTTGCATGGCATGCATTTAAAGGTTTTGTCTGGCTGCTAAATGCTGTGCTTTTAGATATACGTATGTGCTAAGATAAAGTCTGCTTTGAAATTATGGTTTGTATTGCATTGGTTACATATTATGTTTCACATGGTAAATGGTCCTACTCCTTTTTCATAAAGATGATATGCTGTTTATACCCTCACCATCCCGAGCCCTGTAAAGTAGGGTACTCCGAGTAACATGGTATATATAATATGCATAATCCTATTCTTGTAAGTTCCTCCTCCTTTTTCATAAAAGATGATATGCCTTTTATACTCTCACCATCCCAAGCCTTATAAAGTAGGATAGTCCTCTAGTAAGTTAAGTTATAATGTGATGAGACTTTTTGATTATCTATTATGTTTGACAAAGTTTTAGCTAAAAGTTAAAGTCCATTCAAAGATTTCTCTCCCGCAACTGATGACATTAGAGACTTAACACTTCTTATTCTCAAGTTCTGGGCTTTTACATGCAATGTATGGCTTCATGTCTGTTCTAATATTTGTGGAACATATTTTTTTGTGAATGGAGAATTTTATATGTTTTAGTAGACTTGAGAAGTTTTCAAGGCTAACAGTTTATCTGGTATGGACAATTAGCAAAGTTACCTCATCAGATCAAGTTAGACCCTATTTTAAGTAGGAGTCCATGTGTGTGATTAGAACTAACACCACACCAACAAAGGTTGTGGTGGAGTAGTAAGTACTCCTTCATAGAGGTCTTGGTTCGAGTGCCCCATGGTACGGAGTCGCGTTCTTAGGGAGCACTTTACCCCCAGTGTGGGACTTCTTGGCGTCAAATCTGGAGTTAGTCGGGCTCCAATGTGGGTACCGGACACCGGATGGGAAATAAAAAGAACTAACACCACATTATTGTGGGGACGCCAATCATAAGGATTCATTAGTATAGTTTACGTCCATCTTTCTCTGCAAAAACACACATCTTTCGGTTTATTTTTGCCTGAATTTCAAATGCACTTATTGACGTTCTAGCCTTCTAATGCTCCTAGTCAATAAGTATGAATTTGTTCTTGTCCAATGTTAAGTTGCTCTCTGGAATTATGCCTTCACAGTTTTTCCTACTTTAATAGATTTTCGATGACTAATTTCTTTGCTGTTTGTTATTCCTGCAGGTCCACAGATCTGTACAGATTCTGAGAGATAAGCAAGAACTTGCTGAAACTCAGAAGGAGCTGGCTAAGCTTCAGTTTGCACAGAAAGAACCAGCTTCAGCGAACAATTCTCAGCAGAATGAGGACAGAAATGCTCAACCTGTATCTGATTCCAATAAAGGTGACAACTCAACTGATGTGAATGGACAACAACTGGCACTTGCTCTACCCCATCAAGTAGCACCCCGGGCTCCTCTTACTAACCAACCCGTCGAACAGCCACAACAGGCACCTCCACCACCAATTCCATCTCAAAGTATGACGCAGTCGCAAGGTTACTATTTACCCCCAGTGCAGATGTCAAATCCATCAGCTCCAACCCACTTGTCCCAAGGACAATATCTTTCATCTGACCCCCAGTATCGTACTTCTCAAATGCAAGATCTTTCTAGGTTACCACCCCAGCCAGCAGCACCTCCAGGGAATCAGACCCCACAAATCCAGTCAATGCCCCAATATCAGCAGCAGCAATGGGCGCAACAGGTACCTCAGCAGGTTCAAGCATCCCAGCAGCATCAGCTTCCAAGTGTGCAACAGCAAGCTAGACCCTCATCACCTGCTGTTTATCCATCTTATCCACCCAGTCAACCGAATCCTTCTCCTGAACCGGTCCCCAATAGCATGCCAATGCAAGTATCATTTTCTGCGATCCCTCAATCAGTTTCAAGCCGTCCAGAAGCAATAACCTATGGGTATGATAGGTCTGGCAGGCCACTTCAGTCACAGCCTCCAACCCAGCATCTCAAGCCTTCGTTTGGTGCTCCAGGGGATGGGTATGCAGCTAGTGGGCCTCATCCATCACTTTCTGCAGGAAATGCATATATGATGTACGACAGTGAAGGCCCAAGGGGACATCCACCACAACCACCAAATTTCCCACAAAGTGGTTATCCTCCCTCCAGCTTCCCTCCCCAGAACGCACAGTCCTCCCCAAACGCCAATCATATGGTTCGTCCACCTCAATTGATGCGCACTCATCCTTACAATGAATTAATCGAGAAGCTGGCAAGCATGGGCTACAGGGGTGATCATGTGGTTAATGTTATCCAAAGGCTCGAGGAGAGTGGTCAGACAGTTGATTTCAATACTGTGCTCGACAGGCTGAATGGACATTCTTCAGGTGGTCCTCAGAGAGGATGGTCGGGTTAGGTCATTATCCCAAACCTTTCTAATCATGTTTTCATGTAGGGTCATCTGAAAATAGTGAAAGTACAATTTGACTCGAATACTATCTATTTGCTGAATAAGGGTCATATAAGTAGGCAGTTGACGATGATGTATGCAGCGCTATCATGCTGTGTATTGTAGATTTGCCATGTCTTACTTCTTAAGTTTTATTTGTTGTAAGGCAAAATGTTTTCAACCTTGTAACGTAGGATAATTGATGAATACCTCTTTTTTAAGATTGAACGTCTTCTCTCATTCTTGTCCTTTGATTTAATCTTTTGCTGTTCACCGCGAAAAGAGTTGGTCTGATCTGGGCCAATTGGCTACGCGGTGGAACCTATGCTTACGACATATATTTTGGATATCTAAACCCCATAGCATGTGTATAAGCTCGTAACGAAGGACGTGATCTTGCTCAGGAAGGTAAGAAAACACTATTTAACATAAAAGTTTAGCTCCACCAGAGGAGTGTATGTCCTTATTCTTTAGTATAGTATTATTGAATTGTGTAAATTATCTGATCTTATAATATAAAAACTTACTATAAGAAAGTGAAAATTCCAGTTTATTCTTTCTCACTCCCTTTTTCTATTCCCTTATTTATATTGCTGCTAAAGCTGTTAGAGAAAGCAACTAGTAATTGGAGAATAAATACTTAAGGGCATCTGAATTTATAACTAATATTTTGAGACATTCTTTATAGTTGCCCTATGCACCTAATTGGAAACTTATCGATGCATTAAAGCTCTCGTTATATATTAAAGTTTTTCAAAGGATCTGATCATATCGTGTCTATTGGATGCATTTATTTTCTTGCATTTTTTCAAAGATATTGTTACCTGTTAAATAAATATTTAGAAGATTTAGCATCTGGTGCCTATCAAAGGATAGAACATGGTGGACAGAAAATGTAAAGATTCTTGTCAAAAGTTGTTGGTAGGCAAGCAAAAATCTTGAATTTTTTTCTCAGTAAGAACATAATTTTGTTCCTTGGATTAATATAAACTTTAATATTAGAGGTAATGAAAACATATTTAAAGTATCACTATTTTACGAGTTCTCTATATGTATCGACTAATGTAATCAATGTGCGATCTACACTCATTTTTTCCCATGGGGTTATTTGAAGAAATTAAAATTAAAATTATATAGTTAAATTAAAATTAAGAGAATGATGAAAAAAACAACCCACTCAAAGTTTCATTTTTATTTTTATTTTGAGAATTTTCAATCTAATATATCAAGTGTCCTTTTTTAAACGATCATTAATTATTCATCAAAACATGCCTTGAAATTGACGAGATAACTATCATGTGAACGAAATTTCTTGTGCAAATTAAGTTGTCACATGCACACGCTTTTGCACGATTATATTCAAACACATGATGTAGTCAGTTTCAAGATGTGTTTTTTAATAAATAGTTAGTGATAATTCAGATTAAAAAATACAAATTTTAAAATCCAATAAAGTGATACTTCAGTTATATTTTTGATCATTCTTTTTTTATATTATATCTCATCTATATATTGATAGAACTTGACACAAAAGAAAGAGAAAAATAAGTTGGATAGAGAAAAAAGAAATATAAATGAGAGGAATGAAAGGTGAAATTTTTCTCAACATCTCTGCAGAAAAAGCATGGGAAATGTATAGAGATAATGATAAAATTAGTAGAATTAATCCACAAATGCTGGCAAAAGCTGAATATATTAAAGGACATGGAGAGCCTGGCAGTCTCAGATGTTTCCAGCTTGGTCCTGGTAAGTCTTTAATAAAACTCAATTTACGATAAAAATTTATTTATATCTGTTTATACAAAGACGGATTATAAATTCACGCGAATTTAGTAGTTTTTGTTCAGATCCTACATATTCATTGAATATTTGATTGTGAACTCAGTGATCGTTATAGTATTGACTTAAAGGTCGTTATAGGAACCTGTAATCTTGAAATTCTGAATTTGTTTTTGTGTTTGTACTAAGTACCGAATGAAAGACGCCTGTCGTGTATATGATTTTTTAAAAATGTAATCATGGTTTGAGTAATATGTATTCTTACTTTACTTTGTACTAATGGCTACAAATGAATTATTTGATTTGGTGTAAACAATTGTGAAGTCTTGATTATTTACCTCGTCGTCTAGGTTAATTTAGGATAAACAGTTACTCTTAATTAATTTCAATTTGTTTGTCTGGTTTAGATTTGATATAGATTTTGAAGTATGTCTTTTTTAAAGAGATTGATTCAAGATTTGAAGTTTATCAATAGTTTCTGCCGTAACATCTAGATCAAGTTAAAACTATATCATAAAAATAGGGTTCAATCATATATATATATATATATATATATATATATATATATATATATATATATATGTATAATAAGTCTAGGCCAATAATTACTAGGTTGACGTGAACTCATAAGTAACAATATAGATTAGCTCTTATAAGGGTGAAATCAGGTCATCGAAAAATTACAATTGAAATTATTTTTATATGTGTATAGAGTAGATGTTATATTCGTTTGATATCTTCGTGTGTTTATCTCTTTATATATTAAACCCCATTAGTGAAAAATTCTAATTCTGCCACTATGCCCTTTGTAACACAAATATTGTATATTTGTATGCAACATTGAGCAACTATGTTAAACAATCAATCATACATGTTGAATCCCTTATCTTTGTTTTTTTACCTCTTTGTATTTTGAACTTCATTATAAAAATTCTGGCTCCGTCACTGGCTCACTGCGCGTTGTAACACAAATATTTTATGCAGCATTAAGTAACTATGTCAAACAATCAATAGAAAAGATAGAGGTGGTGGAAGAAGGAAGGTCAGTGACATATCAAGTGACTGATGGTGAATTAAGGAAAATGTATAATCCATACATAGTTACCTTCTCTTTTATTTATGTGAGCAATGAGCAATGTGTAGTAGAATGGAAAGCAGAATATGAGCCAATTACACCTACAATACCTACACCAGAAAAGGCAAGAGATGCTGCACTATCATTTCTCAAATTATTTGAAAAAATAGACAACCATGCTATGTAAAACAACGAGTTCGATATCTCAGATAATCGCTCAATTAAAAACTATCATTTCAGAAGAACAATGATTTTATGAAACAATAACTATTAATTACTAAATGGTCATATGAGAAATCAAAAGCGAATTCAGAATCTAAGCTTTGTGTGTTTTAAAGTTATGTGTGTTCATATTGAGTTCAGATGAGTCTGGTGTATTCTGTGTCGTCTGTTTATGAAATTTATGTTGTGTGTAAGAGTGAAGAGGTCATTTTGTTACATGTACTATCCAAAATGATCTCGTTAAATAAGCAGAGGTGGATATATGATGTGAAGTTCATGAGTTTCTGCGGATATCACAAGTTAATAAAAATGATTTAATTTATAATCAAATATTTGGTGAATTTCTTAATACGTATACATGATTTTGTGATTACGTGAATTTGTAACTTATAAGCAGACTTCCGCTTCTACTAATATAATATAAAATTCCAATTAGTGGTGTGTATGAGTTCGCTTTTACAATTTTTTATTGGATTTAAGTTAGTATTGTATCATACTTGCAATTTTATATACACTCATCTATTTTCATTTTAAATTTAATCTTAAGAAATATTCTTCTAATTAGAATAAATTTACATTTTAACATTAATTTCTGGTCCATCAATTTCATATGTAAAATGTATATTATTCTTGTTTTTTAAATCTTTTGCAACAAATTGTGTTTTCACAAACTTATAGAGAAAGAAGAAAGAGTAAATTGGGTTAATAAGTTTGGATTATTTCAAATTTAAACGCGTTATATTACGATTCAAATGATAATCTCTTGACTATTAAACTGCTCTAATAAATTACGCGTGATCGAAGCAACACAAGCACTTCATTGAGTTTCAAATTAGTAACCCATAAAAAACAATTTGCTCGTATTTCATCTTGTAATTTCAATTTCCTATTATTACGTAATTAGTCAAATTAATATTAGATTAACATTAATTAGTTGGATATTAATTGTGGATCATGACATAGATGGGCTTATAGGAGAAATGTTCACTTTCCGGCCCATGATCATTGGGAACAAAAGCCCAATTATGTTATTGAACTTCATCCAATGGTTCGGGTTGAGACTCGAAGACCTCGGGAACATTAGCTCAATTATATTTTGGGAAAAGGGTTAAATATGCCCCTAAACTATTTGAAAAGGTCTAGATATACCCTCCGTTTAAAGTTTGGTTCACTCATGCCCTCGTCGTCCAACTTTTGGTCCAAATATGCCCTTATGGACGTTGGTTGCCATGTTGGACATATCAAACTCATTTTTCATTTCTTTAATTCTCACATGAAATTGTCATGTCATTTTGGCCTTAGCACATGACATTTATATGAAAATGGAAAGATATTCGTACTCATAAACACCTAATCCGACCCATAAAACAAATCCTTTTAAATACACAATTTTTTTTAACAATTTCAACAATTTTTTTTATTTTATATTTTTTTCATATTTTCCTATTTTTTATTTGTGAATTTTATACGTAAATTTTATATTTTTTCATATTTTTTTTTATTAATAAACTCATTTTTGGGATTTGCAGAAAAAATTTAAAAATTTAAAAAATGTTGAAATTGTTGAATTTAAGGTTACTGTATTTTTTATTTTTATTTTTGGCGTTAATTTCATATTTTTATTAATCAATTACTCATTTGCCGGATTTATAAAAAAAAATAAAAAAATTTAAAAAAAGTGTTTAAATTGAATTTAAGGTTACTATAATTATTTGTGTAGTTTTGGCGTTAATTTTATATTTTTCATTTTTTTTATTAATCAATTACTCATTTCGAATGCAAAAATAAAACAAAATTGTTGAAAATCGGTCGGATAATTTATTTAAAAGGGGGTTGATTTATGGGTCGGATTAGGTGTTTATGAGTCCAAATATCTTTCCATTTTCATAAAAATGTCATGTGGTAGGTCAAAATGACATGACAATAATATGTGGCATTTAAAGAAATGAAAAATGAGTTGGATATATCCAACATGACAACTAACGCTTATAAAGGCATATTTGAACCAAAAGTTAGACGGCGAGGGCATGAGTGAACCAAACTTTAAACGGAGGGTATATCTAGACCTTTTCGAATAATTTAGGGGCATATTTGACCCTTTTTCCTTATATTTTTTAACCTCATCAAATGGTTCGGGTTGAGACTCGTAGAGCTTGGGAAAGTTCTTTAACATGATCTTATATTGAAAGGCTTAAAAGACAAATTTAAGAACTCAATCCATATCCTTAAGCATTTTTTAGAGTCAACTTGTTAGTACGGTCTGAATTAAAACTCGAGGGGATCAAGGCTGATTCAGTACCATTGAAACTCATATCGATGTTGTAGATTATGTTTCGCGATCGCTTAAACGAGGACCGGAACTACATAAGAGGTTATTTGCGTAAATATCCAAATTTTAACCTTCTTCCTTACCTAAAATTTGGCGCAAAAATTTCAACTCAAAATTTACAACAGCGCGGTAGATATTTGGCGGCAAACGTTCCCGCTAAATATTTTCCCTCCATTGGAGCTCACCAGTGAAGCACTATATATAAATCTTGCGGAACACAATTCTTTTTCATCTCAATCTCAGATTCTTCACTCACAAATTCTCAGTTTTCATTCAATTTTTTTGTTAATTTTTGGGTTATCATGGTGGTAGCATTAGGTCCCGGAAAATTCTACGGCAGCAGTTTACCAAGGCCGCGGTTTTACGAAAACCCAAATGGAGAACGGGTCGATCCACCGGTATCCGTTATGGATCCGTTGATGTCATGGGCTGAGGAAGCTCATTGGTCAATGGGGGGTTTGAGCTTCAAACGCCTCCGTCTTCAGGGACGAATCGAAGGTAACATCAAGAAACTCAGAGCTGAGCATGAGAAGATGGAGAAGAAATCGGTGAAAAAGGGTTCGTTGTCGTCACGGGTGGTTCATGTAAGTCCATCTCCTCCTCCTGCTCCATTGAATTTGAAGAGGAAAATGCGATTGGTTGATGAATCTGATGATGAAAATGAAGGAATGGGGGTAGAAGGGAGAGTGGAAAAAAGGGGTCTAGCGAGGAAACTGGATGATGATTTTGATAAAGTTGCTGAGAAGAGTGATGGGGTAGTGATGGGAAGAACAAGGAGTGGTAGAAACAAAGAGTCTGTAGTTGAAAAAATTGTGAAATTGAAACCCAAAGGTAGAAAATTGAAGAAAGGGTTGAAGGGATCTGAGAAGAAGAGTGTATCAGTGACACCAAATGCAGCAAGAACTTCACCAAGATTGTCGAAACGTCGATTGCCTTGAAGGTGTTTGATAATTTGTGTCAATGAACGAAACCTTCAATAGTACAGTTATTATAAGTGTGTTTAGCTTTGAAATGTAGGTTGGATTATTGTAGTAAGTTATTAATCTTGATAAGATGAATGAAAATTTTGAAACAATCCAGTTGTTGAATGCTTTATAAATTGATTGTCTTTGGTTTATGGTTCTTTGTGCAGATCATATAATATATCAAGAAAAATGGGAGAATTTTTTTGAATCTTATAGTTTTCATTTAAAGATGCATGTTATTTGAATCTTGTGATCTTTAACGAGCTTTAAATTGATATGTTTGTTGAATCTTATGATCAATTAGCAATGCTTGAATTGAGTTGTGGATTGTTTTGGTGATTGTGGTTGAGGAAGTGTTTTGTTAGAGTTGTTCGAGTGAAGTTTTAGCCTTTGAGTTTGTATGGTTAGGGAGTCAACTGTGAAATGAGTTGTAGAGTGGATCATTTTGGTGATTGTGTGGTTGAAGAAGTGCTTCGTTAGAGTTGTTTGAGTGAAGTTTTGGCCTTTGAGTTTGTATGGTTAGGGAGCCAATTGTGGAATGAGTTGTAGTATGTGTTTTAGAGTGGATCATTTTGGTGATTGTGTGGTTGAAGATGTGCTTCATTAGAGTTGTTTGAGTGAAGTTTTGGCCTTCGAGTTCGTATGGTTAGGGAGTCAACTGTGAAATGAGTTGTATATGTTTTCGAGTGGATCATTTTGGTGATTGTGTGGTTGAAGTGCTTCATTAGAGTTGTTTGAGTGAAGTTTTGGCCTTTGAGTTCGTATGGTTAGGGAGTCAACTGTGAAATGAGTTATAGTATGTGTTTTAGAGGTTGTTAAGTGTTGATATTTTTGTTTAGTTTGTGTGTAGAGGCTCGTGTGAAATTGATAATTGTTGCTAAAAACTTGCGATATATGTGAGTAATGGCTCGAGCTAGGGGCTATGTGACTTATCTTTATATTTGATATTGAGATGCTCGGAGAAAAAAAAATTGTATTTCTAATTCAATAGAGATATAAAGAAGTGTTCAACTTAATGCATACTCTTCTTTTGTGTTTTCTATATTTAGCTTTTGGCATGCTAAGCAAGGAATCTAACAGGGTGTAAAGTTGGGGAAACCACAAGAGAAATGAACAACACACATTGAGTCTAACAAGTAAATGTTCCCAAAAGAGTGACAATGCCATTATTTTCTCTCTTACTTATCGTCCATCTCACAAGTAAGTGGTGGATATACACTTAATAATCCTGTATTTGTGTTAAAAGATTATGACTCGTAAATTTATAAAGTTAAAATCTTGAATCTGCTTCGATAAAAAGTGAGTATTCTGCACCTTCCTCTATGCGAAACTAGGGTCACTACATCCAAATCATTCTTATTGAAAAATAATACTTAACAAGGTTTTATTTTGTTAATGTATATATATTTAGTAGATATTTAACTATATTGACTTCTTCAATTGTAACAATATTTAAAACGAACGAAATCATAAAAAAAATCCAGTAAAATCTTGAAAAATAATATATATTAGAAGTTAAATCTATAATCATCTCCTTTTAAATTGACAAGTAAGGCTTACTCAAGTATTGATGTCCTTCACTATTAATCGATATATTAAGGGTCTGAATCATATTACAAGTGAGAACATTATTGATCGTCCTAACGAGATAGAATACTAGTCAAATTAATGTCATTTACCTACCTATTCACTAATTTGTATCCCACAAACCACATCAAATAACAAAACAAGAGCCACAAAATCCAAATCCAAAATCCAAAATCCAAAATCCAAATCTCCATGGCTGAAACTAAACAACAACAACAAGAAGAAGAACCTCCCCTGTTTCCACCATCATCAACCTCTTCTTGCTCCTTCATGCTTCTCTTGAAAAAACTTATGAGCAAAAGACGAACATGGGTTTTCCTCTTTCTCACTGTTTACACAATTTTACTGTCAATTTCTTGGAATTTCCTCAATTCAGTACTTTCTTGGTACGAATCCACCATGAAATTGACACCCACTTCAGCTCTCTACGGATCTATGATATTAGGGCTTGCATTTGGGGTTTTATCGATTGTAGCAGCTCTGATCGTCGTTGTTCCAGCAACACTTGTAACTTGGATAACTATTTTGGTTTTGCTGACATTTGCAGGTAGAGGGAGAAGGGATTTGGTTATCGAGGGGAAGAAATTAACAGCTGAGATTTCTGGGTTTGTTGTTAGGGTTTTGATTAGAGAAGGGAATCTTGTCGCTGTGATTTGTGCTGTTCTTGGGTATTTTGCACTTGTTAGAAGGAATAAAGAAGATGGTATTGATTATTGAGTTCGAAAAATCGAGTTTTCTTTATGATCATAAGCTCGATCACAGTTCTGTTTCAGTTGGTTGACTATCTGAACTTTCAGGTTATTGATAAGAGTTCAATTCATTATCTAGTAATACTTTCCCGTACCCCATTATAAATCAGGGGTTCTTGTTGTATATTGGAGGGGTTTGAATTAGCTCGTCTCGAGATGAAAGAAAAGATTGGTAATTTGTGTTTCTTCAGTTTCAGGATGTGATAGACCTAGCCTATCTTTAACTTTAGCTGCTTAGAAACCTAAACGATTGATGTTTTTACCCCGTCTTCCCTTATCATGGTTCTTATTTTATTGGAGGGGGTTTGAATCTTGTTCAACCTCGGAATGTGATGAGCTATTCTATCTTAACTTTAACTGCTCAGAGACCTATAGGAATGGATGTTTTTCTCCGTTATTCAAGACATCTCAGGACGACACCAGCCTGATATTTGAGGGATTTGGTGACTGATCAGAATTCGATAAAGATTCAATCTTTGAGCTAAGTAGAACCTCCTTTTCGTCTTGATTATGGATTTAGCTACAAGGGTTGTAAGCTGAAGTTAGAATTGGTAGCTTTGTGTAAACAGTAGAAATGGTGCATGTTTCTGCAATGTATGTGATGTATATATATAAAATATGCAGTGGAAAATGGATAGCATTTTACCAGATACTTGTGCTGATGGAAGGTAACGAGATATTTTACACACATTATTGGTAACAATCTAACCCTTCCTTTTGAGTATTTACGTGTCGTTGTATGATTTGAGACTTCATATCGGTTCATGTAATGTTTTTAAACTTATTTGTATGTTCGAATTGGGACTCTAGAAGACGAGGGTGTTTCTGCAGCATTTGAATATCTGAAATTGTAAGTTTTCTGGTGCTGGTGCTGGTGCCTTCTTCAGAAACCAGAATTTGAAAAGCTTATTGGCAATTCCTTTGAAATCGGAATTTGAAGTTTATAAATTCTAAATCTTTCAAGTCCTGGATGAATCCCTTTCGTGTCTGCTCTGTCTGGGAAGGCGCCAAAAGTCTTTTCGAGACGTGCACATGATGATAAATAAATCGATTTTTTTTTGAAGAAAAAGCCTACTATTTTATGGAATAAGTCATCTCTCCACCTTATTCTTTTAAAGGTATGGAACCATAATGAATCATTCTGAAAGATTGATACAATAAATAATTAGTCCCTACTCGCGAGGCAAATCCTACAATAAATAGTGTTTTAGGTTAAACACCATTTGTTATGAAATAAAATGAAAAAAGGTGAAAGGTAAGATTTTTTTTTGAACATTACGAATTTTTGAGATAGATTCAATCTATATTGAAAGGATGAATCAAACCTAATCAAAAGGAAAGAAGCGACAAGATCTTTCTTTTGTCCCTTTTAGGCGATCGAAAAATTTAAAAATGGTTAATATATTCAAGATATTATATATTTACGAAACACCGTCTCAATTCATCTTATTTCATCAGATTCAGAATTGTTTAAAAGGAAGGGAGTACAACTATTTTGATTTAATTTATATTCGAACATTTAGTATTACAATATAGATAGCTTTATACAAGTGACACTGCTTGTATGCACTTGCATCAAAAATCTCAAATTCGAGTTTTGAAAATGAAAAAATTTCATATTAAAAACATCACATCCAGAGATAACCCTATAATATGCAAACTAAAATTAATTAAATTTCAATACGACTATTAAATATTGAGAAAAAAAAAAACACTCCTAACATGTCACACACAAAAAGAAGTATGCTAAACTGTCGGTGGTGAAATCATATTTAATTCACCACAACCCATAATGAAATAAATTGAATATAAGTTTGAATTATTCGAATCCAAATTATCTATTTGATTTTGATATTTATATTAAAATTCAAATTAATTTGAATTCATAATTTATTTTAACACCAATATATTTTTGTTGGACTCATGATGATAAAATAATAGTTAGAGAATAATGATGATACTTTTTTGTAGTAAGTTGGAGAAGCATCATTCCTTGTTTGGCAAGTGTATTTCTATGAAAGAATTATTTGTTTGTTATAAGGATAATATTATTTCTTATTTCCAATTTATACATAATTTTGTTTTGATTTATTTCCAATTTATAGAAATAATATATTTAATTTGACTATTTATAAAATTACGTTATCATCAAAGTAAGTAAATAGTGAAACAATAAATAATTATGATAAATTTATAAATATTTTTACACAAAAGGATTACAAATCATTCGATTGAAGATTTAATATAGTTAATCAATACCATATCGATTAATTAAATATATCATAATTAATTGAAGGACTAAAAAAAGTTTTAATTCTTTATTGATTAAGAAAAGCTGACCCACAAAGGCTGGATTTCTTATGATTTTTCAATCAATAATTATGAATTTATTTGATACTTTGAGTTGGAATAAAACAAAAATAACCATTATGATTAGAAATTAAATATGATTAATCCATTTGAACAATGGATATAGGTGGATTATAGTTTTCAATATTGTCAAATCGACAAAATGAAATAATGAATTATCACAAACAATTATTTAATTAGTACGTAAGGATATATTACCTTATTTTGAAAATAAATATACTTTATAAATATCATTATTATATAATATGCTTTACTTGTTGACATACAACACTTTGACACATGTATTTTTCACTTTTTTATTTTTTCCCCTTCTATTTTCACCACACCTTCACCTTTTCTTTAAAAAATAAAATAAATTCTTAACTTTTTCTAAATAGAATGTGAAACAATAAAAAAAAGTAAAGTTTTCTTTTATGGAAAAGATATTTTCTTCAATGACTAGATATATATATACCAAATAGAAAAGGTTAAATATATGAATCTATCTGGTCAATTGGTAATCGATTGTAATTATTATGCATATATTAATTATGTAAAAATTAGTTATGATATAATCTATTTATTATTTTATATAATATATAAAATATATTTGACGATCGGTTGAAATGATAAAAAATATTAATAACACAAATTTATATATATTAGTTGTCTCACATAAAATATATATAAATTCCTCCATAATTTTTACGCTATACTTTTATTTATTATTTATAACATGAAACAGATAGTTTGACTTTGGACCTCTACTTTATTTATTTATTTATTTATCAAACAACCAATAATTACAAGAAGTTTGCTAACTGTCGGTGGCCATTGGCTTTAGATTTCTTTTTTCTTTTGGTCAATTATATATATATATATATATATATATATATATATATATATATATATATATATATAATACAACATTTATGGGTGTGACTTAATAATTAGTGATATAAATTGAATATTATGAGTTTTTATATTCGAATTCTAATAAAGACAGAACGTAAGGTGATTACTTTTTATCTATTTTAGTATTGATGGAAAATATTATCTGACATAATTATTGATAAAAAATAATAAAGATCTCTAAAATATAAGTTGAATATTATGAGGTTTTATATTCGAATTCTAACAAAGACAAAATGTAAGTTGATTGTTTTTGATCCATTCTAGCATTGATGCACCGTATTATCATATATGATTATTAATAAATAATAATAAAGATCTCTAAAATTAGTGATATAAGTTGAATATTATGAGGTTTTATATTCAAATTCTAACAAAGACAAAATGTAAGGTGATTGTTTTTCATCCATTCTAGCATTGATGCACAGTATTATCATATATGATTATTAATAAATAATAATAAAGATCTCTAAAATTAGTGATATAAGTTGAATATTATGAGGTTTTATATTCAAATTCTAACAAAGACAAAATGTAAGGTGATTGTTTTTCATCCTTTTTAGCATTGATGGACAATATTATCATATATGATTATTAATAAAAAATAATAAATATCTTTTAAAATTAGTTAAAATACGCGCAAACTAAACAATCAATTTAAGTCAGAAATATTTTTCTCAAACTAAAATTACTCTAGGAATTTAAGATTAAAGTTTTTTCAACAAACATCATAGAGTATGCCACTTTTATTGTAATTTATTCATTTTGAGCCTGCAACAATAATTTTCTGCAGCAACAAATACAACCTATTTAATTTAATAATAAATTATGTTTTTGTTGCTGCTGTAAGATTCATGATGATAAAAATTATTGTTAGAAAATGATGATACTTTTTATAGCAAGTAGGAGAAGCATCATACCTAGTTTGGCAAGTATATTTCTATTAAAAAATATATTTTGTTTATTATAAGGATAATATTATTTTTGATCCCAAGTTATTGATAATTTATAGAATTATATTATTTAAGTGGTGAAATGATAAATAATCTTGATAAACTCACAAATATTCTCACACAAAGGGATTAAATTAAATTCCCTCGATCATGATCACTCGAAGGTTTAATATGCTTAGTTAGATATTATATTATTAATTGAACGGAAAAGGGTCATATTTGTCCTTGTACGCTTAGAAAAGGGTTATATTTGCCCTTCATTATACTTTTTTGATATATTTGCCCCTACCATCCTACTCAAGGTACATATTTGCCCTTAAACTGTTAAGTCTTATATCTCCACTTTTATCGTCCTATGTGGCATCTACATGGCGCCTATATGGCATGCCAACATAGATATTTATATTTATTTTACTTAAAAAATTAACTTAGCTAATCCAATTCAAATATTATACGCTCATCCATTAAACCCAATCTCATTGTCACCTTTGCACAAGAAAATAACAAATAAACCCACCTGAAAATATTAGCATTTCTTCTCTTGTTTTGTTTAATTTTTTTAAGATAATGCAAAATTAATTTCACTAACAAAGCTGAATTTACGTACTGCTTCTTCCCCCAAAGTTCAAGTAATAGTGAGTCCTTGGCTCGAAGCTTCTCTAAATGCATCTATTACTTTAAATCTTTGAGATGGGTGTGCATCAATATACTAGGCATTAATTTCATTAGCATAAAAAGGGAAAATTATTACCAAAAGAAAATAGACATTAGAACGGTAAAGAAACAACTATTACTGGAACATTTTCTGTTTGGGAATAGCCATTTTCACATGCTTGAAGAAGTACTTAAAATTGAAAAACCATAACATTGAATCCTTTCTGAGATATATTTCATCAGTTGTGTTTAATAAAATCTTTGTTCAATTAAGCCAATTTAATTATTAGTATTTTTTGTGCGTGAAGTAACCGTAAAATAAATATTAGGAGTTGGGTTTAGTGGTTAAATGTTTGATTATAATATTGTGTTGGATATAATAATTAAATTTTATATAAAAAATAATGTAGCATAAATATAAATATTTGTGTAAGCGCCATGTAGACGCCATGTAGATGCCATATAGGATGATAAAAGTAGAGATATGAGACTTAACGGTCTAAGGGTAAATATGTACCTTAAGTTGGATGGTAAGAATAAATATATCAAAAAAGTATAACAAATGATAAATATAACCCTTTTCTAAGAGTACAAGGGCAAATATGACCCTTTTCCGTTAATTGAATGACTAAAAAGTTTGTAAGAAAATCTGACCCACAAAAGCTGGATTTTTTATGATTTTCAATCAATAATTATGAATTTATTTGATACTTTGAGTTGGTATAAAATAAAATCAACCATTATGATTAGAAATTTAAATATGATTAATCCATTTGAACAATGGATATAGGTGGACTATAGTTTTCAATATTTGATTTATCATCACAAATAATTATTTAAATTACTGATTATTTTTAAGGATTTAAAATATAGATACTGAGCTAATAGCATGAAAAAAGATATAATAACTCCTCAAAGTTATTTCGAATGGCAATTAATACATACTCACATATTTTGCAAAAGGGACATATTATCTATCTCAGTTATCTCGAAAATATTATTATTTTGATATGCTTTAAGTAGTAATATTACAACACTTTAACACATGTATTTTTTGTTTAATTTTATTTTCTTTCTATTTTCACCTCACACCAACCCCCCATCTTCACATTTTAAAAAATAATAATAAATTCTTACTTTTGTCTAAATAGAATATGAAACCATAAAAAAAAATTAAAAATTTTCTTTAGTGGAAAAGATATTTGCTTTCAATGACTAGCAGAAAAAATGCCTACAATAGGCCATGATTGAAGCAAGACTTCAAGTACCAATGTTGATTTTTTTGGGTCAAAATGAAAATAGAAAAAGTCAATTTTTTTTTTGTATTTGATTAATTCATGTGAAAAAGTTTCATTTTTGAACTTAAAATTTTTAATTAAAAAATATAAAAATATTTATTATTTTATCATAATCTCATTAAAAATTGTAACAAATAAAAGTGTCAAAAACTCTGAAATGCACCTGTTTACAAACAAGCTAATAAAAATAAAGAAATTAATATTCCTATATATTTTCTCTGTCTCATATTATTTATTTTTATTATTAAAAATATTTTTTTAAAAATTATTTATCAATTTACAAAATCAATAAAGAATCAATTAAAAATATATTTCATTTTATCATTAAAATGTAATTTTTTTGAAAGTATAAATATTTTACAAAGTTCCAAAAATTTTATCGATTGTTAATCTTTATGTTAAAGGTCAAAATATATAAATAGCATGTAGAAAAATGTTTAAAAATATATTATTTATTTATGATTTTTTAAAAGCATGAAAAAATAGATAAATAATATGAGACAATGAAAATAAATGTAAGGATATAGTCAATTATTGCCCAAAGTTGGTGTAGTAAAACTTATTAATTCCTCATTATCTTTATAATCTAATTAGCAAACAATATTTAGACCAACATTATTCTTCCCCATTCCCATCTTCACCTCAAAATTTCTCATCTTTCTCATCATGTTTTGAGAGTTTTTTGTTGGATTAATATATGTTAGGTATGCTTTTTTACATCTCTTCCCATTTTAAATTTATGAATTTAAATTCTAGATTCAATCAAGAAAAAATAAATATATAGCTCATGTAGTTCATGCTGGATTAATCGTATTTTGAGCCGGACTTTGATATTTTATTTGGTTTCAAATTTTATTGTTAATGCTTCATACTTGTTTCAGTCCTATATAAGTGAATTTCAAGCATTTTTTTTCTTAGTTCAAAATAAATAAAATTTTCGAACATGATAAGTATTACTTTAACTCATTTTCAAATCAGCTATCAGACATATTGATGAACCAATTATTCTTCACAAACAAACAAAGGTGAATACCACACAAACTATATAACATACATGTACAATATATTTGAAACTCGCTCTATACCTTTAAAGTTACAACTTATCAGGTAGTGATGAAATTTATGTACATTCCATCTTCTTCAAACCTTATTTGTGAGATTTTACTGAAAATGATAATTTTTTCTCTCGAAATTACTTTTAAAAATAAATAAATCACATAAATTGAAACAGACAAAAGTATACATTGCGTTTAGATTCTTTTATGTTATACTATACCCATAAATCACGTACGTAACGCCTATCAGAAACAAAAATCAAGTTAGGCCCCCCAAACCCCCCCCCCCAACCCACACACACATGTGATGAAGTTTCATGTTGGGTTTCTTTGATTTTTCAAATTGATGAATTTTGTCTGTGCTTCAAAGTAATGGTTTTGTCACTATTTCACACAAGGGATCTGACTGTTGTTGAAAAAAAAATCACAAGTTCCATAAATTGGGGGAGCTAAGGAGATCCCAGGTACAAATTTTTTTTTATATATTTTTTCGAAAAAATACAATCTTGGTATTCTGTATTACATTAAATTCTTCATTTTTATAGCATAAAGTTTCAATCTTGGTTTATGGGTGTCATAAATTTCTCATTTTTATAGTATAAAGTTTCAATCTTGGTTTATTGGGATTCAGCATTTTTCATATTTATATCATAAAGTTTCAATCTTGGTTTATGGGTTTCAGTACTTTCTTATATTTATAACATAAAGTTTCAATGTTTATGGGGTTTCAGCATTTTCTCAAGTTGGATCTCCAAAGAGCCTTCTCCAAATTTCCCCCCCTTTTGTACCATTTCTTGAAATGGTTCAGTCACCTATGAGCAGAAAGCTAGCAAGAAATGGTGGCCTGTTTTATCCAGTTATTGGGTTTGCACTGTTTGTTACTTTTCTTTATTTGGCATTTGGAGACTTGTGGGGTTTCAATTTCAACAGAGAAGAAATAAAGTTAAGTTTTGTGGAGAGAAATGGAACTCAATTCTTTGTGGATGGTAAAGCTTTTTACATAAATGGATGGAATTCTTATTGGTTAATGGACCATGCTGTGGATTATAGTAATAGACCAAGGATTAAAGGGATTTTACAAGCTGGTGCTAAGATGGGGCTCACTGTGTGTAGAACTTGGGCTTTTAATGATGGTGGATACAATGCTCTGCAGATTTCCCCTGGTAGATTTGATGAAAGAGTGTTTAGAGTAAGTAAAACTTGTTTTTTTTTAAGTACAATGTCTATAATTGTTACTTGTGTCTTTTGCTTTGGTAGATTTGATGAAAGTGTGTTTAGAGTAAATTGAACTTGTCCGATTTTGACTTGGTACGGAGTTTAAAAAAGTAAAGAAGACTTTTGAATCTTGTGGTCTTAAACATGTCATGTCGAAAGTTGAAATTTAAGAGTTGCTAGAAAAGGAAAGATGCATTCTTTTTTGAACGGATTAGAAAGGAAAGTAACACAAACAAATTCGAGCGGAGGGAGTACTATATGTCTTTATTTGTTGAAAGTGTGTTTAGAGTAAGTAAAAGTTGTTGTTTGTACAATTTGTGTTATATTACTGCTCTCTTTTGTATTGGTAGTTTAACCCTTTATAGCAATCTTTCCATAATTATTACTCCTACTCAAGATCATTTACATTGAATTGTAGTACCATATTTGTATAAAGGAAGTTTAGTTATAGGACTTCAAAATTCTTGTCAAGTACATAAATTTTAAGTTATTTGATCTAATCTAATGTTAATATATTTTAAGAAGGAATAGGGAGGACCAGTGTACGAAGCTTCCCGCTTTTATGTGGGGTCCAGCAAGGACTGCATCCTGAAGGGGTGTGATGTAGGCAGTCTACCTTGACGTTACCATCATTGTCTGATTGTTTTATCTTGTAAATTAGGCATAGTGTTGCTATCTTTTAAAGAAAAGTAGCTTGGTTTACGAAGCATCCTGCATTTATGCGGGCCGCGCCTGAGTGAGGGCCACACTCGAAGGGTGTGTGTTTAAGGCAGCCTACCTGGTTACAACCATCAATGCCTGATTCTTTAATCTTTTAATTAAGGCATAGATTTACATGGTGTATAAATCATCTGCATTTATATCTCTGTCTGGCAGTTTTCACTTGATGCGAATATGTTTTGTTGCAGGCATTGGATCATGTTATTGCAGAAGCAAGAAAGAATGGCATTAGGTTGATGCTTAGCTTGGTTAACAACCTGCACGCATTTGGGGGGAAGACAGAGTATGTGAAGTGGGCAGAGAAAGAAGGTGTTGCTTTAAGCTCTTCCAATGATTCATTCTTTTATGACCCTACCATCCGTCGATATTTCAAAAATTATGTCAAGGTAATTTTCCTTAAAAAGAAGTTTCTTCGGGAAAAAACTTGTGTCTTGTTCTATGTGTGTGTTTCCAAATATAGCATACCTCTAATTGTTGAACAGGGAGCAAGCAAATATACATTTGATCGTGATAAATCTTGTTATTTTCATCTGTCCAAAGTGTTGCATATGGAATCAATGAATCACTTGTAATTATCTAATTAGTGCCTCCACTGTGAGAGTTTCGGCGAATATGAAATCAGGAGATCTATGTCTGAAAAGACTGAAAGCAAGAATACGAGATGAAAACGAAAAAAAAGTTGTAATTAAGGAAGAGGAAATAGAAAGATATACTTTTGGTTTGTTGGATGTTGAAGGATGCGTGGAAGGAAGATTGACATATTACCAATATTTATGCCCATCATAACTTTATTACATTAAAAAAAGAAGTGAAAAGTTCTGTTGCTCAGACCCTCCCAAAATGTTGTTGCACGCGTGTTCAGCCCTCCAAAAATGCATATCTTTTGGAGGATCCGACACACATCCAACGGTATTATTGAAGAGTCCGAGCAACATAGGTACAAATTCTTGTTTTGTACTTTTACCTATTTTTGGCTAGCTTATTGTGTATACATAATAACTCGGTTGTTTTATTTATTGCCTGTCGTAATATGCTATAAGGAGCTAATGAATAGCTTTCACGTTAGGCCATGCCATGATTGAAGCCATCGTTTTGCTCTTTCCTATGCAGTTATTAATGCTAAAATTATATTTTGTAAACTTCTGACCTATGTCATCGTTCCTTTTTCATACTCTCAGACAGTGCTAACTAGGAGAAACATATACACTGGGATTGAGTACAGGGATGATCCTACTATCTTTGCATGGGAGTTAATAAACGAGCCTCGCTGCATGACCGATCCTTCTGGTGACACACTTCAAGTAAGTTTTAGACTCTCATCTCATTTTGATGTCATAGTACTCAACAGAAAAGTAGTCCTTCATTTGAGTAGCTGTTCATTTCTGTTATTCTGCTCTCTGAAGTTTGGGCTGTCACTTGATATTTTAGTAAGTAGTGGAATGAAACAAGTCCAATTCGGAGTTGAGGCATGGTTTTTGTTTGTAATATTATGAGCGTTTACCATTATCAAATCATCGTCCTTCTGTCTATACTTCATGCACATAGAAACCAGATTTCCATTTTGCAATTTTTGCCTCCAACATTTCTTCTCATACGAATTATGAAAGACGAGATCAAAATTTTGTGCTTGCTTTATGTTGATTTGTAGCAACACTTACCAGAAGATATCCACTAGTAGTCTCTCCTAAACTTTGTATTATAGCATTGGCATAATACGAAAACGAACACTCAAACTTGGCCTCAGCTAACAAGCACTCCAACTTTGAGAGTGCATTGAGTCAGTTGAATGCTCCAACTTACCAAATGATCATTTAGACACATCCAAAATTTATGTGCCACGTCTGTGTTGGTGTTCACGAGATTCAGTGAGGATGAGTTGGAGTGTTTGATCTGAGGGTATCTTGTTATTGTTTGACTAATTAATTGTGAAAAAGGGAACTTCTCTTGACTCTTATGCCTTCTTACCTTCACCTGGATATGAATTAATCGTCTCAAAGAATTCTGTAGGACTGGATAGAAGAGATGTCAACATTTGTGAAGTCGATAGATAGGAAACATCTGCTTACAGTAGGCCTAGAAGGATTTTATGGCCGTAAAAGTCCCAAAAGATCAACTGGCAATCCAGAATTTTGGGCTGCTGATCTTGGATCAGATTTCATCCGTAACTCCATGCTCTCGACGATTGATTTTGCCTCTGTACATGTATATCCAGACCATTGGTGAGCTTTTTATCATACTCTTAACTTTCTTAATTTGCGACAAACATGAAAAGATGAATTCTTTTCGTGCAGTGATAACGATTTTACAACTATCTTTTAATACCAAACTTCCCCTTTTCTATCGAAGCCTGCTGCTTCAGAGCATTTGTCCTGTTTGACATCCTTCCATTCTGTAGGTTCCATGATAAAAATTTCGAAGAAAAACTAAAATTTGCAGCCAAATGGATGCTTTCTCACATAGAAGACGGTGACAAGGAACTGAGAAAACCAATCATGTTCACTGAATTCGGTTTGTCAAATGAGAACGAGGACTTTGAACCTGCTCAACGAGACAGATTCTACAAAATGGTTCTTGATTTCATATACAAGTCTGCTAAAAGAAACAGGTCAGGTGCAGGATCATTCTTCTGGCAGTTCTTAGTTGAAGGGATGGAACTGTATAATGATGATTTCGGAATTGTTCCATGGGAGAGACCTTCAACGTACGAGCTAATTACTGAACACTCATGTAGGCTCGCTAAAGAACACGGGCTACTGCATACACAAATGGAACATTTGAAGGATTTTTGTGCATCGACGAAGTTATAAACTATGTATTGATCTTAGAAAAAGAAAGAAATTTGATGTATACAATGAACAATCTGTTTGTGTTTTTTTTCTTCTTGTTTGAGATTTGTTATAGAGGGAGGAGCTGCAGGATAGTTATACACTACATTTTCATTTCTTACTTCATAGATGTATACAAATTTGCATAAAGTAAATGTAGAGCAAATTCTTTTCTTAACTTTTTTTCATTTGACAACTTCATATTTAGGGGTTTTGGGCTAACCTCCTCTCATTGAGCTAGATTTTGGGATGCGTTAGAACTTAGACGCAGAGTCGTGTAGAGGAAATTCAGGAGCAGCTCAAACATATTAGTGGCCTAAAACAAAAATCAAACAGGGCCTCAAACTTGAAATATTAATAACTTTTATATAATTTATTTGCTCTAGTTTTCAATTGATAATATAACCATTCTTATTTTAAATTGTTTTTCATGATATATAGTACTCCAAATATGTCAAATTTCTTATAATAATTCCTTCAGTTTTATGAAAAAATTATTTTTTCTACAAATAGTATTCAATATATATATATATATAAAATCACCAATAAAATATTTATCTCATAAATATACTTAAATTTAGTTCTATATATCGCTTTTTTTTTTTCATTTTTGTTTTTTTTTCTCTATTAATTTTAGTTATAATCACCAATAAAATTTTTTATCTCATAAATATACTTAAATATAGTTCTAAATATAGCATTTTTTTCTCAATTAGTTTCAGATATAATCACCAAAAAAAAAAAATCTCATAAATATACTTAAATTTTGTTCTATATATAGCATTTTTTTCTTTCATTTTTGTCTTTTTTTCGATTAATTTCAGCTATAATCACAAATAAAAAAATTATCTCATTAATATACTTAAAATTGGTTCTACATATATAGGCTCTTTTTTTTTTTTCTCGATTAATTTCAGTTATATTCAATGAAAAAATTTATCTCATAAATATTCTTAAATTTAGTTCTATATATAGAATTCTTTTTCATTTTTTGTTTTTTTTTCTCGATTAATTTCTGTTATAATCACCAATAAAAAGATTTATGTTATAAATATTCTTAAATTTGGTTCCATATATAGCTTCTTTTTTTTGTTCTTTCATTTTTTGTCTTTCTTGATTAATTTCAGTTATAATTACCAATAAAAAATTTATCTCATAAATCCACTTAAATTTAATTATGTATATATAGCATTTTTTTAATTTTTGTTTTTTCTCGATTAACTTCAATTTTAGATCGCAAAAAGAAACGATGTTAAAGAACTTTATAATTTTTCCATACTCATAATTTCTGATTAAGAATATATAGAGAATCATATTCATTATTCGTTGACCCAAAATGATTTTTGGTAGTTTTATATCATATAGTAGTCAAACAGGTGACCAGAAAATAGTTGAAATAATTGTCAATATTAGGCTAGTTAAAAATTTAATAAAATATTTTTTTTCCCTCATTAATCGATTTGGTCAAATTAAATTCAAGAAAAATTGAGGGAAGTTTGAAATCTGCAAAAATAATATTGACAACTTTTTCTACTATTTAAGAACTTATTTCTTTATCAAAAGTTTGACCAAACATTTGTATCATCTATTTTAAAAATAGAATATAAATAAATTTTAGTCTTTCAAAAGTTTTGCACATTTGTATCATCTATTTTAAAAATAGAAAATAAATAAATTTTAGTTTTTCAGAAGTTTTGCCAAATAAGCTATAATATCATGTACGTCTAACTATAGATTTGTTATTCCAAAACTTAAAAACAATAATATATTTATATTTATTCCATGTCAATGCATCAAGATCAGTTTTCTTCGAGATTTTTGAGACTTTATTATGAATTTACTAAGCTGAGTATTAAAACTTCAAATAATATATTTATGTTAAGAAAAGAAAAGACGTGAACTTTTTATCAATCTAACAACCTTTATAAAATTGGAATTCTTTTTTAACAACATTAAGAAAATCAATAAATTCATACTGATGTTTAAGAGAGAAAATTGTTTAATTGTTAGTCCTTAATTAATAATACCAATTGAAATCAAGATTTGTCTAAATAAAATGTGTTGGTAAAACATTAATTCATACTTCAAATGATTAAAAAAAAACTTACTTCTTGTTTATACAAAATCAAAATTATTATTCCCTTTCAATGGAAACTAATGCTCACTTATATGACTAAATAAAATAAGTACATGGGGTTATATCATTTAATTGTTCTTTGGCTTTTGAAGTTACTTTCTCTATTTATACATGTTGATCATCAAGAAATTTTATCTCATAAATTTAGTTCTATATATAGCATATATATTTTTCTTATTTTTTGTCAAGTGTTTTGTATGTGTTGTAGGATCTTGAATTATTCGAATTTGCGCCGCGTAAATTTCATATAAGGAGAAAATGTATCGTAACAAGATAAGTGAAATAACTTGTCACTATACAATGAGGTCAATTTTAAAATATTTTAATACGATGTCTGATATTCATACTGAACTCAGAAATTCATTTTAGGAAGCCCCACATTGTTGGGGTGGGCGTGGGTGGGTGGAGTAGTACCTGTCTAACAAATACAACTTCATATCAAAGAAAACTTGAACCCAAGACTTCTGATTCAAGATGGAGCACTTACTTCGACTATAATAACTCAATTGTCAAGTCTAATTGAGTTTAAGAAAATCTGAGGGAAGTTAAAATTTGCAAAAATAACATTGACAACTTCCTCTACTATATAACAATAACAATACTTACTTCTTTTATTTAAAGTTTGACCATACATCTTCGATCTTTAAAATATTTTTAAAAAATAAAAATAAAATAGATCTGACATTATAAAAGCTTGACCAAACAAATTATAATAAATATATCAATAGATTTGCCTCATAACATACATCATGTATATCTATTCTGGAATGTTATCCCAAAAGTTAAGAATGATAGTATTTATATCCCATGCCAATACATCAAGATCATCGGGAACTAAACCCGAAATTTTATATTCTGAGAGTGGTATAGAGTACCAGTTATCACTCATTTGATCATTGCCCTTTGCATCTTCTTTTATGTCCTCCCTCTTATAGCCAATCCAGCCCATTGATGAATTAAATTTCAGATCTTTCTTCACAATCTTTCTTATGATTGATTTTGTTCTTGGTTTTCTAGGAATTGACATAAAACAAAACTCTAAAAACTTAATAATAGCTTCATCCTTTTTTATCGGCTTCTTACATAATTTTTTTTGAGATTTTTGAGACTTCATCGTGAATGTACTGACTTTCAATTAATATGATTATCAAGTAAGTGGTCTTGCACTTTTATATGTACTATAATCCTAATATTAGATGGAGAAAAGATAATCTCACTAATATTTATAAGCCAAAATCCTTTTGACTTTAAAAAAAGTCAATGCAATATTTTTTATTTTTTTTGGAATATGACAATTCTTGTAAAATCAGGAAAGAAATATTACAATATAAGAAAATAAATAAATCTACAATACTTAAAAGTGAAAATTTAAACAATAATAATTTTTAGTTATTAAATAAAATGTGTACACAACGTAAAACTTTAATTTATACTTAAAATGATTAAAAGAGAACTTAATTACTTTACTTGTTTTTCACAAAATTACAATAATTCCTTCTAATGGAAATTAAAGTTCATGAATTGATTAGGGATGTACGTTTGATATTCAATTCAATATTTTTAAGGTCTCAATTTTGATAATTCAAAGTAGAAAAATATAATTTTTTTTAAAGTTTCGCTCCGTAATAAAACTTTAATACTGTAAATCAAAAGTTGGTTCATTTATTTGGTATCACGAATTTAAATATATATATTTTGATAAAATATGTTCATAATTTGTACAATATTTGACATGTTACCTTTTAAAGAAATCACGTTAAAAGTTAGATCTACACTTTCAAACTCTAACATGATGAAAAATCGACATAGGTCAATCGAGACATCTAAATCACTCACTAATATTATCCATTTATATGATCGACAAGTTTGGGCTCCTTATAAGGCTTGAATAGTTCTTGGCTTGTTCCTTTGAGGTAATCTGATATTATATCAACGTTAGGTCTAATGTAGGATCCCATGCGATTGGATAGTCCTGAAAGGTGGTGGTGGTGGTAGAAATATTCCTGATCCATAAATGTGCATAAACTGGATCAGATAATGAAAACTCAGATAAAGAATGTTTAGAATCGGGTATTTTGGGGGCGATACTTAGGATGAATGGTATACCCCACACAGATGGATGAATGAAATCCTCGACTGCTAATAAGGTTTGAACCATCATCAACCCTTTAAGCTAGCTTTAATGGGTGACTTAGGCCCAATACTTAATTTAACAGATGTTTAGCATTGATAAGTCGAAAATTCAAAAATTTGACTTAATTCATCCTAAAATATTAACTCATAGGACTACAATTGATCAAAATCATAAAATAAACAATAGTTAATTTACGCCATCAACATGAGACAACAAAATTTTGTAACTATCATTTTTTTTAAATTTTAAATTGAGTCAAGAATCTATCGAAAATAACAAGGAGAAAATATTTCCTAACAAGATAATTGAAATAACTTGTAAATATTAAGTCAGATGATAATTTAAGAAAATAGTTTGGCTCGCATAAGCAGTTAGGTCAATTTTAAATCATTTTCACATAATATTTGATATTTGTATTGGGACTGAAAAATTTATTTCAAGAAGCCTACATTCGGGGAGGAGGGGGGGGGTGGCGGAGGGGGTAGACCGCTGTCTAACCAAACAAACTCATATCGAAAGAAACTTGAACCTTAAACTCCTGATTCAGGATGAAGGAGTACTTACCATTCCACTAAAACGTCATTGTTAAGTCAAATTGAGTTGAAGAAAATTTGAGGGAAGTTAGAAATATCCAAAAAAACATTGACAACTTCTACTATATTACAACACTTACTTCATTATTTAAGGTATTATTCTCTAAAATATTTTTAAAGAATAAAAATAAAATTAAATCTGACCAAACAAACTATAATAAATATATCATAAATTTGCCTCAATCCATACATCATGTATATCTACTCTGGAATGTTATCCCAAAAGTAAAAAATAATATTATTTATAACTCATGCCAATTCATCAAGATCATCGGGAATCTCATATTTTGAGAGTGGTATAGAGTGCCTGTTATCACACATTTGATCACTACCCTTTGCATCTACTTTTCTATCCCCCCTCTTGTAGCCGGTCCAACCCGTTGATGAATTAAACTTCAGATTCTTCTTCACGATCTTTATTATTTTTGTTTTTGTTTTTTTAGGGATATAAAAGCCAACTCAAAAAGCTCAACAATAGCATTGTGTTAAAGAATTTTCTGAATAAAATGTGTACATGACGTAAAACTTTAATTTATGCTTTAAATGATTAAAAGAGAACTTAATTAATTTTCTTATTTTACACAAAATTAAAATAATTCCTTTAAATGCAAAATTTAAGTTCATTTACATTGACCAAGGATTCACGTTTGATAATTTTAAGGGTCATTTTTGATAATTCTATAATCGACAATTAAATAGAGGAATTTTCGCATATACCATTTTAAATATTAACTCATAGGACTAAAATTGATCAAAATCATAAAAGAAACAATAGTTCATTTTTTCCATCAACATGAGACAACAAAATTTACTAATAATCATTTTATTTTATTTTATATTGAGTCAAGAATTTATCAAAAATAGCAATTTTATATTTACAAAATAGGAGTAGTCACCATTTTCATTCCTCATATATAAATTTAACCTAGCTTAAATTCGAGTGTTTAAAATAAAACAAATTCATTCTAATGGTTTCAGTTTTTTTTTTTAAAGCATAGGATCATTTAATTGTTCGACTTTTGAAGTTACTTTCTCCATTTATATATGTTGATCATCAATGCATTTTATCTCACAAATTTAGTTTTATATATAGCACATATTTTGGTCTTGTATATTGTCAAGTGTTTTATATATTTATGAAGATCTTGAATTATTTGAATTTTTGTCGCATAAATTTCATACAAGGACAAAATGTTTCCTAACAAGACAGTTGAAATAACTTGTCAATATTAAGTCAATTGAGAATATTAAGAAAAATATTTTGGCTCGCATAAGCAGTTAGGTCAATTTTAAAATACTTTTACAATTGATGTCTGATATTCGTATTGACACTCAGACTCCTGATTTAGATGAATGAGTACTCACCATACCACTAAAACTCGATTGTTAAGTCAAATTGAGTTTTAGAAAAATTGAGCGAAGTTGAAATATGCAGAAATAACATTGACAACTTCTACAATATAACAACACTTCTTCATTTAAAGTTTTACCATACATCTTCATTCTCTAAAATATTTTTTTAAATAAAAATATAATAAAATCTGATCTTTCAAAAATTTGACTGTACAAACTAAAATAAACATATCACAAATTTGCCTCAATCCATACACCATGTATGTCTACTATGGAATGTTATCCCAAAAGTAAAAAATGATCTTATTAATATCCCGTGTCAATGCATCGAGATCATCAGGAATTGAATCTGGTATCTTATATTCTGAGAGTGGTATAGAGTACCAGTTATCACTCATTTGATCACTACGCATTGAAGAATTAAACTTCAGGTTCTTCTTCTCAATCTTTCTTATGTTTCTTTTTGTTCTTGATTTTCTAGGAATTGACATAAAAGCTAACTCTAAAAGCTCAAAAGTAGCTTCATTCTTTTTTGTTAGCTTCTTACATAATTTCTTTTGAGATTTCAGAGACTTCATCATGAATATACTGAACAAAATATCAAACTTTCGATTGATATGATTATTGAACGAGTGGTCTTGCACTTTTATAAGCAAAATCCTTTTGACTTAGAAAAAGAAAATCAATAAAATAATTTCCTTTTTTTGAATATGACAATCCTTCTATAGTCGGAAAAGAAAATATTATAATTTTAGGAAAATACATAAATTTATAATACTTAAAAGAGAAAATTTAAACAAATGATAATTGTTAGTTATTAACATTAAGAATTGAGTTAAAGAAGTGTCTAAATAAAATGTGTACATGACTAAAAACTTTAATTTATACTTTAAATGATTTGAAATATAACTTAATTACTTTGCTTGTTTTACACAAAATTAAAATAATTTCTTTTAATGGAAATTAAAGTTCATTTATATTGACTAGGGTGGGAAGCGGAGGGGGTAGACCTATCGAAAGAAACTTGAACCTTAAACTCCTGATTTAAATGAAGGAGTACTCACTATACCACCAAAATTTGATTGTTAAGTCACATTGAGTTTTAGAAAAATTGAGGGAAGTTGAAATATGCAGAAATAACATTGACAACTTCTACTATATCACAACACTTACTTCATTATTTAAAGTTAGACCATACATATTCATTCTATAAATATTTTTAACAAATAAAAATAAAATAAAATTTGACAAAACAAACTATAATAAATATATCATAAATTTGCCTCTATCCATACACGATGTATATTACTCTGGAATGATATTCAAAAGTAAAAAATGATAGTATTTATATGCCATGCCAATGCATCAAGATCATCGGGAATCTCATATTCTGAGAGTGGTATAGAATACCCGTTATCACCCATTTGATCACTATCCTTTGTATATTCTTTTCTGTCCTCCCTCTCGTAGCCAGTCCAACCCGTTGATGAATTAAATTTCAAATCCTTTTTCACAGTATTACGTAATTTTCTTTGAGATTTCAGAGACTCATCATAAATATACTGAGCAAATATTAAATTTTTGATTAATTTGATTTTTGGGTGAGTGGTCTTGCACTTTTACATGTACTATCGTCCTAATATTAGATGGCGAAAGATTATCTCATTAAAGTTTATAAGTCAAATCCTTTTAACTTAGAAAAAGTAAATGCAATAATTTCTTTTGTTTTTTTTGGAATATGACAATTCTCGTGAAATCAGGAAATAAAAAATACAATAAAAGAAAATAAATAAATCTATAATACTTAAAAGACAAAATTTAAACTATAATAAGCGTTAGTTAATAACAATAAGAATTGTGTTAAAGAATTCTATGAATAAAATGTCTACACGACGTAAAACTTTAATTTATGCTTTAAATGATTAAAAGAGAACTTAATTAATTTTCTTATTTCACACAAAATTAAAATAATTCCTTTAAATGGAAATTTAAGTTCATTTACATTGACCAAGGATTCACGTTTGATAATTTTAAGGGTCAATTTTGATAATTCTATAATCGACAATTAAATAGAAGAATTTTCGCATATACCATTTCAACTCATAGGACTACAATTGATCAAAATCATAAAAGAAACAATAGTTCATTTTCTCCATCAACATGAGACAACAAAATTTACTAATAATCATTTTCTTTTATTTTAAATTGAGTCAAGAATTTATCGATAACAACAGTTTTATATTTACAAAATAGGAGTAATCACCATTTTCATTCCTCATATATCAATTTAACCTAGCTTAAATTCGAGTGTTCAAAATATAAAAAAATCATTCTAATGGTTTAAGATTATTTTTTTAAACATAAGGATCATTTAATTGTTCGATTTTTGAAGTTACTTTCTCCATCTATATATATTGATCATCAATGCATTTTATCTCATAATTTAGTTCTATATATAACACATATTTTGGTCTTGTATTTTGTCAAGTGATTTATATATTTATTTAGATATTAAATTATTTGAATTTTCGTCTCATAAATTTCATACAAGGACAAAACGTTTCCTAACAAGACAGTTGAAATAACTTGTCAATATTGAGTCAATTGAGAATATTAAGAAAAATATTTTGGCTCACATAAGAAGTTAGGTCAATTTTAAAAAACATTTTCACAATTGATGTCTGATATTCGTATTGAGACTCAGACATCTGATTTAGACGAATGAGTACTCACCATACCACTAAAACTCGATTGTTAAGTCAAATTGAGTTTTAGCAAAATTGAGGGAAGTTGAAATATGCTGAAATAACATTGACAACTTCTACCATATAACAACACGTACTTCTGCATTTAAAGTTTGACATACATCTTCATTCTCTAAAAAAAATAATTAAAAATATAAATATAATAAAATCTTATCTTTCATAAAAATTTGGCCATACAAAGTATAATAAACATATCACAAATTTGCCTCAATCCATACACCATGTATGTCTACTCTGGAATATTATCCCAAAAGTAAAAAATGATCTTATTGATATTCCGTGTCAATGCATCGCGAGATCATCAGGAATTGAATCTGAAATCTTATATTCTGATAGTGGTATAGAGTACCAGATATCACTCATTTGATCACTACCCATTGATGAATCAAACTTCAGGTCCTTCTTCACAATCTTTCTCATTTTTGTTTTTGTTCTTGGTTTTCTAGGAATTGACATAAAAGCTAACTCGAGAAGCTCAAAAAGTAGCTTCATTCTTTTTTGTTAGCTTGTTACATAATTTTCTTTGAGATTTCAGAGACTTCATCATGAATATACTGAACAAAATATTAAACTTTCGATTGATATGATTATTGAACGAGTGGTCTTGCACTTTTATAAGCCAAAATCCTTTTGACTTAGAAAAAGTAAATCAATAAAATAATTTCATTTTTTTGAATATGACAATCCTTCTATAGTCGGAAAAGAAAATATTATAATTTTAGGAAAATATATAAATTTATAATACTTAAAAGAGAAAATTTAAACAAATGATAATTGCTAGTTATTAACATTAGGAATTGAGTTAAAGAAGTGTCTAAATAAATTGTGTACATGACTAAAAACTTTAATTTATACTTTAAAAAATAACTTAATTACTTTGCTTGTTTTACACAAAATTAAAATAATTCCTTTTAATGGAAATTAAAGTTCATTTATATTGACTAGGGTGGACGTTTAATATTCAATTTGATATTTTTAAGGTTCGATTTTGATAATTCGGGAATTGATAATTCAAAGTAGAAAATATCAAATTTAAAGTTTCGCTCCGTAAATAAAACTTTAATTGTAAACCAAACTTTTGTTCAATTATTTGGTATCACAAATTCGAAAAATATATATTTTGATGATATATGTTTATAATTTATACAATTTTTGACATGTTACCTTGTAAAGAAATCATGTATAGAGGTTAGATCTACACTTTCAAACTCTAACACGATGAAATATCGATATAAGTCAATCGAGACATTCGAATCACTCATTAATGTTACCCATACATTTGATAAACAATTATATGCATTCAATATTCAGTTAGATATTTTCAAAATTTGATAATTGATAATTAAATAAAAATATCAAATATTGAACCTTTAAAATTTAATATTAACTCATAGTTAATTTATGCCATCAACAAGAGACAACAAAATTTCATAACAATCTTTTTCTTTTAATTTTAAATTGAGTCAAGAATCTATCGAATTTTACATTTAGAAAATAGGAGTAAGCACCCTCTCATGCCTCACATATAAATTTAATCTGGCTTAAACTCAAGTGTTTAAAATAAAGAAATTTAATGGTTTAAGAATTTTTTTAAACACAAGATCATTTTATTGTTCTCGACTTTTGAAGTTACTTTCTCCATCTATACATCCTGATCACCAAGGAATTTTATCTCATAAATTTAGTTCTATGTATAGCACATATTTTGAACCTGAGATTTCCGTTTCAGAATGAAGAGTACTTACCATCCACTACAACTTGATTGTTAAGTCAAATTGAGTTTGAGAAAATTTGAGGAAAGTTGAAATTTGCAAAAATAACATTGACAACTTCTACTAAAACAATAACAATAACAACACTTCTTTATTTAAACTTTTAAAGTGTGACCATACATCTTCATTCACTAAAATATTTTTAATAAATAAAAATAAAATGAAATTTAACCTTTCAAAAGTTTGACAAACAGACAATAATAAATATATCACAAATTTGCCTTAATTCATACACCAAAAGGAAATAAAATAAAATATTTATATCCCATGCCATGATGTCAATGCATCAAGATCATGGGGAATTGAACCCGCGATCTCATATTCTGAGAGTGGTATATAGAGTACCAATTATCGTCCATTTGCTGTCCTTTACATCTTCTTTTTTGTCCTCCCTCTCCCAGCAAGTCCAGCCAATTGATGAATTAAACTTCAGATTCTTCTTCACAATCTTTCTTATGATTATTTTTATTCTTGATTTTCTAGGAATTGACATAAAAAATAACTTTAAAAGCTCAAAAATAGCTTCATTCTTTTTTCCAGCTCCTTACATAGTTTCCTTTGAGGTTTCAGAAATATCATCATGAATATACTGAGAAAAGTATTAAAATTTTGATTAATATGATTATTGAGAGAGTGGTCTTGAACTTTTATATGTACTATATAAACCTAATATTAGATGGAGAAAGATTATCTCATCAAAATTTATAAGCCAAAATTCTTTTGACTTAGAAAAAATAAATGCAATAATTCTTTTTTTTAATTTAACAATTCTTGTAAAATCAAGAAAGAAAAACTAAAATATAAGAAAATAAATAAATCATTCAACTGTTCGACTTTTGAAGTTACTTTCTCCATCTAAATATGTCGTTCATCAATGAACTTTATCTCATAAATTTAGTTCTATATATAGCACATATTTTTGTCGTATATGTATTAAGATCTTGAATTATTTGAATTTACGTCACGTAAATTTCATATAAGAACAAAATATTCCCTAACAAGATAGTTGAAATAACTTGTCAATATTAAGTCAATTGAGAATTTTAAGAAAAACATTTTGGCTCACATAAGCAGTTAGGTCAATTTTAAAATATTTTCACATATGATGTTTGATATTCGTATTCGAACTCAGACTTCTCATTCAGATGAAGGAGTACTCACCATTCAACTAAACTCGATTGTTCAGTCAAATTGAGTTTAAGAAAATTTGAAGGAAGTTGAAATTTGCAGAAATAACATCGACAACTTCTACCATATAACAACACTTCTTTATTTATAATTTGACCATACATCTTCATTCTCTAACATATTTTTAAAAATAAAAATAAAATAAAATAAAATCTGTACTTTCAAAAATTTGATCATACAGACTATAATAAACATATCACAAATTTTCCTCAATCCATACACCATGTATATCTGCTCTGGAATGTTATCCCAAAAGTAAGATATGATCTTATTGATATCCCATATCAATGTATCGAGATCACCAGGAATTGAACCTGGAATCTCATATCATGAGAGTGGTATATCTACTCTCGAATGTTATCCCAAAAGTAAGAAATGATCTTATTGATATCCCATGTCAATGTATCGAGATCATCAGAAATTGAACGTGGAATCTCATATTTTGAGAGTGGTATATCTACTCTGGAATGTTATCCCAAAAGTAAGAAATGATCTTATCGATATCCCATGTCAATGTATCGAGATCATCAGGAATTGAACCTGGAATCTCATATTATGCGAGTGATATAGTGTACCAGTTATCACTCATTTGATCACTACCCATTGATGAATTAAACTTCAGATCCTTCTTCATACTCTTTCTTATGTTTGTTTTTGTTCTTGGTTTTCTAGGAATTGACATAAAAGTGAACTCTAAAAGCTCAACAATAGCTTCATTCTTTTTTGTTAGCTTCTTACCTAGTTTTCTTTGAGATTTCAAAGACTTCATCATAAATATAGCAAGCAAAATATTGAATTTTCGTTTAATATGATTAATGAACGATTGTTCTTGCACTTTTAGAAGCCATTAAAATTTTATAAGCCAAAATCCTTTTGATTTAGAAAAAGTAAAATCAATAAAATAATTTCCTTTTTTGAATATGACAATCCTTGTAAAATCGGAAAATAAAATATTATTAGGAAAATATATAAATTTATAATACTTAAAAGAGAAAATTTGAACAAATAATAATTGTTACTTATTAACATTAAGAATTGAGTTAAAGAAGTCAGGGGTGGCTCGACAGTTTTACAAAAAAGACATGCGCCTTAGACCCCCAAATTTAAGGGGCCTCATTCTTAATAATAAAAGGTTATAAGTTATTATTTTTTAACAAATATAGAATTCTATTTGTAGAAAAAGTTAACTTTTCATGAAAAATAAAAAAAATATTAGAAGAAATTTGACATATTTGAAGTACTATATTTCATGAAAAATAATTTAAAATAAAAATAATTATATTATTAATTGAAAACTAGAAGAAATCAAAAACATAAAAGTTATTAACAACACAAGCTTAAGGCCCCATTTAACTTCGCTTTAGGCCATTAATATGCTTGAGCCGCACCTGAAAGAAGTGTCTAAATAAAATGTGTACATGACTAAAAACTTTAATTTATACTTTAAATGATTTAAAAGAGAACTTAATTACTTTGCTTGTTTTACACAAAATTTAAATAATTCATTTTAACGGAAATTAAAGTTCATTTATATTGACTAGGGTGGACGTTTGATATTCAATTTGATATTTTTAAGGTTCGATTTTGATAAATCGGTAATTGATAATTCAAAGTAGAAAATATCAAATTTGAAGTTTCGCTCCGTAAATGAAACTTTAATACTGTAAACCAAACTTTTTTTCATTTATTTGGTATCACAAATTTTTAAATATATATATATATATATATATATATATATATATATATATATATATATATATATACATATATATATTGATAAAATATATTCATAATTTGTACAATATTTGACATGTTACTTTTTAAAGAAATCATGTATAGAGGTTAGATCTACACTTTCAAACTCCAACATGATTACAATATCGACATAGGTCAATCGAGACATCCAAATCACTCATTAATATTACCCATATATATGATAGACAATTATGTGCATTTGATATTCGGCTAGATATTTTCGAAATTCGATAATTGATAATTAAAAATAGATATCAAATATTGAATTTAATATGATATAATAATTATAACATAGGATCATTTAATTGTTATTGACTTTTGAAGTTACTTTCTCCATCTATATATATGTTTCACCAAGGAATTTTATCTCGTAAATTTAGTTCTATATAGAACACATATTTTTTTCTTATTTTTTATTAAGTGTTTTTTATACGTTGTAAGATCTTGAATTATTTGAATTTTCACAGTGTAAATTTCCTACAAGGAGAAAATTTTCCTTGACAAGATAGTTGAAATAACTTATCAATATTAAGTCATTGAGAATTTAAGAAAATTATTTTTGTTTGCATAAGCATTTAAGTCAATTTTAGAACATTCACATAATGTCTGAAACGTTGCCTAGCAATGAGAATTTCATATCGAAGGAGCTTGAACTCGAGACTCATGTTTCAAGATAAAATAGTACTTGTCATTTCACTACAACTCGATTATATTGTTAGAAATTTTAAGGAAAGTTAACATTTGCAAAAATAACATTGACAACTTCTTCTACTATATAATAATAAAACTTACTTCTTTATTTAAAGTTTGACCATACATCTTCATTCATTAAAATATTTTTAAAAATAAAAATAAAATAAAATCTTACCTTTAAAAAGTCTTGACCAAACAGACTAGAATAAGTATAACATAAATTTTTTTCAATCCATACACCATGTATATCTACTCTGGAATGTTATCCCAAAAGTAAAAAATGATAGTATTTATATCTCATGTCAATGCTTCAAGATCATCGGGAATTGAACCTGGAGTCACATATTCTGAGAGTGGTATAGATTACCAGTTATCACCCATTTGTTCACTACCCTTTGCATCTTCTTTTCTGTCCTCCCTCTCGTAGCCAGTCCAATCCATTGATGAATTAAACTTCAGATCCTTCTTCACAATCTTTATTGTTTTTGTTCTTAGTTTTCTAGGGATTGACATAAAAGCTAACTCTAAAAGCGCAACAATAGATTCATTCTTTTTTGTGTGCTTCTTACGTAGTTTTCTTTGAGGTTTCAGAGACTTCATCATGAATATACTGAACAAAATATTAATTTTTTTACTGAGTGAGTGGTCTTGCACTTTTATATGTACTATCGTCCTAATATTAGATGACGAAAATTATCTCATTAAAATTTATAAGCCAAAATTCTTTTAACTTAGAAAATTAAGTGCAACAATTTCTTTTGTTTCTTTTTTTTTAATATGACAATCCTCGTAAAATTTGGAAAGAAAAAAATACAATATAAGAAAATAAAAAAATCTGTAATACTTAATGACAATAAGAAGTATTAGTTGATAACATTAAGAATTGTGTCAAAGAATTCTCTAAATAAAATGTGTACATGACGTAAAATTTTAATTCATACTTTAAATGATTAAAAGAGAACTTACGTAGTTTGCTTGTTTTACACAAAATTAAAATAATTCCTTTAAATGGAAACTAAAGTTCATTTATATCGACTGGGGATTGACGTTTGATATTCCATTTGATAATTCTATAATTGATAATTAATTAGAGGAATTTTCACATATACCCTTTCAAAAATAACTTGATTATGCTTTATAACTATAGTTTACAAACTACAATTTGTAGTTAAATGTTAGAAGAAGGTGAGCAATTCGGGAGAGGGAGGAGAGAGGCGAGTGATAGAGGACTGAGAGATACCAATTATGTATGTATATATGTCGAATAATGCATGTATATATGTCATATATATATATATATATATATATATATATATATATATATATATATAGATCCATTTGCATATTTGAAAAGCGAGTTTCGGAGAGAGAGGAGACATGCAATCGAGATCGAGTGAGGGAGGAGATATACGAGTGAGATCAAGAGTGGGATGAGAGAGGCGAGTGAGAGCAGTGAGAGGCGAATTATAAATGTATATTTATCACATAATTGTATATGTATTATGTATAATTTGTATTTGACAATTTGTATATCATGTATATTTAACTCTCGATTGTTGTCCCACAAATTAAAAACAATAATGTATATATTTATATCATGTCAATGCATCTAAGACCATTAAGAATTGGTCTTCGAATTTTTTATGTAGTTTACTTTGAGATTTTTGAGACTTCATTATGAATTTACTTAGGAGTGTTTTATCGAAATTTTACCTTTTATAAGAGTTTTTAATTTTTTAGAGTCGCCACTTAATTTTCAGAAAATTAAGAAAACTATGTTTTAAAAGACTTAACAGGAAAATCAATTGAAAGGGTTCAAAAGGGGTTCGGGGATTCAAATTAATACTTTAGGAAGGTGTTAGGCAGCTAAAACATCCGTCTAAAACGGTTTTCCAACAACTAACATAGTTTGGCTAAAATTTATTTTTTAACTTGACTGAAAAATATTTAGAAATCGAGAGTTAAAATACTAACTTAGTTTTTGGATTACTTCATTTTGCAAAATTATTTTAATTTTTAAGTCGATAAAACATCTACTGCATATGCGGGGATTCAGATTTTTCTAACTTTTAAACTAAACGACAATTGAAGCAATTAAATATTTGAAAGCAAATAAAGAGAGAGGGAAAGAGACTTGGGTCCAAATCCGGGTTTCTGTCCACCTTGACCGGAATTTTGGACCCACCTGTATCGGGTTTTTGACCCATTTTTCTTTCTTTCGTACCTGTCCTACACTAAGTAAATAATAATACAAAGTAAATACGAAAAAGCAAAAGACGCCAAGGGCTTAAGCCCATTACAAATAAAATATAAAAAATATAAAAATAGAGCATCTTCAAATCCGCTTCTTTGACCATCTTCAATCGTTTAAACTTTGGATCTGTACGCCGATTTTTATGGAGTCGACTCGATAAAGAAATTGAGTCTTAATGACTCTTTCGAGGTGCAAGAGAGTGGGTTTTAACGAACTCAAGCGAGTTTTACATGCCATGAAGAACAAAAGAAAAATAGCACTTAAATATTAATATCCTTGAACCATATCTTAAAGATGATTAACCAATCAAAATAGTAATAATATATATTTAAGTAAATTACGGCTTAACACCTTAGTTAAGATAAACTAATCGAAATAAAAAAAAAGATGAGAGGGGGTAATTGACGCCATTAATTTCATCTAAGAGAAATAATAGACAACAATAACACTAAAAACGTAACAATCTTAGAAATAATACTAATAACGATGCACATAACAATTATATAAATATTTTGTCACTCAAGTTGGCAGGCAACTTTACATATATTTAAATATGCAAAGTGCATTAATGATATGGACACTTTCCCTTTAATTACCTTTTGTTAACAAATTGACAAACCAACTAATTAGGACAGGCAGGAAGAGAGAGACAAATTGGAGAACTCAGTGAAGGCAAAAGAAACAATTCATGATCAACATAAAGATGGAAGTAATAAATAAATAAAAAACACTACCACATCATGGAAAAATTCAGATTAGACCAAATATAAGATTTGACTCCGTTTATCACACAGAATATAAATTCAATAAGGACAAAACGGACATAAACTCAAGCTTAACAATGCTATACTGACAGTAATCTAAACACAAAACATACCAATTTTTCATTGAGTAGTTCAAAATTCTAACCTTATTTTTTTCTTTAAAACACAATTAATAAAAAAAAAACATATGAGAGGAATATGAATAAAATCTGAATGACAAACCCAATATAATGATCTTGGCTATTCTGGCCTAAGTCAAGCAAGGTGCATAACAAATCACGGAAAGGAAATTAACGAAAGTTTAATTGCAAGAGAACTCAAACACTTTAAGCAAAAGAGATGAGTTTTTTACAGAGAGTTCATGAGAATATAAACAAAAACTTCATTCAATGTAAGAAACAACATTAACTAAAAATTTTGAAAGGAAATTTACCTTCTTTGGTGCAGTGAACAGAGACAAGATGAAGCTTCGGCGACTTCAACACCGAACTCGAAAGGAATGGCGTATCTCGACGACTCTCTTTCCCTTTGTATGTTTTTGCCTAAGTTAAAAGAAACTCTAGCTAAATTCAACTGCTCTCCAGTATTTTCTTCCTACTCGAATATATTAAAAAAAATCCTTCTATTTCTTTTACTCTCAGAATTTCCAGTCTCCAAAAAAAAAATCCCCCTTTTTTTTTTTTTTTTTTTCGAGCAGAAAAGAAACTATATATAGACCAAGAATTAGGGTTTTTGAGTAGGGGGAGGCGGGAAAATTTCTTAGGAAGCTTGGGGCAAATTTGAGATTCCATCCTCCATTTCAAATTCGAAATCCTCAAAAGGGATAAAGATGAAAGCTGTCACCGTACAAACCTTCAACGGAATCAAAATCGCAGCCTTTCGATCCTCACGCAAGGATGAGTGAACACACGAGATTGAGACACCTGGCCTGCGAAAGACGCGTCTTGTCGCTGGAATCGTACGACTTGAGAGCGACGTTAAGAAAAAAGACGAGAAAACTCGTACTGCCTTCTGCTGCTGCTCTTTTCACGCGAATCTCGTACGATTTTGTTAGGGTCGAGTACCATTACGCGTTTTCTGGATCGCGGTCATCAGCTGCGTTCTCGCCTGCTCACGCGTGAAGGAGAAAGAAAAAAAAAACGAGTTGGGTCAGTTCTTTTTTTTCTTTTTGGAAGAGAAGTGGGCTGGTCAATCAAAAGAAAAGGAAAGGAGCCCAAATCTTGGTCCTTTTCAAAAAGTTGAGACCAAGTGACAAGTTCGCTCCACTTGTAATTAAATAAAAAGCCCCAAATAAATTAAATTGTCACCAAATTGAGTTGTCTGATGAATTTGGTTAGAACTTAGGCAAGACGATTTGATATTAATTGATTAACAAGCTTCTTGATTTTGGCAAGAATAAAATAATTAATCTTAATCGTAAACTAATGTTTCAAAATATAGTCATAATTTAAACTAAACTAATTTAATAAAATAGTTACTAAATTTAAAATCTTCCGAGATGATTTTTGAAATGTTTATAAAACATACTATTTATGTAGAAATATATATCACCTCAAATTATGCAAAGTGACAAAAATTATTTGAAAACAACTTGAAAACTTAATATTCTCTTAAAATTCATGCGAACTAATTATTTTGGATCATTTTGAAATAGAGGAAACTCGAAATCATGACTATGATTTAAACTGAAGTAATATATTTTCGAGACAAATTTCCGTATTTATAAAAATTTAAAAATTATCTGCGGAGCTAATGTATTAACTAGACGCTAGAAATCGATAAAAAAAAAATTAGTTAAAATACCTTGCCCCATATTTATATATACGTATGTATACATTTTAACTTTATAAGATTAATTATTTTAAATTGTTTAAAATTGAAGAAGCTCGATAATTAATACATTTGTGAACGTCCAAAATTGGGTGTCAACAAGGAGTATAAAACTTCAAATAATATGATTATTGAGCAAGTTCTCTTACATCCTTCTATATATTTGATAATCCTAATAATGGTAGATAAATAGATAAAGATTGTCTTATTAATAAATTCATAATGTTCTGAGAGAGAAAATTTAAATGATAATAATTGTTAGTTCTTAATTAAGAATATTAATTGAAGTCAAGATTTGTCTAGACAAAATGAGTGCACGGCGTAAAATTTTAATTCATACTTCAAATGATCAAAAAATTTAATTAGGTTGGTTGTTTACACAAAATCAAAATTATTATTCCCTTTCAATGGAAACTAATGCCTACTTATATGACTAAATAAAGTAGACAACATGGGGTTATATAATTTTTTTATATATTATTACGATCCGACTTTTCAATAATAATTATCCTCTATGTATAATAGTATTTCACTATACTTAATGAATAATTTTTTTTTTTTTGGAATTGATAATTGTGCACGCTGCAGGCCGAATAGAGGAACCCTAATAAAAATGTTCGGATCTCGGCGTGAGTGGGGTAACTAATAGAATGTCTCATGATAATATAAGACTTGGACAATTTTCTTCTTTTGGGATAACTTTTCAGGTGTAAGTTATGCCCAAATTCTAATTTAATATAATATCATAGTCAAATCGATAATCCATTGAATCGATATTGCATTTCCAAACTATGTTGGGGGTTGTGAATATACTCATTGTCCATGATTATATATACTCACTCCATATAGGACAATTCAGATAAAGAATGTTTGAATCTAAATGTGAGGGAGGGATGATTGATAATGAAATTTTTGACTCCTTATGTCACGATCCAAATCGAGTCATGAGTGGCACCCACACTTAACCTCCTAGGTGGGCGAATCAAGGGATCCAAATCCTAGCATATACGAATAATTCAACTATGAATAACAAAATAATGCGGAAGCTTCAAAACTTATTAGAGTATCATTTCCCAAAACCTGAAAGTCATCACATCAAGGGCATCTAATCTCCAAATACTAAGTATAAGAATATCAAATACACCACAATAAAAAAATAAAATGGTGTATGTCCGAAAACATAGGACATCATGTCATGACCAAGAGAATCCAACACGAGCTTGAATGAATAGCTCACCCTGGAACCTTATATGCTGGAGACTGGCTAAAGTTGAGGGCAATTTGTAGTCATTGCTACACTCGCTGCACTCCAAAAAAGAAAACAAAGAAAAACACAAGTATTGCTCAGTACGGGACAACATGTACTGAGTAGGTATCATCGGTCAACCCAAATATAAACTAATATACAATGAACAATAGTATGATCTCAACTATAGCACTTAACAGGTGATAAGCAACAAACAACATGAACCAGTGTCAACAACACAAAAGTAAGTATATAATAAGTCAACAATATCACTATCATCCATGAGGACTCATGCCTCCAACCAAACCATTTGGGAATTGAGTTCTTTGAGATTGAGTACATTCCGTTAATTGAATATGTTTTTCCTTTAATATTATCGTGTCGGAACGTGACACTCTGATCCAAGAATACTGTGTCAAAACGTGACACTCCGATCCAATTATATCGTGTCAGAACGTGACACTCCGATTCAATTATACCGTGTTGGACGTGACACTCCGATCCAAGAATACCGTGTCGGAACGTGACACTCCGATCCAATTATACCATTAATTTATCATTTATTATCACAACTTTCAATTCATCGATAATATTTCATCAAGCCTTCTTTATTCAAGGCATCACTTCGATAAAGAGGTTTCAAGAATATAAATTCCACGGTCTGAGGATTTCAGGCCAATCACAAAGCACACAACCAAACCACACAATCAAGTAAATAAAAAACTTCACAATATCATTTAATGCATATCAATAACTATTAAGAGTTTACTATCAAATAGCATAAACCATAACCTACCTCCATCGAAAAATCAAAGTCAAGAAAACTACTTCTCCAATGCCTTTCCTTTCCTTGACGCCTCTGAACGTTTCTAATCTATCAAGTATACGTGCATAACTTATAAGTTAACGAGCTTATAAACACTCAATTTATTCTATGTTTAGCTTAGATCCAAAAACTCACCTAATTATATAATCAATTTCCTAAAGTTCAGACCTAAGGGTAGGTCTTAATTTCCTTAATTAACATAACTCTAATGAAATATAAATAATTCGAGCATTGTGAGGGCGATATTGAGGATGAATGGAATGTCGCACATAGATAGATGAATGAAATCTTTCATTGCTTATTAGGTTTGAGCCATCATCATTTCTTTAAGCTAGCTTTCAGGTGTGACATAGGCCCAATACCTTATTTAACTCATAGGACTACAATTGATCAAAATCATAAAAGAAACAATAGTTCATTTTCTCCATCAACATGAGACAACAAAATTTAGTAATAACCATTTTCTTATAGTTTAAATTGAGTCAATAATTATCGAAAATAGCAATTTTTTAATTACAAAATAGGAGTAATCACCATTCCCATACCTCATATATAAATTTAACTTGGCTTAAATTCGAGCGTTCAAAATAAAGAAATTTCCTTCTAATGGTTTAAGATTTTTTTTTAACATAGGATCATTTAATTGTTCGACTTTTGAAGTTACTTTCTACATTTATATAAATTGATCATCAAAGAATTTTATCTCATAAATTTAGTTCTATATATAGCACATGTTTGTCTTATATTTTGTCAAGTGTTTTGTATATGTATTAAGATCTTGAATTATTTGAATTTTAGTCGCGTAAATTTCATACAAGAAGAAAATGTTCCCTAACAAGATAGTTGAAATAACTTGTCAATATTAAGTTCTTTGAGAATTTTAAGAAAAATATTTTGGCTCGCATAAGCATTTAGGTAAATTTTAAAACATTTTCACAAATGATGCTTGATATTCGTATTGAGACTCAAACTCCTGATTAGATGAGGAGTACTCACCATTCCGCTAGAACTCGATTGTTAAGTCAAGTTGAGTTTAACAAAAATTGAGGGAAGTTGATATTTGCAGAAATAACATTAACAACTTCTACCATATAACAACATTTACTTCTTCATTTAAAGTTAGACCATACATCTTCATTCTCTAAAATATTTTTGTAAAATAAAAATATAATAAAATCTGATCATTCAAATATTTGATCATACATACTATAATAAACATATCACAAATTTGGTTCAATCCATGCCCCATGTATATCTACTCTGCAATATTATCCCAAAAGTTAAAAATGATCCTATTAATATCCCGTGTCAATGCATCGAGATCATCAGGAATTGAATCTGGATTCTTATATTCTGACAGTGGTACAGAGTACCAATTATCACCCATTTGATCACTACCCGTTGATGAATTAAACTTCATGTCCTTCTTAACAATCTTTCTCATATTTGTTTTTGTTCTTGGTTTTCTAGGAATTGACATAAAAGATAACTCTAAAAGCTCAATATTAGCTTCATTCTTTTTTGGTAGCTTCTTACATAATTTTCTTTGAGATTTCAAAGACTTCATCATGAATATACTGAGCAAAATATTAAACTTTCGATTGATATGATTATTGAACGAGTGGTCTTGCACTTTTATAAGCCATTAAAATTAATAAGAAAAAATCCTTTTGACTTATAAAAAGTAAATCAATAAAATAATTTCCTTTTTTTTAATTTGACAAACCTTGCATAATCGTAAAAGAAAATATTAGAATATTAGGAAAATATATAAATTTATAATAATTAAAAGAGAAAATTTAAACAAATAATAATGGTTTGTTATTAACATTAAGAATTGAGTTTAAAAAGTGTCTAAATAAAATGTGTACATGACTTAAAACTTTAATTTTTACTTTGAATGATTTAAAAGAGAACTTAATTACTTTGCTTGTTTTACACAAAATTAAAATAATTCCTTTGAATGGAAATTAAAGTTCATTTATTGACTAGGGTGGACGTTTAATATTCAATTTGATATTTTTAAAGTTCGATTTAGATAACGCGGTAATTAATAATTCGAAGTAGAAAATATCAAATTTAAAGTTTCGCTCCATAGATAAAACTTTAATACTATAAACGAAACTTTTGTTAATTTATTTGGTATCACAAATTTGAAAAATATATATTTTGATGATATATTTTCATAATTTGTGCAATTTTTGACATGTTATCTTTTAAAGAAATCACGTATAGAAGTTAGATCTACACTTTCAAACTCTAACATGATGAAATGTCAATATAGGTCAAACCAAACATTTGAATCACTCATTAATATTACCCATACATATGATAGACAATTATATGCATTCAATATTCAGTTAGATATTTTCAAAATTCGATAATTGATAATTAAATAAAAATATCAGATATTGAACTTTTAAAATTTAGTATTAACTCATAAGACTACAATTGATCAAAATCATAAAAGAAACAGTAGTTAATTTTCGCCATCAACATGAGACAACAAAATTTCGTAACAATCTTTTTCTTTAAATTTAAATTGAGTCAAGAATCTATTAAAAATAACAATTTTACATTTAGAAAATAGGAGTAATCACCCTTCCCATACCTCACATATAAATTTCATCTGGCTTAAATTCGAGTTTTCAAAATAAAGAAATTTAATTAGATGATTTAAGATTTTTTTTAACATAGGATCATTTAATTGTTCTTGACTTTTGAAGTTACTTTCTCCATCTATACATGTTGATCACCAAGGAATTTTATCTCATAGATTTAGTTCTATATTAGCACATATTTTGAACCCGAGATTCCTATTTCAGGATGAAAGAGTACTTACCGTTCCACTATAACTTGATTGTTAAGTCAGATTGAGTTTGAGAAAATTTGAGGGAAGTTGAAATTTGCAAAAGTAACATTGAAAATTTCTACTAAAATAACCATAACAAACACTTCTTTATTTAAACTTTTAAAGTGTGATCATACATCTTCATTCACTAAAATATTTTTAAAAAATAAAAATAAAATGAAATTTGACCTTTCAAAAGTTCGACAAATAGACTATAATAAATATATCACTGCTATAAAACTTAAGAATTAAAGAACAATGACAAGATGAAGAGAAGAAGAATATAAGACAATAGAAGAACAATATATGCTAACTTTCTTTCTTTCAAGTGTATCAACATTATTCTCAACACCACTATTTATAGGATTACATTGAGGAATACTAAAGGGTGTCATAAACTGTCACAACCCAAAATCATACCCTAGAAGATAGGGTACAATCTTGGATTGTAACCGGCGTCGTCGACCTCTCGGAGGTCTAAGACAAGCCTCTCATATCATTCATTGCATTGACATAGTAAATTTAGCGGAAAATTTAAAATTTTTCATAGCACATCATATGCTAGAAACATCACATCGTATATATATAAAACATAAGTCATAATACAGATTTAGACTCTAAGTCTCTTTTCCATCTTAGACTCAACAACTTTAGAATACATTAGGGACACGGCCCATACGATACCTTACATAACTATACAATATTTAAAAACTTTACATTAAAGACATTAATAGGACATCCTTGGACTTAAGGATTCCTTTCCTTGAGCTTGGGAAATCACCTATCAAGCTCCTCAGTCATAGACCTCCTTTAAGCATTCCAATACCTACACTTTGTGTAAAAATTAAAGAAGAATGGGATTAGCACAAGAATGTACTAAGTATGGCAACCATGCAAAAACATGCATTTAAAAGGGACATTTTCTTTGAAATCATACTTCATGCCATTTTGAGTAAATCATCATAAAACCTTTATCAATATCATTTATATCATCCATATACCTCATAGCAACACATTCAAAGGCCAATCATCATAGAAAAGCACATATAGAATATAAGTACACATAAAGGTCACTTTACAATAAACTCATCCTTCTTAGCATTTAACTCTTTCTTTCAATTCATTAACCTCCTAAGTAATCCTTTAGGGATACTTGGTGCAATGCATCACCTTAGGAACACAATAGAAAACCATACATAGCATCTACACGAGACAACTCATGCCATCATAGAAGTATAGTATAACATAAACATAGTCAAACCAAGACTACAATATCATACACAAAGGACACATACATAATCATATGCATTAGAGAACCTTCCTAAGACTTCCTAAGGAGTCACTTGTGCAATGTCTAGATGGGTTCATTACTTCCACCTATCCTAAGTAACTTACCTTAAGTCCTCCTAGTTAGGATCCTATTCAATTACTTCCATTGTCCATTTTACTTTAGGGAAACCATAGCCTTAACCGACACTAAGACCATGGGTGCTAATCATGAAATTTGGTGTTGTAGAGCCTTACACCAAAGGAAGGTGTTACTACCTAGCCAAGGTAGAACATTAACACATATGCTAGCATATCAAGTGAATTCACTTTGCTAGATCCTATGTGGCGAGCATAGTTTATGGAACTAAGAGATAGGTATTCCCTCTATATACCATTTGGTAATGGGGCCTCACCTCATGAGATAACATGAGTGAATATTCCTCAAGGAAAGTCAACACTTCATGTAAGTACATAGGTGAGTATTCCTCTAAGGGAAGTCGACACCATATGTAGGTCCATAGGTGATTATTCCTCTAAGGGAAGTCAACACTCTATAAGGGACAAATGGTGAATATTCCTCCAAGGAAAGTCAACACCTCTCAGTGTCAAGTTCACTCGGTGCTAAGCTAAGTTCCCTTTATTGAAAATCCTTTATTACAATTTGTTTATAAAACATAGTCTTAGGATATTCATCATTCATATGCTTATAGCATATTCAAGCACCTATCTAGTTTTGGAGTATTCTTGGGCCCTCCTAGTTGGACCTCTTCTCCCTAGCTAGATCATCCATGTGTGTGAGTGTATATATAGATGTGAGCAAACCTTTCACATAACACATCAAGTCACACATGTTCATATATCAATGCATAAGTCTATAGGCATAACTATATGAGCAATCCTTTCATATAAACCTACTAAGACACTATACACATTCATACTTCATCATATCATATTCATAACATGTTCATATAATCATCCTTCATATGCATAAGAACCAAACCTAGGAACTATCCTATCAAGATATACATGTGCAATGCATAGACAAGGTCCCATACCCTTGTCCATACTAGTACACCTATCAAGTCATCCTAGTAAGGGAATACAATCATACATTCATAAGCATCACCTTAATATGCATAGTAGTAAACACTAGTGAATATGAGAACTACCTTTCATTTAGACCCAGTGACTCATACTACTTGAAATATGCATGTAAGTGAGAGTGTGTGTACATTGACCATTATGATCACATAATGGATATCAATAACTCCTTAAGTCAGCCACCCTATTGGACCACATTACACTTCCAAGCACATAGCACACAACACATAATAGCATAGAAGACAAGACTATATATACATTATAATCAAGACTCCTAACTTTAGCTATTTACACTCCCATATAAGGGATACATGGGTAGAGGATATTAACCACTTTAACAATCAAGGGCAGCACCTATATAATACCCTAACATGGTTATACATATGCCCAAACAATAGCCACACAACCTAATTCACAACTAGAATAGGAAAGTAGGCATAAGCTTCTCATAATATCATTTTAAGCACATGTTCATAAGTTCATCAATTTGCCTTCATGGCCATGGTCAACACATTTATAATAACAATAAAGTAAACACCGCCACCATAAGTGGACCATACCACACAATGCCATACAAGGCTTCATCAACATTACTATAAAGGAATAGAGAAGTAGAAGAGTAAAGGAATTAAGCATTCTTACCAAATTCTCATCCTTTGATCATCATTGATAAATACACCTTATTCATCAATAAAACACATATATGGCAGTAGCTAAATGTACTTTAAACATATAAGAAACCATGTACAAGTCACTACATGATTATACCATAACATATATATCACATACTAGGAAAGTAGAAGAACATAGATCGCTAATCAATTTCATTCATATGGATTATAGGTCATATTTCATGAATCATATCACCCTAAGACAGTAGCTAATGAACCCATAATCTAGATGAGACACTACTACAATTTTCCATTTAGGTCGATACAAGCATGCTTCATATAGGGAATTCATGGAAAGTAAGTTTACATAGATTAATCATATTCAATCTATCACGAATTGACCCATATTGTATTAATTACGTATAATTCATCCTCATATTTCATTATAGGCAGCAGCTATAGACATTAACCATAATCAATTCTTATAGCGACTAACCTAACGTCAAGATCACAAGTTACAACTTCATAGCCAAGAAGAACCTAGATTAATTCAAACCAAGCCTTCTCTACTTTTGTCACACATGATTTATATACATAATTCAACCATGGTATTAACCTAAAACAGTAGCTACAAGAACCACAACTTAATCGAAACTCACTTTGGATCACAAGAAAACCAATGTTACAGTGACTATAGAAAACTAGGCTAAACATGCTCAAATCTTCATAGATTGATCCTCATGTATCATTCAACATAAATTCATGTAATTAACAGTATATACAATCACTTCAACGTAAGGGAATCGTAATTCAATCGATAACAAGTCAAGATCACAAAGCCCATGCAAGAGCTAAACCAATTTTTGAAGGAACATGGGTTCATCATGCAATTGGAGTGAAAACACATTAAAACCATTGTATTAACTTCAATTCATCATGATTTAATCATTAAAAACGTTTTGAGAAAGAACCCATGGCTAGATTGGAGAAGAAGAACTTTGATCATAAACTTTCTTTGAAAACATTGAGAAGAACTCTCCAAGTGCAAGGTTACTTAGAGATGAAGGATCACCATACCTTTTATTAGTTGAAAACCTCTAAAACTTCATGATTCATCCATGGAAAACCCAGCTTGAATCTGTTCTTGAGCTTCACCAACAATGGTGGTTTTAGAGAGAACATTTTTGGAGAGAAAGGCTTAAAATATGAGAGAGGGTTTGGGAATGGGTTAATCACGTTTTTAAAGACTTATATACACCTAAAATTACTTAATTAAACCTATTATAGTCAGGTTAGGACGTGGGGTGAATTTACCATTCACCTCTTTAAGTGGCAGCACGCAGGCAGCCAACTCGCAGGCAGCCGCGACGCATGCCTTGACGGGGCGTCATGGGCTTGACGGGGCGTCATGCCCTCCGTCGCCCATGACTTAGCCAATTTCTTGGCTCATGACATGACCAAGGAAAGTATCCTTCGACGAGACCTGCTTGACGGTCCGTTGGAGGCCCAACGGTCCGTCATTGAGTCCGTCAAGGACACTGCCCAGGCAGTGTATAGGCAGCCTTGGGGTCCTTCTTTTGGGGACTCTTGTGGGGCCCTTTAGAAGTCGTACCCGGACGTTTCCAACGCGATTACAAACCTTAACATGTTATAGACCTACCACATAAGTTTCATCCAAAACAAACACCTACAAGACGTCCAAACAGCCTTGACCCCAACATGACATACGATGAAAGTCTTAGGGTCTATCTTTCGAACGTCTTGGACGTTCTTGGGCGTTTGACCTCCAAACTTTACGAAACTTCATACAATAACATTAAACATCATTTAACACCATTTCAAGACTTATTTGACTCAGTTCACACAACTTAGGCATGCATACACACATGAGGCACATAAGCGACTATTCGTCGAACGTCTTGGACGTCCCTTGACGTTCGACTTCCAAATCACTTCAAACTTTGCACACTGACTCTATATGACATAATAAGGCATTTTAGGACCTTATAACATTAAGATGAACATGTTAGGCTCTAGACACCTTATCTCATTTTCGAGGTCTTACAATATCCCCCACTTGGGAACATTCGTCCTCGAATGACACTTAGGACTCTTTAATCACATCAAGGACTTCAATGCACATAAGAGAAGTTCAACACATTTACATGCATCAAGAGTTCACACCTTAACAAAGTACAAGATCGATTTCCTTAAAAATGAGAAATTTCAACTTTCAAGCAAAGACATGTATACATTTTTCCTTCTTAGTGAAATCTAAATGGCAAGTCACACCAAATACATCACAACAAAATAGGAAGTCATTCCACAAGTTCTTTCCTTAACATATTACTCACCCTTATAGTAAGCCTCATTTTGAAAAAATAACACAAATTATAGGCACACACATGTACCAAGAATGAGCCTACAATTTTGCATCACAAATCTTCAAATCACTAAATTTTAAAGAGAGTTCACATTTTTCATTGTAAAAGAGACTCAACTTCCATTACAAGGCTAAACAATTTAACCTACAAGTGACTATTACCAAGTTTCTTGTCTTACCTCATGAGGTAAACTTCACAATTAGAACATTAAAACGCAAGTCAACAAGAGAAAACATGGATTTTACAAAAATTTCTTTTCATGCTTCTTGGAAAATTCACCATGTCTTTAAGATGATGTCAATCAATTCATACCAATCATATAAATATCATGCAATTTACACTTTATGCAAGACTATTTTCATGAACAAGCATACTAAGAATTCATATTTTCTAATTCAAGTAAGAATAGAAGGACAATGTAGACAATTTCTACAATCTCATTACTCCAACATCATCCCCCACTTAGTGCAAACCCAATTAAGAGCAACTTAACCCAACATGTAGAGGATTTCAAATACAAAACCTTCATATTTATCACTTAGAGTGATTACTACTTTTAGAGGGAATTTTCATAAACTCAATTTAGCAACACTAAGGCATTCTAAACCTTATCATGTGATCACAATCCTTTACATTCAAGTCCTATATCAACATGCATAGAGGAGACAACTACACTTATGTCAGCTAATACCATCTCCATATAGTCAACAAGATTAACATCATGTATAAAGAATCGTATCATGCACATCTTCATGATCAATAGACAAATACTATAATATCATACTATTTAATTCACATAAGGTCTTCCTACAATGCAATAGACACTAAGGTCATACATCATTAGAGAAAACCACAAGGAAGTTCATAACACGACAAGAAGTTTAGAAATAACTCTACGACTCATCATGTCATAAGATTCTCATCCTTTCAATTTAAATGGAAAAAAGCAAATATTATTTTCTACATTCCTTATCATGTTCATATTCATAAATTCTACACATATTTCAAAAATATCTAATCAAAAGACAAATTAATAAGTGCTCCAAACATGATACAATAAGTTGCCTAGTCTCTATAACGAGCATGCTTCCAAATACCCAAAAGTGTAACATTTAGACATTTGATGGAACAAGTATGGAATTATAAGAAATAAAGCTTTACCAACTCATTCTTCATAAGCATGCATACTATATTTACAATTCAGGTCTCCACAAAAGACTCCAATTTATACTAGCAACTCATCAAGTACCATTTATATACAAAGGAAAACAATGCACACTTTAATCACATACACTCATAGGATAGCATACCTCCATAGGTAGTTATTAAACAACCATAGTTCAAATCCAAATATTTGGCTACTATCATACAAACCATATAGGAATACACAATTTAAGAGAAATCACTTTAACCACTATAATTTCTAGCATGCTTCAACTATATCATGACATACATTATTCGACATAACATGTTATTTCACATAGATTTCATATATTGCCATAATTGGCATCACATCGTCAAATAAGAGATATTTCATATAAAGCAAGGTAAGATGACCAATCATAATCCTCATAGAGTTAACGTGTGCAATGATCAAGTAAATCTCCATAACTTCACTAAACCAGTAACCCAAACAAGAACTACAATTAGCATCATACTCCACTTATCTATAACCTTCATGCATGAATAACTCCAATTCTTCAGCTCACTAGGCTATTTACACGTTTACAAGCATAGAGATCATCTCATAAGGACATTCACATTTATCATCATACACATACATAGCATTAATCTAAGGTCTCCATCAAGGAAAACTAGTGCAAGACATAGGTAGAGTCCCATACCCCTACCTAAGTCTAGTTAACCCTTCAAGTCGCCTTAGTTAGTATATACATCATCAAATAAGACAAGTGTCACCTTCACACATACTCATTCAAACCATAAAACAAAGATAAGCATTTCAAACGCACCTTTTCTCCCTCAAGCATAGAGTAACTCTCATCCAAGCAATCATATCTAAAAGACCACCGGACAAGAAAACATAAGAGAGATATCTTATAGAATTAAGTTCTATGGCACGATATGAGATTGATGAAGAAGGGAAACTCTATCGTCCTATAGCCTCTCGTACCATTAAATGTGTCGCGACTCACCACCAATGATACGAGACTCTACTAGACGTGGCAATATGAGACATTTTAGAACCTAAAACCGCTTCATAAACCTTATGCTCTGATACCAAGTTTGTCACAACCCAAAATCATACCCTAGAAGATAGGGTACAATCTTGGATTGTAACCGGCGTCGTCGACCTCTCGGAGGTCTAAGACAAGCCTCTCATATCATTCATTGCATTGACATAGTAAATTTAGCGGAAAATTTAAAACTTTTCATAGCACATCATATGCTAGAAACATCACATCGTATATATATAAAACATAAGTCATAATACAGATTTAGACTCTAAGTCTCTTTTCCATCTTAGACTCAACAACTTTAGAATACATTAGGGACACGGCCCATACGATACCTTACATAACTATACAATATTTAAAACTTTACATTAAAGACATTAATAGGACATCCTTGAACTTAAGGATTCCTTTCCTTGAGCTTGGGAAATCACCTATCAAGCTCCTCAATCATAGACCTCCTTTAAGCATTCCAATACCTACACTTTGTGTAAAAAGTAAAGAAGAATGGGATTAGCACAAGAATGTACTAAGTATGGCAACCATGCAAAACATGCATTTAAAAGGGACATTTCTTTGAAATCATACTTCATGCATTTTGAGTAAATCATCATAAAACCTTTATCAATATCATTATATATCATCCATATACTCATAGAACACAATCAAGGCCAAACATCATAGAAAGCACATATAGAATATAAGTACACATAAGGTCACTTTACAGTGAACTCATCCTTCTTAGCATTTAACTCTTTCTTTCAATTCATTAACTCCTAAGTAATCCTTTAGGGATACTTGGTGCAATGCATCACCTTAGGAACACATAGAAACCATACATAGCATCTACACAAGACAAACCATGCCATCATAGAAGTATAGTACAACATAAACATAGTCAAACCAAGACTACAATATCATACATAAAGGACACATACATAATCATATATTAAGACCTTCCTAAGACTTCCTAAGGAGTCACTTGTGCAATGTCTAGATGGGTTCATTACTTCCACCTATCCTAAGTAACTTACCTTAAGTCCTCCTAGTTAGGATCCTATTCAATTACTTCCATTGTCCATTTTACTTTAGGGAAACCATAGCCTTAACCGACACTAAGACCATGGGTGCTAATCATGGAATTTGGTGTTGTAGAGCCTTACACCAAAGGAAGGTGTTCTACCTAGCCAAGGTAGAACATTAACACATATGCTAGCATATCAAGTGAATTCACTTTGCTAGATCCTATGTGGCAGCATAGTTTATGGAACTAAGAGATAGGTATTCCCTCTATATACCATTTGGTAATGGGGCCTCACCTCATGAGAAACATGAGTGAATATTCCTCAAGGAAAGTCAACACTTCATGTAAGTACATAGGTGAGTATTCCTCTAAGGGAAGTCGACACCATATGTAGGTCCATAGGTGATTATTCCTCTAAGGGAAGTCAACACTCTATAAGGGACAAGGTGAATATTCCTCCAAGGAAAGTCAACACCTCTCAATGTCAAGTTCACTCGGTGCTAAGCTAAGTTCCCTTTATTGAAAATCCTTTATTACAATTTGTTTATAAAACATAGTCTTAGGATATTCATCATTCATATGCTTATAGCATATTCAAGCACCTATCTAGTTTTGGAGTATTCTTGGGCCCTCCTAGTTGGACCTCTTCTCCCTAGCTAGATCATCCATGTGTGTGAGTGTATATATAGATGTGAGCAAACCTTTCACATAACAATCAAGTCACACATGTTCATATATCAATGCATAAGTCTATAGGCATAACTATATGAGCAATCCTTTCATATAAACCTACTAAGACACTATACACATTCATACTTCATCATATCATATTCATTAAATGTTCATATAATCATCCTTCATATGCATAAGAACCAAACCTAGGAACTATCCTATCAAGATATACATGTGCAATGCATAGACAAGGTCCCATACCCTTGTCCATACTAGTACACCTATCAAGTCATCCTAGTAAGGAATACAATCATACATTCATAAGCATCACCTTAATATGCATAGTAGTAAACACACTAGTGAATATGAGAACTACCTTTCATTTAGACCCAGTGACTCATACTACTTGAAATATGCATGTAAGTGAGAGTGTGTGTACATTGACCATCATGATCACATAATGGCTATCAATAACTCTTAAGTCAGCCACCCTATTGACCACATTACACTTCAAGCACATAGCACACAACACACATAATAGCATAGAAGACAAGACTATATACATTATAATCAAGACTCCTAACTTTAGCTATTTACACTCCATATAAGGGATACATGGGTAGAGGATATTAACCACTTTAACAATCAAGGCAGCACCTATACAATACCCTAACATGTTATTACATGCCAAACAATAGCCACACAACCTAATTCACAACTAGAATAGAAAGTAGCATAAGCTTCTCATAGTATCATTTTAAGCACATGTTCATAAGTTCATCAATTTGCCTTCATGGCCATGGTCAACACATTTATATAAACAATAAAGTAAACACCGCCACATAAGTGGACCATACCACACAATGCCATACAAGGCTTCATCAACATTACTATAAGGAATAGAGAAGTAGAAGAGTAAAGGAATTAAGCATTCTTACCAAATTCTCATCCTTTGATCATCATTGATAAATACACCTTATTCATCAATAAAACACATATATGGCAGTAGCTAAATGTACTTTAAACATATAAGAAACCATGTACAAGTCACTACATGATTATACATAACATAATATATCACATACTAGTAATAGAAGAACATAGATCTAATCAATTTCATTCATATGGATTATAGGTCATATTTCATGAATCATATCACCCTAAAGAAGTAGCTAATGAACCCATAATCTAGATGAGACACTACTACAATTTCCATTAGGTCGATACAAGCATGCTTCATATAGGGGTTCATGGAAAGTAAGTTTACATAGATTAATCATATTCAATCTATCACGAATTGACACATATTGTATTAATTACGTATAATTCATCCTCATATTTCATTATAGGCAGCAGCTATAGACATTAACCATAATCAATTCTTATAGCGACTAACCTAACGCAGATCACAAGTTACAAACCTTCATAGCCAAGAAGAACCTAGATTAATTCAAACCAAGCCTTCTCTACTTTTTCACACATGATTTATATACATAATTCAACCATGGTATTAACCTAAAACAGTAGCTACAAGAACCACAACTTAATCGAAACTCACTTTGGATCACAAGAAAACCAATGTTTACAGTGACTATAGAAAACTAGGCTAAACATGCTCAAATCTTCATAGATTGATCCTCATGTATCATTCAACATAAATTCATGTAATTAACAGTATATCAATCACTTCAACGTAAGAGAATCGAATTCAATAGATAACAAGTCAAGATCACAAAGCCCAATTTATATATAAAACATAAGTCATAATACAGATTTAGACTCTAAGTCTCTTTTCCATCTTAGACTCAACAACTTTAGAATACATTAGGGACACGCCCATACGATACCTTACATAACTATACAATATTAAAAACTTTACATTAAAGACATTAATAGGACATCCTTGGACTTAAGGATTCCTTTCCTTGAGCTTGGGAAATCACCTATCAGCTCCTCAGTCATAGACCTCCTTTAAGCATTCCAATACCTACACTTTGTGTAAAAATTAAAGAGAATGGGATTAGCACAAGAATGTACTAAGTATGGCAACCATGCAAAAACATGCATTTAAAAAGGACATTTTCTTTGAAATCATACTTCATGCCATTTTGAGTAAATCATCATAAAACCTTTATCAATATCATTTATATCATCCATATACCTCATAGCAACACATTCAAAGGCCAATCATCAATAGAAAAGCACAATATAGAATATAAGTACACATAAAGGTCACTTTACAATAAACTCATCCTTCTTAGCATTTAACTCTTTCTTCAATTCATTAACCTCCTAAGTAATCCTTTAGGGATACTTGGTGCAATGCATCACCTTAGGAACACAATAGAAAACCATACATAGCATCTACACGAGACAAACTCATGCCATCATAGAAGTATAGTATACATAAACATAGTCAAACCAAGACTACAATATCATACACAAAGGACAATAACAAAATAGGAAGTCATTCCACAAGTTCTTTCCTTAACTATACTCACCTTATAGTAAGCCTCATTTTGAAAAAATAACACAAATTATAGGCACACACATGTACCAAGAATGAGCCTACAATTTTGCATCACAATCTTCAATCACTAAATTTTAAAGAGAGTTCACATTTTCATTGTAAAAGAGACTCAACTTCCATTACAAGGCTAAACAATTTAACCTACAAGTGACTATTACCAAGTTCTTGTCTTACCTCATGAGGTAACTTCACAATTAGAACATTAAAACGCAAGTCAACAAGAGAAAACATGGATTTTACAAAAATTTCTTTTCATGCTTCTTGGAAAATTCACCATGTCTTTAAGATGATGTCAATCAATTCATACCCAATCATATAAATATCATGCAATTTACACTTTATGCAAGACTATTTTCATGAACAAGCATACTAAGATTCATATTTTCTAATTCAAGTAAGAATAGAAGGACAATGTAGACAATTTCTACAATCTCATTACTCAAACATCATCCCACTTAGTGCAAACCCAATTAAGAGCAGCAACTTAACCCAACATGTAGAGGATCTTCAAATACAAAACCTTCATATTTATCACTTAGAGTGATTACTACTTTTAGAGGAATTTTCATAAACTCAATTTAGCAACACTAAGGCATTCTAAACCTTATCATGTGATCACAATCCTTTACATTCAAGTCCTATATCAACATGCATAGAGGAGACAACTACACTTATGTCAGCTAATACCATCTCCATATAGTCAACAAGATTAACATCATGTATAAAGAATCGTATCATGCACATCTTCATGATCAATAGACAAATACTATAATATCATACTATTTAATTCACATAAGGTCTTCCTACAATGCAATAGACACTAAGGTCATACATCATTAGAGAAAACCACAAGAAGTTCATAACACGACAAGAAGTTTAGAAATAACTCTACGACTCATCATGTCATAAGATTCTCATCCTTTCAATTTAAATGGAAAAAGCAAATATTATTTTCTACATTCCTTATCATGTTCATATTCATAAATTCTACACATATTTCAAAAATATCTAATCAAAAGACAAATTAGTAAGTGCTCCAAACATGATACAATAAGTTGCCTAGTCTCTATAACGAGCATGCTTCCAAATACCCAAAAGTGTAACATTTAGACATTTGATGGAACAAGTATGGAATTATAAGAAATAAAGCTTTACCAACTCATTCTTCATAAGCATGCATACTATATTTACAATTCAGTCTCCACAAAAGACTCCATTTATACTAGCAACTCATCAAGTACCATTTATATACAAAGGAAAACAATGCACGCCTTTAATCACATACACTCATAGGATAGCATACCTCCATAGGTAGTTATTAAACAACCAAGTTCAAATCCAAATATTTGGCTACTATCATACAAAACCATATAGGAATACACAATTTAAGAGAAATCACTTTAACCACTATAACTTTCTAGCATGCTTCAACTATATCATGACATACATTATTCGACATAACATGTTATTTCACATAGATTTCATATATTGCCATAATTGGCATCACATCATCAAATAAGAGATATTTCATATAAAGCAAGGTAAGATGACCAATCATAATCCATAGAGTTAACGTGTGCAATGATCAAGTAAATCTCCATAACTTCACTAAACCAGTAACCCAAACAAGAACTACAATTAGCATCATACTCCACTTATCTATAACCTTCATGCATGAATCACTCCAATTCTTCAGCTCACTAGGCTATTTACACGTTTACAAGCATAGAGATCATCTCATAAGGACATTCACATTTATCATCATACACATACATAGCATTAATCTCTTAAGGTCTCCATCAAGGAAAACTAGTGCAAGACATAGGTAGAGTCCCATACCCCTACCTAAGTCTAGTTAACCCTTCAAGTCGCCTTAATTAGTATATACATCATCAAATAAAGACAAGTGTCACCTTCACACATACTCATTCAAACCATAAAACAAAGATAAGCATTTCAAACGCACCTTTTCTCCCTCAAGCATAGAGTAACTCTCATCCAAGCAATCATATCTAAAAGACCACCGGACAAGAAAACATAAGAGAGATATCTTATAGAATTAAGTTCTATGGCACGATATGAGATTGATGAAGAAGGGAAACTCTATCGTCCTATAGCCTCTCGTACCATTAAATGTGTCGCGACTCACCACCAATGATACGAGACTCTACTAGACGTGGCAATATGAGACATTTTAGAACCTAAAACCGCTTCATAAACCTTATGCTCTGATACCAAGTTTGTCACAACCCAAAATCATACCCTAGAAGATAGGGTACAATCTTGGATTGTAACCGGCGTCGTCGACCTCTCGGAGGTCTAAGACAAGCCTCTCATATCATTCATTGCATTGACATAGTAAATTTAGCGGAAAATTTAAAACTTTTCATAGCACATCATATGCTAGAAACATCACATCGTATATATATAAAACATAAGTCATAATACAGATTTAGACTCTAAGTCTCTTTTCCATCTTAGACTCAACAACTTTAGAATACATTAGGGACACGGCCCATACGATACCTTACATAACTATACAATATTTAAAAACTTTACATTAAAGACATTAATAGGACATCCTTGGACTTAAGGATTCCTTTCCTTGAGCTTGGGAAATCACCTATCAAGCTCCTCAGTCATAGACCTCCTTTAAGCATTCCAATACCTACACTTTGTGTAAAAATTAAAGAAGAATGGGATTAGCACAAGAATGTACTAAGTATGGCAACCATGCAAAAACATGCATTTAAAAGGGACATTTTCTTTGAAATCATACTTCATGCCATTTTGAGTAAATCATCATAAAACCTTTATCAATATCATTTATATCATCCATATACCTCATAGCAACACATTCAAAGGCCAATCATCATAGAAAAGCACATATAGAATATAAGTACACATAAAGGTCACTTTACAATAAACTCATCCTTCTTAGCATTTAACTCTTTCTTTCAATTCATTAACCTCCTAAGTAATCCTTTAGGGATACTTGGTGCAATGCATCACCTTAGGAACACAATAGAAAACCATACATAGCATCTACACGAGACAACTCATGCCATCATAGAAGTATAGTATAACATAAACATAGTCAAACCAAGACTACAATATCATACACAAAGGACACATACATAATCATATGCATTAGAGAACCTTCCTAAGACTTCCTAAGGAGTCACTTGTGCAATGTCTAGATGGGTTCATTACTTCCACCTATCCTAAGTAACTTACCTTAAGTCCTCCTAGTTAGGATCCTATTCAATTACTTCCATTGTCCATTTTACTTTAGGGAAACCATAGCCTTAATCGACACTAAGACCATGGGTGCTAATCATGAATTTGGTGTTGTAGAGCCTTACACCAAAGGAAGGTGTTACTACCTAGCCAAGGTAGAACATTAACATATATGCTAGCATATCAAGTGAATTCACTTTGCTAGATCCTATGTGGCAAGCATAGTTTATGGAACTAAGAGATAGGTATTCCCTCTATATACCATTTGGTAATGGGGCCTCTCCTCATGAGATAACATGAGTGAATATTCCTCAAGGAAAGTCAACACTTCATGTAAGTACATAGGTGAGTATTCCTCTAAGGGAAGTCGACACCATATGTAGGTCCATAGGTGATTATTCCTCTAAGGGAAGTCAACACTCTATAAGGGACAAATGGTGAATATTCCTCCAAGGAAAGTCAACACCTCTCAGTGTCAAGTTCACTCGGTGCTAAGCTAAGTTCCCTTTATTGAAAATCCTTTATTACAATTTGTTTATAAAACATAGTCTTAGGATATTCATCATTCATATGCTTATAGCATATTCAAGCACCTATCTAGTTTTGGAGTATTCTTGGGCCCTCCTAGTTGGACCTCTTCTCCCTAGCTAGATCATCCATGTGTGTGAGTGTATATATAGATGTGAGCAAACCTTTCACATAACACATCAAGTCACACATGTTCATATATCAATGCATAAGTCTATAGGCATAACTATATGAGTAATCCTTTCATATAAACCTACTAAGACACTATACACATTCATACTTCATCATATCATATTCATAACATGTTCATATAATCATCCTTCATATGCATAAGAACCAAACCTAGGAACTATCCTATCAAGATATACATGTGCAATGCATAGACAAGGTCCCATACCCTTGTCCATACTAGTACACCTATCAAGTCATCCTAGTAAGGGAATACAATCATACATTCATAAGCATCACCTTAATATGCATAGTAGTAAACACTAGTGAATATGAGAACTACCTTTCATTTAGACCCAGTGACTCATACTACTTGAAATATGCATGTAAGTGAGTGTGTGTGTACATTGACCATCATGATCACATAATGGCTATCAATAACTCCTTAAGTCAGCCACCCTATTGGACCACATTACACTTCCAAGCACATAGCACACAACACATAATAGCATAGAAGACAAGACTATATATACATTATAATCAAGACTCCTAACTTTAGCTATTTACACTCCCATATAAGGGATACATGGGTAGAGGATATTAACCACTTTAACAATCAAGGGCAGCACCTATATAATACCCTAACATGGTTATACATATGCCCAAACAATAGCCACACAACCTAATTCACAACTAGAATAGGAAAGTAGGCATAAGCTTCTCATAGTATCATTTTAAGCACATGTTCATAAGTTCATCAATTTGCCTTCATGGCCATGGTCAACACATTTATAATAACAATAAAGTAAACACCGCCACCATAAGTGGACCATACCACACAATGCCATACAAGGCTTCATCAACATTACTATAAAGGAATAGAGAAGTAGAAGAGTAAAGGAATTAAGCATTCTTACCAAATTCTCATCCTTTGATCATCATTGATAAATACACCTTATTCATCAATAAAACACATATATGGCAGTAGCTAAATGTACTTTAAACATATAAGAAACCATGTACAAGTCACTACATGATTATACCATAACATATATATCACATACTAAGATAATAGAAGAACATAGATCGCTAATCAATTTCATTCATATGGATTATAGGTCATATTTCATGAATCATATCACCCTAAGACAGTAGCTAATGAACCCATAATCTAGATGAGACACTACTACAATTTTCCATTTAGGTCGATACAAGCATGCTTCATATAGGGAGTTCATGGAAAGTAAGTTTACATAGATTAATCATATTCAATCTATCACGAATTGACACATATTGTATTAATTACGTATAATTCATCCTCATATTTCATTATAGGCAGCAGCTATAGACATTAACCATAATCAATTCTTATAGCGACTAACCTAACGTCAAGATCACAAGTTACAACTTCATAGCCAAGAAGAACCTAGATTAATTCAAACCAAGCCTTCTCTACTTTTGTCACACATGATTTATATACATAATTCAACCATGGTATTAACCTAAAACAGTAGCTACAAGAACCACAACTTAATCGAAACTCACTTTGGATCACAAGAAAACCAATGTTACAGTGACTATAGAAAACTAGGCTAAACATGCTCAAATCTTCATAGATTGATCCTCATGTATCATTCAACATAAATTCATGTAATTAACAGTATATACAATCACTTCAACGTAAGAGAATCGTAATTCAATAGATAACAAGTCAAGATCACAAAGCCCATGCAAGAGCTAAACCAATTTTTGAAGGAACATGGGTTCATCATGCAATTGGAGTGAAAACACATTAAAACCATTGTATTAACTTCAATTCATCATGATTTAATCATTAAAAACGTTTTGAGAAAGAACCCATGGCTAGATTGGAGAAGAAGAACTTTGATCATAAACTTTCTTTGAAAACATTGAGAAGAACTCTCCAAGTGCAAGGTTACTTAGAGATGAAGGATCACCATACCTTTTATTTGTTGAAAACCTCTAAAACTTCATGATTCATCCATGGAAAACCCAGCTTGAATCTGTTCTTGAGCTTCACCAACAATGGTGGTTTTAGAGAGAACATTTTTGGAGAGAAAGGCTTAAAATATGAGAGAGGGTTTGGGAATGGGTTAATCACGTTTTTAAAGACTTATATACACCTAAAATTACTTAATTAAACCTATTATAGTCAGGTTAGGACGTGGGGTGAATTTACCATTCACCCCTTTAAGTGGCAGCACGCAGGCAGCCAACTCGCAGGCAGCCGCGACGCATGCCTTGACGGGGCGTCATGGGCTTAACGGGGCGTCATGCCCTCCGTCGCCCATGACTTAGCCAATTTCTTGGCTCATGACATGACCAAGGAAAGTCTTTTTCGACGAGACCTGCTTGACGGTCCGTTGGAGGCCCAACGGTCCGTCATTGGGTCCGTCAAGGACACTGCCCAGGCAGTGTATAGGCAGCCTTGGGGTCCTTCTTTTGGGGACTCTTGTGGGGCCCTTTAGAAGTGGTACCTGGACGTTTCCAACGTGATTACAAACCTTAACATGTTATAGACCTACCACATAAGTTTCATCCAAAACAAACACCTACAAGACGTCCAAACAGCCTTGACCCCAACATGACATACGATGAAAGTCTTAGGGTCTATCTTTCGAACGTCTTGGACGTTCTTGGGCGTTTGACCTCCAAACTTTACGAAACTTCATACAATAACATTAAACATCATTTAACACCATTTCAAGACTTATTTGACTCAGTTCACACAACTTAGGCATGCATACACACATGAGGCACATAAGCGACTATTCGTCGAACGTCTTGGACGTCCCTTGACGTTCGACTTCCAAATCACTTCAAACTTTGCACACTGACTCTATATGACATAATAAGGCATTTTAGGACCTTATAACGTTAAGAAGAACATGTTAGGCTCTAGACACCTTATCTCATTTTCGAGGTCTTACATAAACATTACATTAAACCTTGAGAATTACTACCCATTATGGAGGAAATAAAGTTAGGAGTTATGCTCATCCATTTGACCACATTATCAACAACATTACTACCAATAAATGATGAAATTAACCTAAGAGTTATGGACATCCATTTGATCACATTATCAACAACATTACTACTCATAAATAAGGGAATTAACCAAGGAGTTATGGTCATCCATTTAACCACAAAATTGATATACAACACTCCTCCTTGGATGACCATTGATAGATAATATGCCTCGTTAAAACCTTACTAAGAAAAAACCTGTGAAAAAAAATCTTAGTGAAGGACAAAAGAGTACACATATCTTGTTATACGTTTTATTTGCTGCCTCGTTAAAAACATTGCCAGGAAACCCTTTGGGATAAAACCTAGGCCAAGAGAAAAAGAGTGCAACGCGTAGTTTACTCCCCCTGTTGCAAACATCATTTAATTTATTGGAGACGACGTATTCCAATCTTGGATACCAACTTTTCAAATGTTAAGGATGGTAATGCTTTAGTGAAAAGATCCGCCAAATTATCAACTGAGCGAATTTGTTGAATATTTATTTCACCTTTCTTCTCAAGATCATGAGTGAAAAAGAATTTTGGTAAATGTATTTTGTTCTATCTCTTTTAATGTATCCTTCCTTTCGCTCAGCTATACATGCAGCATTGTCTTCGTACAATGTTGTTGAAATATCCTTTTTGAAAGGAAAATCACACATTTCTTAAATATGTTGAGTTATTGATCTTAACCAAACACACTCCCGACTTGCTTCATGGATGGCTATTATTTCTGCATGATTTGAAGAAGTAGCAACTAATGTTTGCTTCATTGAACGCCAAGTTATAGTTGTGCCTCCATATGTAAATAATAGCAGGTCTGAGATCGAGCTTTATGTGGATCAGACAAATATCCAGCATCTGCATAATCAATCATTTCTGACTTTGATTCATTAGAATAAAATAATCTCATATCAATGGTTCCTTGAAGATATCTGAGTACATGTTTGACTCCATTCCAATGTCTCTTTATAGGGGCCAAGCTAAATCTTGCAAATAAACTTACTGCAAAACAAATATCTGGTTGAGTATTATTAGCAAGATACATTAGTGACCCAATAGCAATAAGATATGGAGTTTCTTCACCAAGAAGCTCTTCATCATTTTCTTAAGGTCGAAATGGATCTTCATGTATGTCAAGCGATCTCACAACCATCGGGGTACTCAATGGATGTGATTTATCCATGTAAAATCGCTTTAAAACCTTTTATGTGTATGTTGATTGATGGACAAATATTTCATTTTTCAAATGCTCAATCTGTAGGCCAAGACAAAATTTTGTCTTACCAAAATCTTTCATTCAAATTCTTTCGTTAAACACTTAACAACTTTTGAAAGCTCGTTAGGAGTGCCAATGATATTTAAATCATCAACATACACAGCTATTATAACAAAATCAGATCCAAACCTTTTTATAAAAACACAAGGACAAATAGGGTCATTTTTGTACCCTTTCTTTAGCAAAAATTGGCTAAGATGATTGTACCACATCCGTCCTGATTGTTTTAATCCATATAAGGATTTTTGAAGCCTTATCGAACAACTTTCTTGGGAATTTTAATATGCTTCAAGCACATTGAATGCTTCAGGAACTTTTATAAAAATATTGTGGTCCAATGAGCCATATAAATAGGTTGTGACAATATCTATTAGACGCATTTCAAACTTTTCATGAACTGCCAGATTTATTAGATACCTGAAGGTAATTGCATCCACTACAGGAGAATATGTCTCCACATAATCAATACCAGGCCTTTGCTAAAAACCTTGTGCTACAAGTCGTGTTTTATATCTTACGACTTCACCTTTTTTATTTTATTTTCGCACGAAAATCCATTTGTACCCCACTGGCTTAACACCTTCAGGTGTTCGGACTATTTCTCCAAAACTTCACGTTTTTCAAGTGAAGTGAATTCTGCTTGAATTGCCTCCTTTCATTTTGGCCAATTATTTCTCTGTCTCCATTCAGTGACATATTTTGGTTCAAAATCCTCACTTTGTTGCATTATATCAACAACAACATTATAGGCAAATATATTTTCCACCATAATATTATTTTTATTCCACATTTTTCTCGTCGAGACATAACTTATTGAGATTTCTTCGTTCTCATTTTTTCAATTGTTTGGACCTTCTCAGTGGTCTTGTCATTTGTCATGTCCCGGAGCTCTTCTTGAGCAATTTCCTCCATAATATGATCTTCATGATCATTTGTTCCTTTTTTTTCTCGAGAATTTTTATCCTTTGAACCAATTGGCCTACCACGTTTTAAACGTGGTTTAGACTCATTTGCTTTAACACTTTGTCCTATTGGGACATCAACTCGAACTAGAGCATTTGCAGCTGAAACATAAGATTTAGTAACCCTTGGAATGTTAGTAAATGCATATGGCAGTTGGTTTGCAACATTTTGTAAATAAATCATTCTTTTAACCTCTTGCTCACATTGATTTGTTCGAGGATCCAAATGAGATAGATATAATGAATTTTAATCTCTCTCTTTTTCCAACTGTTTATGTTCTCCCCCTAATGTTGGGTATACGGATTCATCAAAGTGACAATCAGCAAACCTTGTCGTAAATATATCTCCTGTCATAGGTTCTAAATATTTAATAATAGAAGGAGATTCATACCCAACATACACTCCCAACCTTCTTTGGGGATCCATCTTTGTGCGTTGCGGTGGGGCAATTGGAATGTATACCGCACACCCAAAAATTCTAAGATAGAAAATATTTGGCTCATGACCAAAAGTCAACTGTAATGGAGAGAATTCATGATAACTAGTTGGCCTTATTCACACCAATGCTGCTGCATGCAAAATAACATGCCCCCATATTAAAACATGCAACTTTGTCCTCATTAACAATGGTATAGCTATCAATTGGAGACGCTTAATCAAAGATCTGCTAGACCATTTTGAGTATGAACATGAGCAACTGGATGTTCAATTGTATCCCCGTGGACAAACAATAATCATTAAAGGCCTGCGATGTAAACTCACCAGCATTATCAAGACGAATCGTGTTTATTGCATAATCTAAAATTGTGCTCTTAATCTTATTATTTGAGCTAACAACCTCGCAAAAGTCATATTGTGAGTTGATAATAAGCACACATGTGACCATCTTGTTGATGCATCTATCAAGACATATAATATTTAAATGGCCACATGTAGGGTGAATTGTCCCACATATATCACCCTGTATACGTTCCAGAAATGCAGGGGATTTAATCCTAATCTTAGCTGCTGATGATTTAATAACCAACTTTCCTTGAGAACAAGCATCACAAGAGAATTTCTTTGATTGAAGAATTTTCTGATTCTTCAAAGTATGCTCATGTGAATTCTCAATAATTTTGCGCATCATATTATAATCGGGATGGCCCAACCGGTCATGCCAAATGATAAAATCATTAGGATTAGTAAACCCTTTGTTTACTATGACATGTGATTTAACCATACTAAATGTTTTATCAAAAAAATATATACGTAAAGTTAAAAATCAATTAATATTATGATTTAAGAAAAATCGACTTTCCAAATTGACAGAATCGCCACTTGATTTTTTAGTAAAAATCAAGAAAACTTACAAATTATTTTTCAAAAGATTTAAAACAGATAAAAATCAATTGAAAAGGGTTCAAAGTTCAATGTACATTCCGAGAAGGTGTTAGGCCCTCGGAATGCCCGCTAACTCGCGGTTGACCGGCGATTTGACTAAAATGACTTTCAAACATCTTTTAAAATTTAAACTAAAATAAAAAAAATTCAGTTTTTTTTTTTAATCAAAATTATTTATTTGTTTTACTCAATTATATTATCTTAAGGGGAAAAGAAATAAGGGAAATTTCTTAAGGGACATAATTTAAGTGTTGACAAAAATCGATAAAATAAACTAAATAAATAATAATAATAATAATAATTAAAAAGACAAAATAAATATTTATGACTATATAAATATAGCAAGAAATGATTGTCCGTGGGAAATTAATAAAATTCCACCAGAATGTTAGTCAATATAACGATAATAACAAATAGTTAATAATAGGGAAAAGAGATATTTGAACTTGGGTCAGGCCCAATTACTGAATCTGGAAGCCTGCCTCATTCTAAAATGGACCCAAAGAAAATTGGGCCTGCTGCAAATTTCTTTGGGCTTTGGCCTCATTTTTTCTTCAAAAAAAAAATTGTGTATACGTATTGCATATACCACTATATATGGGGCTGCATTCGACCCTTTTCATTGTATATCGAACTGTGTATTTGACATATACAACCTGATTCATCCTCTCAAGCACCTGTACTGATTTTTGGAGCTGCGTATCATACTTTAGAATATATATCAGTGTATACAGCAGTATATTAGCCCCTTCTTAGGCTTTTGGAGACCTTCAAATTATTTCCCAGCAACATATTTTGCTGCTTTTTGACCTGTACACCAGTTTTGCAGCTTGCCGAGGAGATTGACTCGAAGGGAAAATGGGATTTGGGGCCTTTATGGCCCATCCGGAATATGAGGGAAGAATATTGGAGTCCAAGAGGACTCGGGTGGTATCACATGCAACAAAAACGAAATAAATAAATTAGCGAGGCTCAATTTTGTCAAAGTCTAGCAAATATGTGGTTTAAACAATCGAGTAGCATAACTAAATAGCATTAAGAGCAACGAAGGATCTCAATATAAACAAGAAGTAACACTAAAACTTGTCATTAACAAAGCCAACCCTTTAGTCTACTAAGCAACTTGTTTCAAATATAAAACATTTATTTCCATCATTCTAGGAAGTAGAACACATAAGAAAAATGGAGAGACCACATTACAAACTTTGATTTAAAGACTACACTCATAACATAAAAAAAAAAAAACTTATAACAGAATATGACAATCAATGATTTTAAGCATGCTCGGATCTGTTCTTCAAGCTACATACTATAGAAAAGTAAAATGATAGCCATAACACATGATATAAACATATACACATAGAAGGTACACATGAATATATCATAAGCCTATTAAAATGGATCACTTAAACATCCTAATCCACTGATATGTTAGAGTTGTAAAGGAACAATGCTTCAACTTCATTAAAATAACAGAGAGAGACCAGTGCACTAGCATATTAAGCATGATTAAGCTAAATGACTTCATTGTGTAAGGAAAAATAAATGCACATTCCAATATTTGGATTTTCTAACCGATATAAGTTCAACAAATAACATAACGATTAACGTAAGTGAAAAAGGAACTATTACCTTTTTTCGGGCAGCGACTGTGGACAAGAACGAACAGAGGTGCGCGAAGAACTGATCCACACAATACGCAAACATAAGCCGTAATGAAGGATCCCGAAATAGAACTCTAGTTTCTAACGAACATTGAGAAATTGCTATGAGTATAAGTAGGTATTTATATATATATATATATATATATATATATATATATATATATATATATATATTTTATCTACAAAATTTCCACCTCTAAAAAAAAAATCTGTTCTTAAGAAAATCTCTACTCAACAATATTCTCCCAATATTTTCTAATGTTTTCTTATCTAAAGCCGACCTCTCTTCTTTTTTTTTCCGTAGTGAAAGATAGGATGTACATATATATAGGGGAAGATTAAAGTTACCCTTTTGAAGAAAAAAAAAGAAACGGATAGGAACGTGGGGGCAAAAATGAGAATCCACCCATTCCCCAAATTCAAAAAAAAAATCAAGGACAATCCAAAGCTGTCAATTGCACCAAATTTCAAACTAAATCCCCAAAAATCCGGATGGGGAAAGGTGTTGGAATCATTTCTCTGGTGGGCCGGAATTGGAGCAAACAAAAGAGATTGGGCCTTCTGAAAAGAAAATGGGTTGCTAGAATTTGAAACATAAGAGGCCCAACTAAGTTTCTCAAAAGGGTTTAGGGGAAAAGGGTTATGTTTTGAAATTTTAAATATAGTTAAATTAAATTATTTTTTTTAAAGGAAAATTTGACTAAAATTTAAATAAGACGAATTAATATCAATTAATTAACAAGCTTCTTAATTTTAATAAAAAAAAAATTAATTTGGTTATGAAATAATTAACAAAAAATGAAAAACATCGTATAGCTAAATAGCAAACCAAATATTTATATAAAATAAAGTATATATATTTTTTCGATTTCGGATATGAATAAAATTTAAATAGTTATACGGATAATTACGTGAGACATATACACTAGCTAAAACAATATAGCCAACATCGAACTTTATTTAAAATAACTCGCAATCTAAAATTTTTATTTATTCCTATTATTTTATTTTATTTATATATATATACTAATTTATAAAATTAATTATTTTAAATTGTCTAAACTCAAGAAGCTTGCTAATTAATTACTATCAAGGCGGGTCAAAATTGGGTGTCAATAATTGTACCTCATTTTACTTGGATTGATGCAAGAAATCTGAGGAAAATGAAATTGACCAAACCAATTTTGACCGACCACAAATTCATCTTTCCGGCAAAATTTGGTAAGGACTTTAGGAATTATGGTCGAACCCCCTAAAATGGGTCTCCTACATATCTCAGGCTATATGATAATTCAGGCCACTTGTAGTTCAATACGCTTGATTTAACGCACGATTTTGAAAGAATTCCAAAGTCATCTCGATATCGAATTATGAAGGTATCAAAATGCTCGAGAATAAAATTCGAGAGCGAATGTTGGAATACAGCCGAGTTTTCAACATTGAGCTCGTCTACATATCCTTAAACCATAGGAATCAGGCTGTTTGTAGTTCGACTCAATCGATTGAAAGGGAATCTATTATGTTAGATAACCTTTGGTTCTGGACAAGTGACAAAATTAAACGAGTATGAAAAGGATGCTTGTAACCTCTTAGCCATGAATGTGGTGCACTTCACACCCATAATTAAGAACTCACATTGACATAATTTCCAAAGCTCTCGGTGCATTGTCACTCAGATTAGAAACTTGCTTCCGGTAGACCAAAATTTCCGGATGCGAGATCAAAACTGACAAAACCTAAAGAAAAACCCACATGCCTTCTGATAGGGGTGTGGTTTGATTGTAGTGGAAGTCGCTCCTCTGCTCGCGTCCTAAGAGTTTGACACTCCTCTTTGGACTATATCCCAGTTCGCTGCCAAGAAAAAATTCCACGTTGTGCTGCATCCTTTTTGATGTCGTCCACACCTGTGGTTTATTTTTGAAGAATTCATCCTTTCGGATGCTCTCGACAAAGACTGAGATAAAATTCGTCAGTATAAAAATGCAATTAAAAGGGAGACAATGTCTTTTACCGTGTCGACACTTAATCGTTCTCCTTGGCATTTGACGTCAACTCGATTGGTTTGACTTAAAGTAAATAAAGCTTATGTCTTGTGTTTTCCATATAATCTTCAACGTATTCTTCATTTGATGTCAAAATAAATAAATGTTGATGCAATGCTGATATTTCTTTTGATGTCAATGTATTCTTCATGTTGATGTCAATATAAATGAAAGATGATGCAGTGCTGATGCTTCTCTTGATGTCGTCTTTGATGTTCTCCTTGATGTTTACTTTTATCAAAAATAAAATGATTCAGTTGATGCCGATGGGTGAATATTTTCTTCAGATGCACGATTCCTTTTTTGGCAGTGTATGATTCTTTGCGGGGCATGGGTTTATTCCCGCGATGCATAAATTTTCTGCGAGGCATGAATATCTTCTCGCGATGTATGAATATCAACTCGCGATGCATGATCTTCCGCAATGCATAAATATTGACTCTCGATGCATGATCTTCTGCGGGGCATGAATATCTTCCCGCAATGCATAAATTCCGCAAGGTATGAAATCTTCTTGTGATTATAAATTTCAGTGAGGTATGAAAATTTCTCACGATGTATAATTTTCTACACGGCATGAATATCTTCTCGCGATAACTTGTGATGCATAAATATTAACTCGCGATGCATGATCTTCCGTGATGCATGAATATTGACTCGCGATGCATGATCTTCTGCGGGGCATGAATATCTTCCCGCGATGTATAAATTCCGCAAGGTATACAATCTTCTTGCGATGCATAAATTTCTACGAGGTATGAAATCTTCTCGCGATGTATGAAAATTAACTCGCGATGCATGATCTTCCGCGATGCATGAATATTGACTCTCGATGCATGATCTTCTGCGGGGCATGAATATCTTCTCGCAATGTATAAATTCCGCAGGGTATGAAATCTTCTTGCGATTATAAATTTCAGTGAGGTATGAAACATTCTCACGATGTATAATTTTCTGCGAGGCAAGAATATCTTCTCGCGATTAACTTGTGATGCATAAATATTAACTCGCGATGCATGATCTTCCGCGATGCATGAATATTGACTCGCGATGCATGATATTCTGCGGGGCATAAATGTCTTCCCGCGATGTATAAATTCCGCAAGGTATACAATCTTCTTGCGATGCATAAATTTCTGCGAGGTATGAAATCTTCTGGCGATGTATGAATATTAACTCGCGATGCATGATCTTCTGCGATGCATTAATATTGACTCTCGATGCATGATCTTCCGTGATGCATGAGTATTGACTCGCAATGTATGATCTTTCACAATGCATGAATATTGACTCGCGATGCATGAATTTCGGCGAGGTATGAAATCTTCTCGCGATGTATAATTTTCTGCGAGGCATGAATATCTTCTCGCGATTAACTTGTGATGCATAAATATTAACTCGGGATGCATGATCTTCTGCGATGCATGAATTTTGACTCGCGATGCATGATCTTCCGCGATGCATGAATATTGACTCTCGATGCATGATCTTCCGCAATGTATGAATATTAACTCGTGATGCATGATCTTCCGCAATACATGAATATTGACTCGCGATGCATGATCTTCCGCGATGCATGAATATCTTCCCGCAATGCATAAATTCCGCAAGGTATGAAATCTTCTTGCGATGCATAAATTTCAGCGAGGTATGAAATCTTCTCGCGATGTATAATTTTCTGCGAGGCATGAATATCTTCTCGCGATTAACTTGTGATGCATGATGTCATCCTTGGTGCCAAATAAAGATAGTGCTTAAATTCGTGTGAAGTAAACCACTAGAGGGCCTTCCCACATAGACTTCGGCTGAAAAGCCGCATCAACAAGGCCTCATCCCTGCCAACTCCCACGAGTTGGTCACAATATGCTCTTAGATGAGCCATGGGGTTGCCTACTCCTCCGAAGGTTTCAAACTTCGGAATTTTGAATCCTTCGGGAAGGTTCAAGTCTGGGTGGATGCACAACTCTTCGTAACTGAGTCCAGCAACGTCTGGGACGCACTGTAGCTCTTTCATAGCCCTTTTGATTTCCTCTTTTATATCGATCTTCGCATCTTCCTTTGTCTTCCATTCTCTTTCCTACTCTTCATAGTGATCCAACTCAGAACCGTGCACCTCGTGCTCGGCAGGAATGTGAACTTGGAAGATGGCTCTTTTTGGGAGGGGTGGAGGTATAGAGGGACTTGGAACATTTTGGGCGGTCTGGTAATTCTGTGGATAGGCCTGAGGATTGGTGTTCTGATTTAAATGGGGATGAGGTGTTTGGGGATTGAAGGCAGTTTGATTTTCGTTTTGATTCTGTGGCGGTGGGGCGGTTTGAGTATTCTGAGGATGGGGTGGCATTTGAGGGTGGTTATTTGAAAGAGGCGATGGAGTTTGGTAAGATACAAAAGCGTATTGGGGGGTTTGGGTTGTTAGATCTATCGCAGATGGATTATGCACAGGTGTAGAATGCTAGTTCTGAGTTGGATCCGTGTTTGATGAAGGGAAGTAGATCGGAGGTCTTCCATCAACAATATTAGGACCAAATCCAGGTGGAGGCGTATCCTGTCTCCGTTGTATTTCAACTATCATTTCGGCAACCTGTTGCATCAGCTGCATGATCAGTTCGTTCTGTTCCGCTACGGTGGGCTGAGCCACTACAACGTCAATAAGACTCACTTCGTCGTTTTTGTCTCCCATAACTATCTTTCCTTTGTCTGAATTTTGTCTAGGGAAGGAATCAGTAGGACCTTTCGATCTGGTGAAGTAAGGATGATCTGCCAGCTTTGATCGACACAGATCAGTTAAAAAGTACCTGAGAAGTGAAACAACTCAAAGGCAGATTTGTCAGTGCAGATTCAGAGTACAAGATGCATAATATCACACAGAGAGCAGATAAACAGACAAGTATACAGACAAATATCGCGTCTTAACATGTTTGTGACCCTTTTATGCCAAGGGTAGGCCTACCGATTTGAAGGATGTATATGCTTTTTAAACCCGATTTATTATCCCTAAAATACTTCATTAATAACATCCAAAGTGTCTGATAAACATAAAACAGAGAAATAGTCCTGAAAATAAATTACAAATAAAACAGTCCCACGCAAGGGATGGTAAAATTCAGGCCTCCTCTGATTCTTCGCCAAGTCTAGCCCTCTTGGCGATGTTGACCTCTTCCCACATGGCATATCTGTTCGTCCAGAGATGATCTCTCGCCAATCGAGCTCCTTCTTGATGTCTGAACCCCTCTATCGACTGAATCTGTTGTTTCATGCACTGTCTGGCTCTTCGTAGTTCTTGCTTCAATCAAGCTATGACTTTGGCGTCTTCTGAGTGACGACGCTGATGCACTAATTCACTCCTATCAAACTTCTCTTGAAGGCGGTGAAGTCGGACTTGATGTTTGGCTCCAACATCGGCAATAATGTGAGGAACGTTTAGACTAGGCTCAATAGTTCCAGCGAGACTCTTTTTTAACCATTTTTTATACTCCCCCGAACATTCTGGACGAAACCTATCTCGTACAGGCTCACCCAACACTCTTCGAGATCTCCACATCCTATGCATGTCTTCAGCAAATGCAACTCGCCCATTCTCGTGGTCAGTTATGAATTTTCTCATATCTGCGATATGGGGCAACTCTTGTTTCCCTCCTAGTTGTCTCAAAACTCGACCGGGAGCATATGGTCTAGTTCCTCTTAACCCAGCAAATACCAAATAAGGGACCTTTTTCAGTTCGAACCACCATATTCTTAGTTACCACCATACTATCTATTGATCATTGTACGTCTTCTTCTCTTAGCCCTCGAAGCCTCGAATACCAAAAACTCTCTCCTCCAGTCTTATTGCAACGATTGTGATACAACCATCAATCATGACCATGTAGCTCGTCGGACCGTCTTAGGGGATCTGGTTCTTTTGGGTTATGAGTCTTGATTAAATGTCGCATCATCCACCATTGTAGTATCATATTACACCCTTGAAAGAAGCGTTCTTCATTCTGACACTTGTCTAAAGCCTTGTAGATGTCGGCCAGAATCATAGGCGATAAAGTGTAGTACTTTGTTGATGTTTTGTAATCCACTCCATGGAAAATGGCATGAGTGATCATAAATACACTAGGATGAATAGTGTATTTTGTCCCTTGAGGGAAAACCATCGTTCCGAGCAAACATATCGCAAATGCGAGGGGACGCGTTTCTTTCCATTTTTCTTTTGAGACGAACTCGTCTTTATGTTTTTCATAAGCCCTTGCACGCCCAAATCGATAATATAACTTTCTGAATGGTATATTTGGGCCAGGGTGCTTGTCCATCCACTCGGCTTTAACCAATGACAATTTCTATTTAATTTTGGCGAAATCCCATATTATGGGATTTAGGAGATCTGTATCTGGATGTCGTTTCCTTTTGTTGCACATGGCGACACTTTCATAGCTGATAAGGATTTCTTCTATAGTCGGCGTCAACTCTACTTTCCCGAACCGAAAAACCATGTTCTCGCTATCTCAGAATTTCACCATCGTTCCAATTAAGCCAGGCCACACATTCATCTCTAACAGCGACGGAAGATAACCTATGTGTTTCTGAACAATCATTTTATCATCGTTGTTCATGAACCTCCACCATACTTTGAGGAAAGGGTCGGGGATAGTAACCATTCTTGTTTTCAAACGTTTGTGTGTCGGATTCATCCTACAAAAAATAGCGAATAGAGATTAGTCAACCCCCCACCCTGTAGACAATAAATTGTTTTTAAAATGCATATACATCCTTCAATTAACACGTAAGCATGATTGTCTATTTTTTTGCAATTTGGGGCCAAATAGACACAAGGTGGGCTTCTAATGGGCCCAACACGCCTTGGGTGTTGGGTCATCTTAGTTCAAATGCTCCTAAATTCGGGGTTTTAGCTCGGCTCTACGCTAGTTTACTAGGAGTGGCTTTTGAAAAGATCGGAAACCCAAACGGATAATTTGGGCTGGAACTCGCGACAATCATTGGACGCATGACGAACCAATAAATTGCCTTTAATTCCGAAAAAGGGTGAGTATTAAAAAGTCCGGCTGCGGTTCCGCAAACCGTCCTTTAATATACTATACAATATATTTCAGAAATATGTCATGATATGCAATGCCAGTTTATAATTTAAACAAATTTAATCACATATAAGCAATTTAACAATACAATTAGTTCAAATAGTCAAATCATTTTGGTTAGAACTTAATTAATCCCCAGCGGAGTCGCCATTTCTGTTTTATCAAAAAAAAATATACGTAAAGTTAAAAAAAATGAAATGACTAAGTTTCGAAAAATCAATTAATCTTATGATTTAAGAAAAATCGACTTTCCAAATTGACAGAGTGGCCAAAACTTACAATTTATTTTTCAAAAGATTTAAAACAGATAAAAATCAATTGAAAAGGATTCAAAGTTCAATGTACATTCCGAGAAGGTGTTAGGCCCTCGGAATGCCCGCTAACTCGCGGTTGACCGGCGATTTGACTAAAATGACTTTCAAACATCTTTTAAAATTTAAACTAAAATAAAAGAAAATTCAGTCTTTTTTTTAATCAAAAATTATTTATTTGTTTTACTCAATTATATTATCTTAAGGGGAAAAGATATAAGGGAAATTTCTTAAGGGACATAATTTAAGTGTTGACAAAAATCGATAAAATAAACTAAATAAATAATAATAATAATAATTAAAAAGACAAAATAAATATTTATGACTATATAAATATAGCAAGAAATGGTTGTCCGTGGAAAATTAATAAAATTCCACCAAAATGTTAGTCAATATAACGATAATAACAAATAGTTAATAATAGGAAAATGAGATATTTGAACTTGGGTCAGGCCCAAGTACTGAATCTGGAAGCCTGCCTCATTCTAAAATGGACCCAAAGAAAATTGGGCCTGCTGCAAATTTCTTTGGGCTTTGGCCTCATTTTTTCTTCAAAAAAAAAACTAAACGGATAGGAACGTGGGGGCAAAAATGAGAATCTCCCCATTCCCCAAATTCAAAGAAAAAATCAAGGACAATCCAAAACTGTCCATTCCCTAAATTCAAAGAAAAAATCAAGGACAATCCAAAGCTGTCCATTGCACCCAATTTCAAACTAAATCCCCAAAAATCCGGATGGGGAAAGGTGTTGGAATCATTTCTCTGGTGGGCCGGAATTGGAGCAAACAAAAGAGATTGGGCCTTCTGAAAAGAAAATGGGTTGCTAGAATTTGAAACATAAGAGGCCCAACTAAGTTTCTCAAAAGAGTTTAGGGGAAAAGGGTTATGTTTTGAAATTTTAAATATAGTTAAATTAAATTATTTTTTTAAAGGAAAATTTGACTAAAATTTAAATAAGACGAATTAATATCAATTAATTAACAAGCTTCTTAATTTTAATAAAAATAAAATAATTAATTTGGTTACGAAATAATTAACAAAAAATAAAAAACACCGTATAGCTAAATAGCAAACCAAATATTTATATAAAATAAAGTATATATATTTTTTCAATTTCGGATATGAATAAAATTTAAATAGTTATACGGATAATTACGTGAGACATATACGCTAGCTAAAACAATATAGCCAACATCGAACTTTATTTAAAATAACTCGCAATCTAAATTTTTTATTTATTCCTATTATTTTATTTTATTTATATATATACTAATTTATAAAATTAATTATTTTAAATTGTCTAAACTTAAGAAGCTTGCTAATTAATTACTATCGAGGCGGGTCAAAATTGGGTGTCAACACTAATATTTATTTGTATGGTACAATCCAGAAGAAAATGCAGGTAATTTTTCATGTACATATTTTTGCCCCAATTTTATTATAGTAATATAAAGGTATTCAACCTTTCCTTCATTGGCAGTCTCAACATGACAGCCATTTTGGCGAATAACCTTGAAACTCAATAAGTTAACTTGAGATTTACTACAATACAATGTATTTTCAGTATTTAATATCGTTCCTCCAGGTTGTAGTAAGACCGCTTTTCCAGAGCCCTCAATTAATTTTGCACTACCAGATATTATATTAACATAAGCCTTTTTCATAATCAAATTAGAGAAATATTTCCTATCTCTTAAAATAGTGTGAGTTGTGGCACTATCAAGAAGACACATTTCTCCATTTCTCATCTTGAACCAATTGAAGATTGGGGAATTTTATTTATCTCACAAGAAATGTTATTCAACCTTGAAACTTCGTGCTGATAACGTGTTATAAAACTTAAGAACTAAAGAACAATGGCAAGATGAAGAGAAGAAGAATATATGCTAACTTTCTTTCTTTCAAGTGTATCAACATTATTCTCAACACCACTATTTATAGGATTACATTGAGACATACCAAAAGGTGTCATAAACATTACATTAAACCTTGAGAAATACTATCCATTATGGAGGAAATAAAGTTAAGAGTTATGCTCATCCATTTGACCACATTATCAACAACATTACTACCCATTATGGAGGAAATAAAGTTAGGAGTTATGGTCATCCATTTGACCACATTATCAACAACATTACTATTCATAAAGAAGGAAATTAACCAAGGAGTTATGGTCATCCATTTAACCACAAAAATGATTTATAACAATCACAAATTTGCCTTAATTCATACACCATGTTATCTACTCTTGAATGTTATCCCAAAAGTAAAAAAAATAAAAAATTATATCTCATGCCATGATGCCAATGCATAAAGATCATGGGAAATTGAACCCGAGATCTCATTTTCTGATAGTGGTATATAGAGTAAGTGGTATATAGAGTACCAGTTATCGCCCATTTTCTGCCCTTTACATCTTTTTGTCTGTCCTCCCTCTCGCAGCCAATCCAACTCATTGATAAATTAAACTTCAAATCCTTCTTCACAATCTTTTTTATGATTATTTTTGTTCTTGATTTTCTAGGGATTGACTTAAAAGCTAACTTTAAAAGCTCAACAATAGCTTCATTCTTTTTTTCCAGCTTCTTACCTAGTTCTCTTTGAGGTTTTAGAAACCTCATCATGATATACTTAGAAAAATATAAAAATTTGAATTAATATGATTATTGAGAGAGTGGTCTTGCACTTTTATATGTACTATATAAACCTAATATTAGATGGAGAAAGATTATCTCATCAAAATTTATAAGCCAAAATTCTTTTGACTTAGAAAGATAAATGCAATAATTTTTTATTTTTTTTAATATGACAATTATTGTAAAATCAAGAAAGAAAAATTACAATATAAGAAAATAAATAAATCATTCAACTGTTCGACTTTTGAAGTTACTTTCTACATCTATATATGTTGATCATCAATGAATTTTATCTCATAAAGTTAGTTCTATATATAGCACATATTTTTGTCTTATATTTTGTCAAGTGTTTTGTATATGTATTAAGTAAGATCTTGAATTATTTGAATTTGAGTCGCGTAAATTTCATACAAGAAGAAAATGTTCCTTAACAAGATAGTTGAAATAACTTGTCAATATTAAGTCCTTTGAGAATTTTAAGAAAAATAGTTTGGCTCGCATAAACATTTAGGTAAATTTTAAAACATTTTCACAAATGATGCTTGATATTTGTATTGAGACTCAAACTCCTGATTAGATGAAGGAGTATTCACCATTCCGCTAAAACTCGATTGTTAAGTCAAGTTGAGTTTAAGAAAATTTGAGGGAAGTTGATATTTGCAGAAATAACATTAACAACTTCTACCATATAACAACATTTACTTCTTCATTTAAAGTTTGACCATACATCTTCATTTTCTAAAATATTTTTTCAAAATAAAAATATAATAAAATCTGATCTTTCAAAAATTTGACCATACAGACTATAAAAAACATATCACAAATTTGGCTCAATTCATGCCCCATGTATATCTACTCTGGAATGTTATTCCAAAAGTAAAAAATGATCCTATTAATATCCCGTGTCAATGCATCGAGATCATCAGGAATTGAATCTGAAATCTTATATTCTGACAGTGGTACAAAGTACTAGTTATCACCCATTTGATCACTACCCATTGATGAATTAAACTTCAGGTCCTTTTTAACAATCTTTCTCATGTTCGTTTTTGTTCTTGGTTTTCTAGGAATTGACATAAAAGATAACTCTAAAAGCTCAATATTAGCTTCATTCTTTTTTGGTAGCTTCTTACATAATTTTCTTTGAGATTTCAAAGACTTCATCATGAACGTACTGAACAAAATAATAAACTTTCGTTTGATATGATTATTGAACGAGTGATCTTGCACTTTTATAAGCCATTAAAATTAATAAGAAAAAATCCTTTTGACTTATAAAAAGTAAATCAATAAAGTAATTTCCTTTTTTTAATTTGACAAACCTTGCATAATCGGAAAAGAAAATATTAGAATATTAGGAAAATATATAAATTTATAATAATTAAAAGAGAAAATTTAAACAAATAATAATGGTTAGTTATTAACATTAAGAATTGAGTTTAAAAAGTGTCTAAATAAAATGTGTACATGACTTAAAACTTTAATTTTTTACTTTAAATGATTTAAAAGAGAATTTAATTATTTTGGTTGTTTTACACAAAATTAAAATAATTCCTTTTAGTGGAAATTAAAGTTCATTTATATTGATTAGGGTGGACGTTTGATATTCAATTTGATATTGTTAACATTCGATTTAATATTTTTGTAATTGATAATTTAAAGTAGAAAATATCAAATTTAAAGTTTTGCTCCGTAAATAAAACTTTAATACTGTAAATCAAACTTTAATTAATTTATTTGGTATCACAAATTTTTAAAAATATATATATATTGATAAAATATGTTCATAATTTGTACAATATTTAACATGTTACCTTTTAAAGAAATCACGTATAGAGGTTAGATCTACACTTCAAACTCTAACATGATAAAATATCGACATAAATCAATTGAGACATTCAAATCACTCATTAATATTACCCATATATGTGATAGACAATTATGTGCATTCGTTATTCAGCTAGTTATTTTCATAATTTGATAATTGATAATTAAAAATAGATATTAAATATTTAACTTTTTAAAATTTAATATGATATAATAATTAAACTTCGAGATAATAGATTGTAATTCGATAATTTATGCCCACCCTCATAAAGTTATGATCCTCTGGAGAAATACAATAAACTAATGTTATTTTATTTTTGAAGTTCTTTTATATAAGTTATATAAAAACCTATTTAAGCTATAAAAATATGGTAGACAACATGCTATATAGGTTTTCATAATATTTTATATTATTGTTGACACCAAATTTCGATCTGATAGTTTTAAAAATTAAACATTTTTGAGTATTTTATTAAAATAATTCAAAATACATGTTTTTGTCATTTGTTGATAATCATCCTCTTTCTCAAAGTATTAGGATTTTTGTCGATTGTTATGTTTATATTATTTTGTCACAGCCAGACATTCAACTATTTGTTCATTTCTTATAAAATTATTATTTCTGTTAAATTGCATTCTTTACATGTAATTGATTACGTTCATTACATTTTCATATTCATTTTTCCTCTGTTACATTGTTAATATTCATTTTGATATTCTACACAGTCTAAAAATTCATTCAAATTCGAATACAATTTATATACACAGATATTTTATCAATCGATAATTTTTGGGTCACAACCTCAAGCCCATAACTTGGGCCCATAGTTTTCAACTCCCTATATATGTAATAGTTGGTCCATTAGGTTTTTGGGGGTGGATAAAATTTAGGATAGGGTTTTAATAATTTTCAGATAGAAAATAAAAAATAGGTCTCTTCACTGTATTTCCGGCCAGCCCACCGCCGGAGCACCATCTCCCACAAGTCCACCACCCGAAAACCCCATTTACTTTCATCACTGCTCATATCTCTCCGTTTTGTCCATTATTTCCGGCCAGCAACTCCCCACACCGACGTACAGGCAGCAGCAACATCGAACTCCAGCGAACCACGAGCTTCAAACTTTGATTCCGGCAAAACCCCTTTCTTCCTTCTTCGTTTCACTACTCCCAACTCCGAGCTCACGCCACCTTGACAGGAGAAGAAAACCAACCAGATGCTCCAACCCTTTTCGTTGCCATTTTTCGCCATCTTCTCCCTCACCAGAAGCTAGCCGCAACAACAACAACCATACCTCCCTTTCCTCTTTCCTTCTGCGGCCAAGAAACAGCCACAACACCCCCCAAAACTCACCGGAAACAACCTCCAAAAGCCAAGCAACCAAACCCCTTCGTTTTTCTCCATTTTTCGGTGAAAAAGTCACCGGAAATGAACCCAAAACAACAACCAGACAACCGGCAGTACCTTCCCCTCTTCCCTTTAACGATTTTATATTTTTTTCAGGTGAACTACAACCAGCGATTTTGTGAACAAACAACAGCAGCAACCAGAAGTTCTAAGCATCAATGAAACCAGTCACGAGCGATAGTGACAACAACGGCAGATCTCTGGCGGTCAGGTCCTTTTTTTGATTTATTTTGATTGTTACAGTAGTTGTTGGTGATATAATTATTATTATTTATTTTCATTTTCACAGCATCATGGTTATTTTATGTATTTTTGGTGTATGCATTTATTATTGAGTTGAACTTACTGTTATAGTTCCCTTTATTTATGATGATGATTCTTGCTTATTTTTATTATTTTTATTTTATTCATTGGATTGTTTAAAGTTGTAGGGTTTTGGTTATTATATATCGGGAAGTTATGTTTTATTTTGTTTATTTCATTGAATTGTTAATATTCATTTATGAAGATTAATTTATTTATTTTTTCACTGTTTGGTAGCTTTATTGAAATGTTTTGAATTTTTGTGGTTTCAGTGATTGTTAGATTTTTAGGATAAATGTTTTTTTTTGTTAATTCTTAATTAATTGTTTGTTATTGTAGTTTTTTTTATTATTATTATTAATTTCTGTACCCATTTATGTTTCTATCGTTTTTGGTTAAGTACTTTGCTTGGGCTAATTTCTAATTTATTAATGGGCGTTGTTAATATTTTTATTAAATATTTTTACTTCTATGTTAACTATAAGTACCTCCCAATAAATTTACATCGGTTGTTGTTACTTTATTATTGTTTGAGATATTTCAAATTTGACATTATATTATTCTTAGGTCTATTTAAATTATAAGTTAAAATTGGCCAATGATAAAATCTCTCCGTCGATTTTGGAGGCCTCCCCATTTTAAAAAGACGGAATTTTAGTTTAAGTTTACATATTTTATATGTTAAAAATGGCCGATGAAGAAATTACCGTCTATTTCCAAGGCCTCCAATGTTAATAAGACAGATTTTTATTTTTAAATTATTATTTCATATATTCAATTTTATTCATATTTATTTATTACTAACACTTTTATTAAGTGTGTTTACAGGTACCCAAGACTTGCTTCCTTGAAGCTATTCGAAAGGAGTTCGAATTATATTTTCAATTTATTATTTTGTATATATCGATGTTAGGCAAACCTTAGACCGATATTATTATGTTATTTTTATTGTGTATATTGCATGTTATTATATTTATATATTATTTTATTTTTCCTCCTCAATTTGAAAAAATTAACTCAGTCGGGAACCACATTTGTGGATTCCGAAGGATGCCTAATCCCTTCCCTTCGGAATAATTTGAACCCCTTACCTAGAATCAATTTGGTTTCGTAGACTATCTTTTAAATTAATTTATTAATCGGTTTCCTAGTTTTTCCTAAAATTAGGTGGCGACTCCCTTTTTCCTTTAACCCCCGTTCTTAACGTTTTAAAAATTCTTTTTAATTAAATTCTTTTTTAATTGAGTCGTCGCGACGTTGCTCCTGTCCAAAGGATGTCAACAGAATGGCGACTCCGCTGGGGATATAGAGGTTCTAACCATTATGGGTTTATTTTTTCAAATTGAGGATATTATTCTTTTATTGTTTTATTCATTATATCTTGTATATTTTGTTGATTATTTGCATATTGTACTCAGTATTCATTCATTATTTATTGTATATTGTCAGTGCATTTATGACTTTTTTTTTTCAACATGTATGTATAGTATATTAAAGAACGGTTTTGCGGAACCGCAGACCGGACTTTTTATACTCAACCCTTTTTCGGAATGATCGACAATTTATTGGTTCGTCATGCGTCCAATGGTTGTCATGATTTCCAGCCTAAGTTGTCCACTTGGGTTCCCAGTCACTCAAAGCCACTCTTGATCAGCTAGTTTTAGAACATTCATAATCTGAGTCCATTCTATTCGAGTTACAGTCTGTTGGAACTACGTTTGACCTGATTCCTATTTCAACGGGATACGTAGGCGCCATAAGAGCTCGGTCATCTTCCTCGCAAGTTTCCAAATTTTTAAAACGGAAACTGGGGCAAAATTTTTACAAAGGAGATAGTTGTTACAAGATTAAATACCGGAGGTTGTTAAATCTAAAACAGGGGCAAAATTTTTTAGGAATGCCCTAAAAAATTTCAACAAGGTTGTACACAGACTTTTGAATTTATGAGGCTTCACTCTGAGTTGGTTTGTATATTTTACAATATTTTTTTATAAATAATATCACATTCATTATATATCTTTGATTTTATTTATCTTACATTCCATTAAAAATATTATTTTAATTGACTTTTTGTTAAGTTGGGTTGTCCACCCTTCAATGTGACTCATTCATTTTTTACTTCTGTTATTTTTTATTTTTTTTATTAATAAATAATACTTTTTGTTAAGTTAGGTTGTCCGCCCTTCAATGTGACTCATTCATTTTTTTTTTACTTCTGTTATTTATTTTTTTAATTAATAAATAATAATATTTTTGTTAATTTTGGATAGTCCGACCTTCTATGTGACTAATTAATTTCTTATTTTATTTTTTGTTACTTTTGTTAAATTCTGGTGGTCCGCCCTTCAATGTAATTCACTGATTTCTTCGTTCTTGTTAAGTTTTCTTTGAATAATAAAAGATATTTTTTTGTTAAATTAGGTTGCCCGCCTTTGAATGTGGCTCATTGGTTTTTTACTGTCATTATTTTTCCCTTGAACAATTCATTTGTTGTCCAAATTATAGGCTTTATGTTATATCTAGAAGAACTACGCAAACCTGATTCTCATCAATGAGATACGTAGGCAACCCTTATTGGGTTCGGTATTCTTTATTCAAAAGATATTTTATTTTTTATTTTAATGTTTATATTTTTGAAATTATTTTGACTTGGTTGGTGCCAACACAGTTTAAGTGTGCATGTGAAAAATAATTTGTACAATAAAAAAGATTGACTCCTTGTTAAACCATAGATTCTTTTGGTACCTCTCATTCATACTTTTGTTACACTTATAAATGTTCTCTTGTATACATTTAAGATTAGAACAAAACCAGATTTATTGTTTCATGTGCATTGTGTGGTGAGTTTTGAATTAAATTCAATTGTTTTGCATTGTTGATCTAGAACTTGGTCTAAATGTTATTGAGGCGAAATTCTGAGTAATGTTTGATTTGAAAAATGATTGTAGGCCTCCTTTGACCCGTTTGAGCCTTTCAAAGCCTACCAAATGACATCAACCCTTAGTATGTCCCACTTTGAGCCTTAAGCCTTTTCTTTGGACAACCACATTTTAGCTTATACCCTTTTTAAGTGCTTGTATGCACTAACCCCTCTTTTGGCCTGACTTTCTTGAGCGCACTAAAGACGTGCAAGTTACTAAAGAAGATTCAAAGTTTAAATTTGTCAAAGACAAAAGTTATCAAAGTCCCTGAAAGTCAAGAAGACAAAAGTGACTTCAAAAGAAAAAAAAAAAGTTCAAAATTCCCTTCAAGTTTAAGAAAGCAGAATTTCAAGAAAAGAAGAAAAACACTCCAAACAAAAAAGAGAAAATTCAAAAGGAAAAAATACTCAGACAAACAAAGTTTCAAAGAAGTCCAAAGTGTAAAAAGAAGGGACAACAAAGAGAATCAAACGCTAAAAGCGTAACAAATATCGAAAGCACCAATTTAGTGCAATGCTCAAGAAAGGAATAAGTCACTTTTATCCCAAATGACTATCCTACCCGCCCCTAAGCCTACATTACAAGCTATTAACAAGCCCTACATGATTTCAATTCATTTGTTCTCATATTAGTGGAGATTTACATGAAGGCCAAGCCTATGGTATCACAATTGCATGCATTGAACATTTTTCTGAGTGTGAGTGTGCTTTTCCAGATGTTCCCAAATCAAAATATTTTAAATGTGTGAAAATTGGGACTTTCTTTATAGTGAGGGCACTTGAAACATGATTTTAGGTCTAGTTCAAAGTCTTTGTTTATATAAAGATGGACAAATCTTGTTGTTACTTAAGTACATTTGAGGTACCACTTGAATCCATAGGATTTACCTCGAAATCAATCTCAGTTGAAAGATAAAGAATTGTGATAATTTTTTGTACAATACTTTTGTTGGTGCTAACCAAGTTAAAATATGTTTTATTGTTCATAAAATAAAAATGGGTTAAAATCCACTTTTCAATATTTGTCCAAACAACTTTATGGACTATTTCATTATTGATATTTGTCCAAATAACTTTGTGGACCGTTTCAAAGTTCAAATCGTATTTTTTAGGTAGTCATACCCTTCAAAATGACATCTTTTTATTTTTGGGTCGACATATCCTTCAAAATGACATCTTTTTATTTTTGGTAGTCATACCCTTCAAAATGACATCTTTTTAAATTTGGATCGTCATATCCTTCAAACTGACATCATTTTAAATTTTTTATCATCATATTTGTCCAAATAACTTTGTGGACCGTTTCAAAGTTTAAATTGCATTTTTGGTAGTCATACCCTTCAAAATGACATCTTTTTATTTTTGGGTCGTCCGCCTTTCAAAGAGACACGTTGGGTTGTCATCTCCCTTCAAATGACACGTTAAGTTCAAGTTGGGTCGTCCGCCTTTCAAAGAGACACGTTGGGTTGTCATGTCCCCTCAAATGACATGTTATGTTCAAGTTGGGTCGTCCGCCTTTCAAAGAGACACGTTGGGTTGTCATCTCCCTTTAAATGACACGTTAAGTTCAAGATTGGGTTGTCATCTCCCTTCAAATGACATGTTAAATTCAAGTTGGGTCGTCCGCCTTTCAACGAGACACGTTGGGTTGTCACCTCGTTCAAAGTGACATGTTATATTCAAGATTGGGTTGTCATCTCCCTTCAAGTGACATGTTAAGTTCAAGTTGGGTCGTCCGCCTTTCAAAGAGACACATTGGGTTGTCACCTCGTTCAAAGTGACATGTTATGTTCAAGTTGGGTCGTCCACCTTTCAAAGACACACGTTGGGTTGTCACCTCGTTCAAAGTGACATGTTATGTTCAAGTTGGGTCGTCCGCCTTTCAAAGAGACATGTTGGGTTGTCACCTCGTTCAAAGTGACACATTATTTTCAAATTGAGTCGTCCGCCTTTCAAAGAGACACATTGGGTTGTCACCTCGTTGAAAGTGACATGTTATTCATATCATCCTCCTTTCAAAAAGGTACACCATCTTTATTGTGAAATTTTACAAGTAACATTGAAGGTATGTGAACATTCTCAGTTTACAATCAATTTCTGTCTTTTGTTTATTATTTTCAGCCCAGTCGACGGACGTAGAGTCTTGCTCAAAAAGCTCTAATAGCGTCTCAATTATTTTGTTCAAAGTTTATCAAACCAAATTTGGGTTCGTCAACTTTGTTTGACAAGGATCTCTTTCATCGATCCTAATCAAACAAAGGGGCAAGTTGTTGACACCAAATTTCGGTCTAATAGTTTTAAAAATTAAACATTTTTGAGTATTTTATTAAAATAATTCAAAATACATGTTTTTGTCATTTGTTGATAATCATCCTCTTTCTCAAAGTATTAGGATTTTTGTCGATTGTTATGTTTATATTATTTTGTCACAGCCAGACATTCAACTATTTGTTCATTTCTTATAAAATTATTATTTCTGTTAAATTGCATTCTTTACATGTAATTGATTACGTTCATTACATTTTCATATTCATTTTTCCTCTGTTACATTGTTAATATTCATTTTGATATTCTACACAGTCTAAAAATTCATTCAAATTCGAATACAATTTATATACACAGATATTTTATCAATCGATAATTTTTGGGTCACAACCTCAAGCCCATAACTTGGGCCCATAGTTTTCAACTCCCTATATATGTAATAGTTGGTCCATTAGGTTTTTGGGGTGGATAAAATTTAGGATAGGGTTTTAATAATTTTCAGATAGAAAATAAAAAATAGGTCTCTTCACTGTATTTCCGGCCAGCCCACCGCCGGAGCACCATCTCCCACAAGTCCACCACCCGAAAACCCCATTTACTTTCATCACTGCTCATATCTCTCCGTTTTGTCCATTATTTCCGGCCAGCAACTCCCCACACCGACGTACAGGCAGCAGCAACATCGAACTCCAGCGAACCACGAGCTTCAAACTTTGATTCCGGCAAAACCCCTTTCTTCCTTCTTCGTTTCACTACTCCCAACTCCGAGCTCACGCCACCTTGACAGGAGAAGAAAACCAACCAGATGCTCCAACCCTTTTCGTTGCCATTTTTCGCCATCTTCTCCCTCACCTGAAGCTAGCCGCAACAACAACAACCATACCTCCCTTTCCTCTTTCCTTCTGCGGCCAAGAAACAGCCACAACACCCCCCAAAACTCACCGGAAACAACCTCCAAAAGCCAAGCAACCAAACCCCTTCGTTTTTCTCCATTTTTCGGTGAAAAAGTCATCGGAAATGAACCCAAAACAACAACCAGACAACCGGCAGTACCTTCCCCTCTTCCCTTTAACGATTTTATATTTTTTTCAGGTGAACTACAACCAGCGATTTTGTGAACAAACAACAGCAGCAACCAGAAGTTCTAAGCATCAATGAAACCAGTCACGAGCGATAGTGACAACAACGGCAGATCTCTGGCGGTCAGGTCCTTTTTTTGATTTATTTTGATTGTTACAGTAGTTGTTGGTGATATAATTATTATTATTTATTTTCATTTTCACAGCATCATGGTTATTTTATGTATTTTTGGTGTATGCATTTATTATTGAGTTGAACTTACTGTTATAGTTCCCTTTATTTATGATGATGATTCTTGCTTATTTTTATTATTTTTATTTTATTCATTGGATTGTTTAAAGTTGTAGGGTTTTGGTTATTATATATCGGGAAGTTATGTTTTATTTTGTTTATTTCATTGAATTGTTAATATTCATTTATGAAGATTAATTTATTTATTTTTTCACTGTTTGGTAGCTTTATTGAAATGTTTTGAATTTTTGTGGTTTCAGTGATTGTTAGATTTTTAGGATAAATGTTTTTTTTTTGTTAATTCTTAATTAATTGTTTGTTATTGTAGTTTTTTTTATTATTATTATTAATTTCTGTACCCATTTATGTTTCTATCGTTTTTGGTTAAGTACTTTGCTTGGGCTAATTTCTAATTTATTAATGGGCGTTGTTAATATTTTTATTAAATATTTTTACTTCTATGTTAACTATAAGTACCTCCCAATAAATTTACATCGGTTGTTGTTACTTTATTATTGTTTGAGATATTTCAAATTTGACATTATATTATTCTTAGGTCTATTTAAATTATAAGTTAAAATTGGCCAATGATAAAATCTCTCCGTCGATTTTGGAGGCCTCCCCATTTTAAAAAGACGGAATTTTAGTTTAAGTTTACATATTTTATATGTTAAAAATGGCCGATGAAGAAATTACCGTCTATTTCCAAGGCCTCCAATGTTAATAAGACAGATTTTTATTTTTAAATTATTATTTCATATATTCAATTTTATTCATATTTATTTATTACTAACACTTTTATTAAGTGTGTTTACAGGTACCCAAGACTTGCTTCCTTGAAGCTATTCGAAAGGAGTTCGAATTATATTTTCAATTTATTATTTTGTATATATCGATGTTAGGCAAACCTTAGACCGATATTATTATGTTATTTTTATTGTGTATATTGCATGTTATTATATTTATATATTATTTTATTTTTCCTCCTCAATTTGAAAAAATTAACTCAGTCGGGAACCACATTTGTGGATTCCGAAGGATGCCTAATCCCTTCCCTTCGGAATAATTTGAACCCCTTACCTAGAATCAATTTGGTTTCGTAGACTATCTTTTAAATTAATTTATTAATCGGTTTCCTAGTTTTTCCTAAAATTAGGTGGCGACTCCCTTTTTCCTTTAACCCCCGTTCTTAACGTTTTAAAAATTCTTTTTAATTAAATTCTTTTTTAATTGAGTCGTCGCGACGTTGCTCCTGTCCAAAGGATGTCAACAATTATTATAACAATAGTCCTATCTCGATAACAATATTTTATTATGATTAACGATTCTTTATAATAATATTTTTACTACAGTAACTAAAAGCAGCTTTTAAAAAGTACTTTTGAAAGTGCTGAAACTTATTTTTAAAATAAGCAGTTATGTGTTTGGATAAAAGTACTGAAGTTAAAAAAAAAATTGTTGATGTGTTTGGCAAATAAGTGCTGATAAACAACTTTTTTAATCAAAATGTCTGAAATACCCTTAAAAGTTGTTAACATGATAAAAGTTGATTAATTTAATAATAATAATAATAATAATAATGATAATAATAATAATATATAATATATAATACTAATACTAATAACAAATAATAATAATAATAATAATAATATGAAAAGAATAATAATAATAATATATAATATATAATATAGAATAATAATAATAATATATAACAATAATAAAGAATAATAAAATAATAATAATATATAATATATAATAATAATAAAGAATAATAAAATAATAATAATAATAATAATAAAATAATAAAATATTAATAATAATATATAATAATAATAATAAAGAATAATAAAATAAATAATAATAATAAAACATAAAAAATAATTAATAATCATATATAATAATAATAACAATAATAATAATAATAATAAATAATAATAATAATAATAAGATAACAATATGAAAATAATAATAATAATAATAATAATAAATAACAAAATAAATAATAATAATATATAAAATATTATTATTATTATTATTAATAATAATAATAAATAATAATAATAATAAAATAATATGAAAATAATAATAATAATAATAAAAAATAATAATAAAACAAATAATAATAATAACAAAATATTAATAATACTAATACTAATAATAATATATAATAATAATAATAATAATATATAATAATAATTATGAGTAATAAAATAAATAATAATAAAATAATAAAATATTAATATAATAATAATTATAATAATAATAAAAATAAAAATAAAAGAAATAAGGGCAAAAAGGTAAAAAATTGGTTAACTTAAAAGAGCTTATAAGCTAAAAAAAGAAAAGCACCTTACCCCAGCTTTTAACTTTTGGCTTAAAATAAAAAAAAATTTAACTTAAAATAATTTATTTTGAGAAGTGCCAAACAACTAAATAAGTTAAAAACCAGCTTTTAAGCTGAGCCAAACAGGCTCTAATCTTTGAAAAAATAATATCATTACAATTTATTTTAACTGTGTGTATATATATTAAATAATCATTATTCCAAATTAATAATTTGTAACATTTTTATTGTAATTTAATTGATCAACATGTTCCTTATCTGTAAGTAATTTGATGTTAATACATTTTAAACACTTAGTTCCTTCTCCAAAAAGAATATCTCATATTATTAACTTATAATTTAAATAAAAACATACTAACATAAATATATATTATGTTTTATTGCCTATTCTCTGTGTTTTTTAAAATTAATTTCCTGTAAATTTAGTTATGTAACTATTAGAAAGCAAAATCAAATCTTTTCTGGATCCTTTTTACTAGCTCTATAATTTATAGGGAAAATTATATATAATGACAAACTGATAATTCAAATTAAATTGTGTCATATAGTAAACTATTTGCAGTCCTCTCTCTTCCTCAAACTCTCGCTCGCCACTCTCCCTCTCTTGCTCGCCTCTCTCGCTTTATACGATCATAAATGTATAAATTGGGTTTCTGTTTCTATAAAGCGAGAGAAAATTATATATATACATGCAAATATATATATCTTCGTCCTGCACACTTATAATTATATTTTCCTACCCAATTTTCTTTTGTCTTTCTCTCTTTCTCGCTTTATACAAACACAAATTATACAAAATATAATGTATAATTTATGTTTGTATAAAGAGAGAGGGTGATATTTGATATACAAACAATTTTTTTCGATTCAATACAAATTTAAATTTTATACAGATATACAAACACATGAAATTGAATTGAGAGGTTGTCAACGATTTATACAAACGAGAGACTGCCAACAATTCATAGAAATGGTCTGCCAGCGAGATCATACAAATATGAAGAGCAGCCACCAAATTATACAAACGAGAGGCTACCAACAATTTATACAAATGACCTATCAGCGAAATTGTACAAATCTGAAGAGGAGTCAGTGAATGTACGAAATAGTCTAGCTTCTTTTGTATATATGTATAGCAAAAATAGTCGTAGCATGTTTGCTATGGAACGCAATTATGCAAACTATAATTATAACATATAAATATAAATTTTATGTTTGCTATATGTGAAAGTTTGCTCTAATTTCTATGCATCTTGTATCATTCACAATTTTTTTTTCTTAATCAATCGTATGATGTCTTTTTGGTATAATAATAGGATATTTGAAATTTACTAACCACTAATCTTATTACACCATAAAATAAAATTAGAACTTTTTTCTCTCTTGATCTTCGATGCATCTTGTACCTTTCACAATTATCCTCGTAAATCGTAATCAACAATTATTACATTAAAAATATTTTAGCAATTATTCATTAACAAAAATAACTTAATTGCTACTAATAACCTATTTTTAGTGGCATTTAATATTCTTTATAAATGTCCATAAAGCCTATATCGACACTAGATTCAATGACAACTACGTAATGTTGGTAAAAGTTTTATCATTCTTTGTAAATGTGTATATTTATTGACGCTAAAAGCTAATTTTGTTGTAGTGAATACACATATTTTTTGAGAAAGTTTATCAAAATCTCACTAGTTTATGAACTAATTACTTAGATACACCCTAATTTGTAATATTACGAATCTTATAACATTTTGTGTTGTGAACCAAGCTAGCTCTACAAGGACCTATGAGTTAGAAGTGGTGAATGAAATTGGACCAAGTAAAATTTTGAAGTGTTTTAATTGGAATTCAGGCCCGATTAGCATTTGATTAAAAGGTAAAATGAGTTAGAAAGAACGGTGGATGCATATTGAAGAAATGTTTGTCCTCTGCTCTAGGGTCAAAGTTTTTCACTTCCATTCATATCTCTATCTTTTAGTTACTTGCTATTTTAATATTTCCATTATAAATCAATAGTTTGATTCATGCAATTAGAATCTTAAAGTTGTAAGTTGTAATAGTATTCCAGTGCTCTTATTAATATAATGAGGATTTCGATTTGTTATATTTTGGTAGCATAGATTCATGTATATCGGGATATATGAAGTCAAAATTAGGTACAATTTATTTTAGATACACCAAATTCAAGTCGATTCACATGTATATAGGATACATTATAAATCTCGTTCGTCTTCCTTCCATTCCGATCGCTCGCCTCTCTCATATGTATCTAGTATCCCAGATACATGTGAATTACACTAGATACATACAATTACATATATCTAATGTGATTAACATATACATGACTATCTCATTCGCCTCCCTCCATATTTTAATGTATTTGATAGCGTATATATATATATATATATATATATATATATATATATATATATTCCTTAATATATGCTAAAAAACTCTTAATGTAAACTTTTTAAGAGAATTCATTTTAAAAAGGGGTAAGAAACAATAATAAAAGAATATATATGAAGTATCACTTTTTTATTAAGAGATTCCAAATACTTCTTGTCCCAAGAGAAGAAAATTGGGTAGCAAACCTTTTCACTTACATAACTTATAATTTTGCAGGCATAATTCAGTTTAATAACTATCAATTATTCACAAACCATTAAAAACAGAAGATAATTCACATAAAAAAATATATATATATATATATGTTATACATATATTTTTTTATGTGAATTATCTTCTGTTTTTAATGGTTTGTGAATAATTGATAGTTATTAAACTGAATTATGCCTGCAAAATTAGAAGTTATGTAAGTGAAAAGGTTTGCTACCCTATATATATATATATATATATATATAATTTTGCAGGCATAATTCAGTTTAATAACTATCAATTATTCACAAACCATTAAAAACAGAAGGTAATTCACATAAAAAATATATGTATAACATATATATATATATATATATATATTCAAATAACTCATAGCTTAAATATGAAACTCGCAAGAGAAAAATGAATTTCTAGATCATTTTGACTATTATCTTTTTTTTTTTTTTTAAGAAAAAGTGTTATTTATCAAATAAAGTTTTGTTTTCACGGTTCTTACGATAAAAAATAAAAGTAGGAGAATTTCTTTCATTTCATCATAATATGTATAAAGTTTTGAAAGAAATTTAGTAGATCAATTAGTTGATTCCCCATACAATCCATTTCCCCAATTTATTTTTATAAAAAACATACAAATTTTGTGCTCCCTTTATTTTAATTTATTTATTTTATCTTTTAATCTGTTTAAAGAAAATATTTTTTTCTCTTATTCAATAACTCTTTAATTCTAATTTTTCACCATACTTAATATCATAAAACTTTATAAAGGCATTTTAATATACCTAATATATTATAACTTTAAATTACAATATTTTAAATATTTTTTACTTTATTAAATTTTATTTCAAGTCAAACATAATAAATAACTGAAAATTAATATTAAATTTTATATCAAATTAAAATATAATACATAAATTAAAACGAATAAAACACTAGAAATTATTCATTCAAGGGAGTATTCGGTCAAAAACTACACACAAAGTGCGACTATTTCAGTAAAAAAATGTGTAAAGAAACAAAAAAGCGGTCCCAAACCGTCAAACCCAACGACCCTTTATGACTTTTTTATTATACTTTTATAAAAAAAAAATATATATATTTTTTTAATTATCGTAAATGACGTATAGATATCTTTTATTATAATTTTTAGATATTCATGTTTTATCGCCCAAAAATTAGAGTATATGTACCTTTCATATTAATGGACATATACATGTCGTAATCTTATCTATCAAAAATCTGATATTTATTAAATATCAGGTTGACGAATAGGATTGTGTCACATATTCCTATTTAGAGTGTGTTTGGTATGAAGGAAAATATTTTCTGAAAAATGTTTTTCAATTTTCCCATGTTTGGTTGGGACAAAAGTTTTGGAAAATGTTTTCCAAATCAACTCATTTTTCTCAAAATTAAGGAAAATGACTTCCCTTAAAAAATTAAGGAAAACATTTTCCAAAACTCCCCCTATTTCAAATTACATTTTTTTTTTGAAAAAACATCAATTTAAAAAAAAAAAAATTCAATTTCAAAATTTTATTTTTCACCCGATCCCTGACCCCTACACCCACCCACCGGCCAGCCCCCACCCCAACCCCAACCCCAACCCCAACCCCTCCCCAAAGAATTAATTTTGCTTTTTAAAAATATTTTCAACTTCAAATTTTTATTTTTAAACTCCTACCCCCCAACCCCCACCCAACCCCCAACCCCAACCCCCCAAAAAATTAATTTTGTTTTCTAAAAATACTATCAACTTCAAATTTTCATTTTTTCACTCCTATCCCCTCCCCCCTGCCCCCCCCCCCAAAAAAAAGTAATAATTTTGTTTTTAAAAAATATTTTCAATTTCATAAATTATTTTTTACTCTAGTAAATAAAAGATGTCTCTCAAAAACATTTTTCATTCATAAATCAAACACTAAAAATCATTTTCGGAAAATATTTTCTACTCACCAACCAAACATAAGAAAATAAGTCCAAAATCTACTTGTTTTCCAGGAAAACATTTTCTAGAAAAATATTTTCCATGGAAAACATTTTCCTCCATACCAAACACACCCTTAGTCTTCTATTTGAATAAATAACATATATGCTCTAGTTTTCAATGACAGAAACACTTACGTCTGTGATAGAATATATCATATATCATTTACAATACTTTAAATACTTTTATTCTTTTTTCCTACTTTTATAAATTATTTAATCGTGAATAAATTATTTTCTAACAACTTATTTGATAATATTAATGATAATTCTCTAATATTTTAATTAAATGTATCATAAAATAATCTTACATTTTATTCCGAAATAATTATAGTTTATGCCTCCTCTTACACAGGTGAGAGCCTTCAGCATATCATGGCTGACTGAGCTTTTTGGCGGCTCCAGTTTCTCTCACTTTATCCATTTCTTGATTTCATATGAGTTTTCAATTTTAGCAGTTACCTATAAACGCGTTGAACAGTCAAAAAAGTAGCTAAGCAACTTCCTTTTTTTGTCAAAAAGATCAATTTTTTAATCATTTTTGTGTTTTGTTTTGTTTTGAAGAAAGTGGGGTTTTAGGCTTCAGGAGGAAGTTGTTGAAAGAATTGTGAAGATCAAGACTTTGAATTTTTTTGGTTTTTTTTTTAATTATTTTGAGGTTGTGAAAAAGGGTATTCTGGAAACTTTGATTTTTCACTTGTGTGAAAAAGTTGGAGTCTTTTGGGGTTTTTAGCTAGTTACTCTATTCAGTTCATAAAAGCTCTAATACTAGAGAGTTTTGAATTGGGATTTTGAAGGGTTGTTGATGTGAAGATCAAGTCTTTTTGAAGATTTTGGAAAAGGGTATTCTGGAATCTTGATTTCACTTGCTGTTGAATTGTGTGAAAAAGTTTAGTTTTTTTAGGGTTCTTAGCTAGTTCCTCTATGCATTTTATATGATTCCAGTTTTGGGTGTTCTGGAATCTTGATTTTACTTGGTGTTGAATTGTGTGAATGAAGTTTAGTTTTTTGGGGTTCTTAGCTAGCTCCTCTATGCAGTTTTTATGATTCCAGTTTTAGGTATCTCATATAGTTCTTTTTAAAGCTCTTATACTTGAGGGCTTTGGATTGGGATTCTTAATGGTTGTTGTTTCACTGAATTCTGTTTGATGAGTGGCTTAAGGGCATTTGTTGATGGTTTGCTTCGAAAAATGGATTTTTGATAAGCCTGGTATTGTGGGGAAGTTAGTAGCTTGAGGGAGGTCTTTGATTGGTTTGATTGTTTGTTGAATATGGGCTGTGTTTGTGGTAAACTTTCTCGAAAGGTAAAAAATCGTCGGGATGGCCAAAAGAAGAGAGAGTTAGATAAAGGGGTATCAGCTGTGAGTTCAAAGAGAGAAAAGAGTTTTAGGGTGAAAGAGAAATTGGAGAATGGTGATATAAGCATTGGTTCATTCGACGGGAAGCCTAATGGATCTAAAAGGGTCGGGGACACTCACTGCAAGAAGCTTGAAGTTGTCCCAAAAGCAATGGAAGGAGAGTTGATTGCTGCTGGATGGCCTTCTTCGCTTGCTACAGTAGCCGGTGAAGCTATTAATGGTTGGATTCCACGCAAGGCTGATACTTTTGAGAAATTAGACAAGGTATAATTTTGGTGGACTTATTCTACGAAATTCGTTTTATCCATAACATTGGATATTAACCACATTTACTGTATATTCTAATAGTATGTGAGCTCATGAAAGAAGTTGTTAGTTTTCTCATGAGTAACACTGCTTAATTCCCTCGAATTATTTTTCCTTGAATAGTTCCATTTTGTATATATATATGCCTCTTATCCAAGTAATAATATTGTTAAATATCCTCTTACAATAGAATTCTAATGAACAAGAATTCACCTTGAAACTTTCATAATGCCCGACACCGCTTTTCAAAAATACAGATAGCACTTTTTTGGATGGAAAAAATCCTTTGTTTATTACCTAAGCTGCTGCTGACCACTTTTATCCAACAATCAGGAAAGAGTTGTGACCACCCCTTAGGTTCTATGCGTCGTTTGACTTAACGGAGTTGAGCAAAAGAATTGCTCAAGAGATTCTAAACTCGAGTTCATAGGAGAGTCAACACAACAATAACATATAGGAGAAAGGGAATGACCAAACCTGAACACTCTCTCATCAGTTGGGAAATTTTACCTGAATGGTATTTCTTTCCCGTGTCCAATAAATTATTGGGGGTTTCTTTCTGTTCTTTTAATGGTTTCAGTACCTAACAGTACCTTGAAATGAAAATTGGTTTTATGTAACAGAAGAAAGATTTCCTATTCCTTAGCCGGTAAGAGATGTGGCCGCGAAAGAGGGAGTAAGTAGAACAAAATTGACTTGGTGGTAGAGTTTTGGAAATTCTTATTTCTTCCATATTTTGGACCTTAGCACCATGGAAGAATATATTACTTCCAGACTTTGTTGTTACTTCTGGTAGGCTGTGCACTGAGTTGAGTACCAATAGTCTGATCGCTTGCAGATTTCAAAGAATAGGGAGATAGACAGTTCCAATGAGTAAAAATCATGAAAAGCCTGTGCACTTTTTGGTGTTTTAAGTTATGGAAACTGAACTTTCCACTTTCTGGCTAAGTTCTAATCCCTTCACTGTTTGTATTTTCTCTTTTTTCCTGAACAAATTTAAGTCTGTTTCTTTTGTGTTAGGTTGCTCTTACCTAATCATATTGACTCTAGATATCCTCCGTCTTTCTTCTGCTTCTTCATTTTTCCTAACTTCGAACCTTGTGCTTTTGTCCCCTTGTTCCATATACCCATTTAGGGAGAATTATCGGGTCCCTGTTATAAATTCACCTAGTGAAGGCTTGGTGCAGATTGAAATATACTAGTTCTGTAGTTCATATGATCATGATGAGATTTTTATTCAGCTGATTCTAAAGTCATTCCATGTAGTGCATTTGCAATGCTTGTGGCATTTAATCTTTTATCCTTTATGGCCTAGTTTTGTTCCCAATGTGCGCTAGTGTTGTCAATTAATAGTTTTTTGGTTGTGTAATAGTGTTTTATTCTTGCAGATTGGCCAAGGGACTTATAGTAGTGTATACAAGGCTCGTGACCTGGTTAATGATAAAGTCGTTGCGCTTAAAAGAGTAAGGTTTGAAAAAATGGATCCTGAAAGTATCAGATTTATGGCAAGGGAGATTGTTATTCTGCGAAGGCTTGATCATCCAAATATCATCAAATTGGAAGGCTTGATCGTATCAAGAACATCTTGTAGTTTGTACCTTGTATTTGAGTACATGGAACATGATCTCACTGGACTGGCAGCTCTTCCCGGTATTAAATTTACAGAGCCGCAGGTGCTTTTCCAAAGATTGTTTGTTGGACGTTAATTTTATTTTTATTATGATAACTGCTTCTCTCACTCTCCATAATTCAATTTTAATAACTACTTTCTAATCTTATTTTGTTTTTTTACAGGTTAAATGTTACATGCGACAGCTTTTAAGTGGACTTGACCATTGCCACAATCGGGGTGTTCTGCATCGGGACATCAAGGGTTCTAATCTTCTCATTGACAATCAAGGAATCTTAAAGATTGCAGATTTTGGGTTGGCAAACTTTTTCGATAACCAGCAAAGTGTTCCATTAACAAGCCGTGTTGTGACTCTTTGGTATCGACCACCAGAGCTCTTACTTGGAGCAAGTCATTATGGAACTGCAGTAGACTTGTGGAGTACTGGCTGCATTCTCGGAGAATTATATGTTGCTAAGCCCATAATGCCCGGTAGGACAGAGGTATATTGTTGTAACACTTCTTTTGACTTGAGCATGGTTAATACTTCACTGCTGCACTTCAATTTAATGCCTCTATTTCGGGATGTCAACTGCAATTTATAAAATAAATTGTCGGTTGAAAAATATTAAAGGAGAGCATGGTGGAGTCAAGTACGACAAAGGACTCTTCAATCAATTAATCAATTCGTTAACTTCGCCTCAATTTATGCGAAACTACTGTGCGTTTCTGTTTTATACCTCAATATTGGAATAATACTCCAGTTCATACAACAGACGAGTGTTGAGAAAATTAAAAACGAGGAGGTGGAGCCGTGGAGGAGGCAAGTATGACGGGAGGACTCTCTACAGCCAATCAACCTATTGATCAACTATGCTTCAATCCTAAATGTCACTCTATGCAGATTAATGTATCCTGTTTTTCTCGTTGCTTATGATATTATTTGTTATCGATGATCTAACACACATGAGCTAAATTTTCGTCCTTGTAGGTGGAACAACTACATAAGATCTTTAAGCTTTGTGGTTCACCTAATGAGGATTATTGGAAGAAAACAAAACTATCTTATTCAGCAGTATTTAAACCTATACAGCCTTACAAGCGGTGTATTGGCGAAAGATTTAATGAGCTTCCTCCATCTGCCGTGGGGTTACTGGAGACATTACTTTCTATAGATCCTGCACTTAGAGGAACAGCAGTTGGGGCTCTTGAGAGTGAGGTACTTTTCTAACTCCTCCAATCCCATCCCTACTTTTTTCTTTAAAGATAACACTGGTGTCCGTCCATGCCAGCTTGTGTGTGCCTCAGCTAATCCATGGGGTGCCTGTTACCTCCCACCAGTCCAACACAAGTACTGGGTGACTTGGATAAATGAAAAGAAATTACCTAGTGTTTTTTTCTTTGGTAGGATTTGAACCTGAGACCTTATGGTTCCTGACCCACTTCATTGACCACTAGGCCACACCCTTGCTTCACCCCGTCCCTACTTTCTTCCATCCAAAAGTTGGTGCTTCAAAGCCTCGTCATACTAGATCAGCAACTTCTTACTTTCAATGCTTAAAATATTTGAACGTTTTTGTAACTTATTTACTTTAGTTTCATGTTTCATGTTGTTAATGAAGCCTAGTAGCTGTCTTACTAGCCTTTGAACTATTTTCCTTTCTGAAATTTCCTTCCAACAATTCAAACTTAGATAAACCATGCTACTATTTTTAACTTGTTATGACGTCTTTTCAACTAACTAGTCCAATTTTATCACTTCGCAAACTATTATGTAAAATACTTGCTCTAATTGAATATGGTATGATAATAACAATGTCAAACTTAAGTCGTATTGATGTTGTGGGGAGAAATTCCGTACACAAGAACTATTTTAAAAGTAGATAACATAACATATGTATGAATCTACAAGAAACGCCCCATAAAATGTCTTGTTCCACATTTTCAGAATGTTTTGGCAAATTAACCACATATGTGCCAGGGTGAGAACTGGGAAAGGGGAGTCTTTATTCCAGAAGCAATATGATTCACACATTAGGAAGATGAGATTGACTAACGTCGTTGCTGACTTGCTGTTGTTTCTTTTTTCTTTTTTGACAACTTTTTTTGAGTTAAAAAAATGTTATTGAAATTTGCATCTTGTGCACCATTGATTTCCTTTTCACACGTTCTTTTGATATATGATGCATAACTGTCCATTCAGAAGGACAAGGAACTGAAGTATTTATTCATTTATATTGGCTAGTCTGAGCGAGTAATAAGATATTTTCATGACTCGAACACTGAAATTTTCTGACAAGTACTCGTGTAGTTCCAAATAGCCAGATTGTTAATGATCTTTTAATGTGTTTCCATCAGTTATCGCGTTATAAAATTAGCAACAATTGTTTTCCACACTAACACTAAGGTATGCCGTGACTCACAGTTCTTCACCACAAAGCCATTTGCTTGTGATCCTTTGAGTTTGCCAACATACCCTCCCAGCAAGGAAATTGATGCAAAACTGCGGGAAGAGGAAGCTAGAAGGTAGTGCCTTAACCAATCCATCTTTTGTATGGCAACGTAAAACTGAATGTTTCTCATTCTCTTAGTAATAATTCTTTAATTTTGTACTGAAACTTATACCTTGTGTTGGAATATGGTTAAGTGGATCATACATTAGGAAAGAGAAGTGTCAATTGCATATATTACATACTGGCGTATCCTTTCTAATTAGCATCGAATGACTCTATTTTGCTTATACAGTTCCATCATATCTTGATTATCAAACATTTGTTGACATAACGTTATATATTTCTGACTGGAGATGTCCATGGATATATTGTAATAGTTTGTCTGAAACAATTACTGCAGACAAGGGACTACAAATGGATCAAAAGAACGTCAAGCGGTTCCAGCACGTGATGCTAATGCCAAGCTGCCTAGCTCAATGCAGGTACTTTTATGGGCATTAATCTTTTAGACTTCAAAATTAATTTAAGTTTTCCTTTTTGTAATGCCAGAAGCCAATAAACTTCATGATTTTTCAATTTTCGTTTGGACGTCGTAATGCATAAAAATAGAACTGTCAATTGATAAATTAGTTGTATTCCAGCAAAAGGTTGGAATTTGTCTAACTTGTCGTAGTTTGCAACTTAACAAAAAATTTCTAGGCGCTATATATTTGATAACTAGACTTTGATTTCAAAATAACTCAATCTACACCCCTGCAATGTATCTGCAAGTATGTTTTCTCCTATGTTGCTCAGACTATCAAATAATGTTGCCGCACCCGTGTCAGATCCTTCAAAAATGTACTGCTTTTGAAGGATCTGACATGCACCAGCCAGCATTTTTGAAGAGTCCGGGCAACATAATTTTTTTTTTCTGTATGTTTTTCGATTAATTTGGTCTTGTGATTTGCTCATTATAACAGAGGAGGCAGAGCAGTTCCAATCCTAAGAGCCAAAGTGACCGGTTCAATCCCTCGAAGGAAGCTGCTGCTCGTTTTCCAAATGATCCTCCTAAACCATCACAAGCAGTAAAAGGAACTGCGAAAGATCACATGGAGAATCGTTCAGATAGATTTTCAGCCAAAGATAACCTCGACGATCTTTCAGAGACATTTTCTCATTCAGTCCCTCTGGCTCTAGGGGTATTTGGGAAGAAATATGACGATATCTCCATTGGTCCCAAGAGAGCTGACTTGTCAGACTTAGTAGCATCCATGTCCGTTGTGTCTGGAGACAACCGAGACAGATGTGTTCAGCTACAATCAGCCCATCAAGTAGAAAGGACAGCACGGCTTCTAGACGAACATTCAAGGAAGCAGGATCAGGATCAGAAGTATTTCAAGCAGAACTTTGCCAATTCTCATCAATTCGAAAGTGGAAGGACTTGTACGGAGGCAAATCTGGTAAGTTCTCATAAACACGTAAATCTAAGAGTTTGAGTGCATGGAGAGAACCGAGGTAACTGTGTATTCGACAAGGATCTTCGTTTTTATTCTTAGCCTCAAACCTTTACTACTTATAAACCCTCGTCTTATCAAACATCCCAACACAAACAAAAACACAAGGTGATTTCTTCCCATCTGTCCTAATCTTGGTAGACAGAGTTACCTGGTACATGTTGCTGATGAGAGGTGACAAGTATCTCGTTGAATTAGTCGAGATGTGCAGAAACTGATCCAGACACCATGGTTATCAAAAACAAAACGTCAATAATAACACCCTTGTTTTTTCCCGTTTAATTTTGCTACATTTCCGTGGTGGTTAGTGAGAACATGTAACTCATACTAATCGATTTCTTATCACTCCTGTTTGTTTGTGTAGCATGACCGTAGTGACAAGGGAAACAAAATCCATTATTCTGGTTCACTTCTAGTTGCATCAAATAAAGTGGATCAAATGCTTAAAGATCGCGATCGTCACATTCAGGAAGCTGCTCGACGAGCAAGGCTCGAGAAGGCACGAGCAGGTCAGGGTCAGGCTCCAGCGCGAGTAATGTGAAAAACATTCAAGTCTATAGTTATATATATATGTATGTCTAGTTTAGGAACAAGGTAGATAAGCATATTTATACAGAGGAGAGATTTTTTTCTTGTAAATCATAAGTAACTCTATGTATATTGTCTTCTGAGGAATATTATATATTTATATTTCTTATAGAATAAAAGAGAAAACCAAAGATTAATATAAAAACTATCAATTAGCAGCCACAAATGCAAAATATATCATTCCTTTTTTGGTGTATACATTTAGTTCAGAATAGCCAAATAATTTGATTTGGTACATACACTGTTGAAACACAAGCTTTTCAAACCTCTGTTAGTTAGAATTTAAAGTTTATGAATTTTGTTTCTCGTGTTTGTAATATTGGATTCTTTCGAATTTAGTGTTTACATCAACTCAATGATACATATCTTTACATTATATGTTATCATGTCATTGAGTTGACATCTTGCATAGTCTTAAACGCGCATCGCTCCGTTACCATCTCTATGCATGAAATTCCCTTTGCTTGCGTGAAGTTAATATGAAGCTTGACTAGGTTAATGACTCGTCAATTTATTAATTCAGCTCATTTGATTTGTATAATATAATTCAACTTATTTGAAAGTTGTTTTGTTATACAACGCATTGACGCATGAGAGTTCTTATTAAAATATTTTAATGATATTTTTTTTATTTTATGAATAATATATAGTCATAATAAAAATAAATAATTATGAGGTACTTAGCTGAACTAAAATAAATAAATAAATGAATCAAAACTTAGTAAGAATCGAATCAATTGAGCAATGATCCTTTTGTTAATCAAACTCATTTTAGTCTAAGTAAAATTATTAAATTTAACTTACAAATACAAAAACGCGACCTATTATATTTTACACTTATCAATATTTTTTTAGTTGTCGCATTTTAATTTAACACAATCATTAAAAAAAATTGACACAATTATTTTATCAGAGTACCTCTATTAATTGATATTTAGAATTAAGTTTTGAAAAATGAACTAAGAAAAAAGTAAGTAATGATAAGGGTAAAATATTAAAAACAAATAATTATTTTTTTCTTATATATATATGCTAAAGTAACAAGTAAAATATAAAAATCTATTTTTTAAATCGTAAATAATTAAAAATGAACAAATGAGTATTTAAAATTATGAGTTAATATTTATTATTTATCACAGTTTCATAAAATCTTACACTCTATTTTAAAAATAATAAATTCAATTGAATCGGTACCTATCGTGTCAGGCTTAACATCAATCTTCTAGATATTTTGAAGGTAATTAATTAATACGTAGGCCTACTCTTAATGATTTTTGAACTTGACCAGGTCGTTGGTAGGTTCATTTTCTGCATCTACATCTTTATCATAATTAATTATACATTAGTATTATTTTCATGCATCATGTTTACTTGGAGAAAACACAAAACAATTATCGACAGGATTCAAGTGAAATACCCTCGCAAAATCTAGTTCCACGCGGAATTTAGAAAATTTAATATTGGTCAATTTGAGATTTCAAGTGAAATATTTAACGCAATACTTTTAATTCTTAAAATTATCTTAGAGAAAATTCTGAATCTGTCATATATTCTTTGTCCAAAAAGGCAAAGTCATTTTTGATAGGGTTCTTTCCATCAAATATGTCTGGATAAAGATTCGATCAAGTATAATTAGGTTAAGTAATGTTCAATGGTCTTATAGATTAATGCCACGTGTACTGTATAATAACTTATGGTTGAGATCTATTTAAATTATATATTCATTATAATAATAAAAACAACAAAATCTTCAATTATTTTTATTTTTTAAAACTATCAAATAAAACAATTAAGTGTATCCTACCTAATATTTTTAAGAAAAAAATAAGACTAGCGGGAATATGCGGACTTTTTGACTTTTTTACCTGCCAAACCTCGTATTTGTATTGAATTTTTAAAATTAATACTAATTTTAAAGAACCCGACACTTTTGAAGAATCTGATTAAATATATTTTTATAATTATTTCAAAACCTCCAAATAAGCTTTTTCTTTTTTTAAATGTATTATCATGTTCTTAATTAGTTGAATTTTTATTTATAACTCAATGGTGTTTTTAAATTTAACCTATTTTTGGAGATTGCTTCAGAATTTGGAAAAAAACAGGTGTGAAATTACTCCCAAAGAAGTTTGGCGGGTAAAAAGTCAGGAAATTCATTCATTTCCGTCAATCGTAATTTTTTTTTCTTGAAAATATTAGTTTGGGTACACTTAATTGCTTTATTTGATAATTTTAAAAAATTAAAAAGTTGACAAAGCTTATTATTATAATTAGTATATAATTTAAATGAATCTCAACCATAAATTATCATATAGTACACATGTCATGAATCTATAATGCTATTGAACATTACTTGACCTAATATTACTTGACCGAATCTTTATCCAATCTATTTAGGGGTACATAACTACATATATATACATTTGATAATTTTAAATTTTATACGGTTAAATCAGTGTTTTCTATAACAGGAATGAATTCAGTATTTAAATCTTATAAGTTCATTAATCTTTTAAGATTTTTCGCATTGAACTTGTGATCATATATAAAAAGTCATGAACGTATCATGTCTACTATTTATTTCAATTATAATAAATTTATATATATATATATATATATATATATATATATATATATATATATATATATTATATTTCACTCAAAATTTATGAACTCAATTAAATTTATATTTATAATGATAGATCCGCCCTTGCGTTAGTCTTTGCCATCTGTCTTTCAGATATTTTGAAGTTGCTATCAAGAAGGTTAATTAATAGGCCTACTCTTAATGATTTTGAAGATGACCAGGTCGTTTGAGTCATTTTTTGTATCAACATCTTAATATAATCATAAATTCATAATTAATACATTATTATTTTCATAATAAAATTTTGAGGAGGTAGGTCCATGGGGCTTGAAGCAAAAAGAGAGAAGTAAAGCGCGTTATTCATTAAAAAAAATTTGAGTATATCGTACATATATTAATGTAGTTTTATAGTTAATCAAATGAAATGTAAAACGCGCTATGTAATAAAAAAAACTAGAGTATTCGTACATACACAAGTACTTGATATAATCATAAATTCATAATTAATATATTATTATTTTCATAATAAAATTTTGACGAGGTAGGTCCATGGGGCTTGAGCAAAAAGAGAGAAGTAAAGCGCGTTATTCATTAAAAAAAAAATTGAGTATATTGTACATATATTAATGTAGTTTTATTGTTAATCAAATGAGATGTAAAACACGCTATGAAATAAAAGAAACTAGAGTATTCTACATATACAAGACTACAAGTACTTAATTAAAACAATTTTTTTTTTATAATGAATTTAGTTCTATAATTAATCAAATTTTAACTTAAATAACTAATTTCGACATTCATTTACAATTATGTTAACCTTTTCTTTGCTTGCCTCAAAATTATGAAGTTCTTTTTTTTCAACAAATGTTACATCTACGAAATCACTAGTTTAATTTATATGCTCACCACATTTTAATGTACTTGTTTTATTTTAATCTAATGTGATATGGAATTAAAAAAAAGTAAAAAAAGATTTTTGGATCTTACTGTCTTGAACTAAATATATGTCGACGTCGATCTGGTGATTTTAAGTGTGTCAAGTAAAAAGTTAAAATTAAAAAGTTGTCAATAAAGAAAAACAATCTTTCCAAAGTAGAGTAAAAAGGAAATTAAAACAAACAAATTGAAACAGAAAAGTATATCCCAAGAAAATTGGAACATCAAGCTAGATTTTTATTTTTGCTTGATGTTTCATGCAAATTTATATAAGGGCAAATTACAAAAGTAACATACTTTTAAGGTAAAATTACAATCTATCCCTTAAAAATTTATAATAACAAGAATCCTCAAAACGGATACAATAATATAAGCGGTGATACATTAATATAATGTGCGAGATATATTAATTTAATGCGCGAGATACACTAATCTAATGTTTGAGATACACTAATCTGATGCGCGAGGTACATTTTATACATGATACACTAATCTGATGCGCGAGATACATTAATTTGATGCGCGAGATACACTAATCTGATATGCAAGATACATTTTATACATGTTACACTAATCTGATGCGCGAGATACACTAATGTGATGTGCGAGATACAATAATCTGATGCGCGAGATACATTAATGTGATGCACTAAAATGATTGATTTTGGAAATTTATAAAACTTATAAGGAATAATGGTAATAACTAAACTAAAAGGTGGGATTTTCGTAATTAATCCGGAAAAATTTCACTTATTCAAAAGGCTTTAGTTGTGGTGGTTGACAATTATAATAGTTGTGATCGTCGCTGAAGATAATATGTGTAATTATAAGGGCAACTTACACATATAGCAAATAAAAAATTCATATTTGTATGCTATAACAAAGTTTGCATAATTGCGCTCCATAGCAAACATAGAAACTATATAATTCGCTATACATATATACAGTTGAAGCGAATTGTATAAAACAAAGTGTATAAAACGAGAAAGAGAAAGACACTTGGGCAGAGACTTGTATAAAAACGAAGTGTATAAAACGAATTGTATGATTATAAGTGTATAGAACGATTATATACAATTTGAATTTGTATAAAATGAGAAAGAGAGAAAGACAAAAGAGACTTGGCAGGGAATATACAATTGAATCGAATTGTATAAAACGAGAAGAGAGAAATTAGATACAATTTGAAATTTGTATAAAACGAGAAAGAGAAAAAGGAAAAAGAAATTGGGCAGGGGAGTATTTTTATTGTATAATTATAAGTGTATAGGACGAAAATATATGTACTTGCATGTGTATATACAATTTTCTCACGCTTTATACAAACAGAAACACAATTATACATTTCGCTTCTGTTTGTATAAGTGAGAAAGGCGAGGGTGGCGAGCGAGATTTGGGAGAGTGGCGAGCGATATCTGGAAGAGGGGAGAGAGGGGAACAAAAATATATGTATTTATACAATTTCCTCTGCTTTATACAATTAGAAACAATTTTTATACACTTGTGTTTGTATAAAAAGTGAGGAAGCGAGCGAGAGATTGGAGGAGAGTGGCGAGCGAGATATTTGGGAGAGAGGCGTCTGGCAATTTTTTGCAAACGTTTGCTATGGAGCACAATTAAATCAAATCCTAGCTACTCCATTTATTTTAGGTTATTAGTTTGCTATTATATACAATTATCCCTAATTATAATTAACGATCAATGTAATAATTAACGATAATAACAATGATTAGTAATATATAATTGGTGTGGTGACCATAAATTCCAAGAATCTTTCCATGTTATATATATTTCTTTCTCCAAAATCTAACGTAATCTTTGATAAATATATATTTTTCTATCAAATCCATTTTTGTAATATAAGTCCATAGTCGTTGTATTAATCCAAGTCAATCCATTTGAATTAGCAGCAGTTTTCTCATGTTGGATTATATATAAATGATATAAATTTATTTTCATTTTTTATCATAGATTTTGCATGCTCTCTTTTTAAAAAAAATAAAAAATGAAGTACACATCTATCATAATATTCATATTAATTAGTGAGCAATTTATTTGAATTGGAAAATAATTTGGGAACTGAATAATTAATATTAACGATAAAATTCCTGAGCAAGTAGATACGTAAAAATAAAATAAAAATATATTTTTAATATAATAGACAAATAAAAATCAATGAGAAATATAAACAAGTAGGCGGTGAAGATAAATATCCATAGTCACCGGTCACCATCATAAAATACCACAATCTAAAAACCTAATAATTTGTGACTATTTATTTAGATTATTTTATTTGATTTCTATATTTATTAATAAAGATAAATTGAATATTCTGATATTAGTAAAATAAATAATCTTAATTATTCATTTTTTTAAATTTGAATATAATGTTTTAAATTTAAATGTGTATTCAAATTTAAACATCTCAATCTTAAAGTGAAATAATGATGCCTATAATTAAAATTTATTTAAGACCGGGACCATAGAACATGGTTGTGCTATCACTATTAATAAAATAGAAACTGTGACCGATAAATTTAATAGCTAAACAATAATATTCATTGTCAATTTTGTTTAACGATAAATTATCAAAAAAATCTATTAGTAATGAGCAAGTTCTCATGTTATGTTTCTTTGCCCAAAACTCAAGGTAATCTTTGATAACATGACCATTTTGTAACTAAAACTGGTTATGAACAAAATAATTAGGTGTCAATGTGGAAGCTAACAAAGTAAACCTTAAAATATCACGAGTATGAAGACAAATGAAAAATATATCATAAGACACAAGTTTAACGTGGTTCAGTTACTCGACCAACGTCTACAAAGGAGATGAGCAATCACTGTATAAATATGAGAGTACAAAATATCGAGAGAAATAACCTCTCCCCAATTCCCTCGAAATATAAAGAGGTTCACACAAGTGACACCGTATCGCTTGTGTCCCACAAATTATCTCATCTAACCAAAATTCTCAAAGTCCATTGCCCATTGGACTACATTATGAATGTTGATTAAGTTAAAAGAAATGAATCTCTATTTATAGAGTCCTAAATTTTTTCCTACGAGAAAATGACTAGCTAAATACGGAGCCTTCATGTATTCCTTTTTTGGGAAAAGAAAAACCTATATATGAGTTTGATATTTGATTTGTATTATTGAGAGTCATTCTTGGGTTAATCATATGATGATAAAAAATCAACTCATTTTTTATGAATCGGAAAAACACATGATAGAAAATAGAGTTTTGTTGAAATAACATAAAAAAACTTCCTAATTTTCTGTGTGAAAATACTATTACTATTTTTTTTCACTAATTCAATCAAAATATATATACGAATAATCACATAATACTTTTTAATAGAACTTTGAATTAAAAAAATAGTAATTATTTTTGTAGTGTCACAATTTAAAATAGGGAGACAAAAAAATAAAAGAGCGTGACCCAATTAATACTTGTCTTACTATATATATATATACACACAAGACATAAATGCTATTTTTGATTTATTGAAATTTTAGAGCATAGTTTTTGCCCCAAACTCAAGGTAATTATATTTTTGATATGACCATTTTCTAATTAAATCAATAGTCGTAGTTGCCAAGTCAATTTATAAAAGGACTGGACCCTTTATAGAGAAATTGATATATTACTGTTGACATCCTAAATATCTCTGTCAATTTTGATAGAAATTAATTCAAAGGTATTGAATTTCTTATTAGAAATTTAACTTAATTCATAGGTATCACTTGCACTAGACCACGAGGTGGCTTTTTGACTATTCGTCGGCGGCCTCGATTATATTTGTATCAAAGTATAACATGAGAAATACATTTAAATCGAAAATATAATGAAGAATACATTTAAACTATTTTTCATAGTACAAGGATATATTTGACCATTTTCTGTATTAGATATGCCTACTCCCTTAAATATATAATTTATGTTTCACAACATTATTGTTAGACCTGTTATGTCACATGAATTAGAAGGTTATCAGAGGTTTCAGATTGGAGTTGTAGATATGGAGAAAGTTCTGTTGATAGTGTCGACTCCTAATAGACATTGCAGTGTACAATCCAAATATAATTAAGACTCCACTGTAAATATCAAACCAAATATTTTTTTAAAAAATAAAAATAAATCATAAGGCTAAGAAGTCTTTACAAATCAAACTTTAACTTTTATATATATATATATATATATATATATATATATATATATATATATATATATATATAAACTCTGTGATATTCATCAAATACATCTTTTAATGGTGGCATAGGTGTGTAGAGTGTGTTTAATTTTGTATAGATAAAAATATTTTTCATAATTTGTTGGTCAAATTCAAAGATAAACCATGGGTCCTACTTAATATATTACCTTGAGAAAAGAGATATGAGGCATTTTAAATGCATGTATAAGCAAAATATTTCTAGAAATTCTTGCTATATACTATGGACTAAAGACTAACAAATTTTATGCATTTTTATTGAATCATAGGAATTCTCCATAGAGGGCACGTTACCTTTTATTTTGATGAACCATATAAGTAATATTTATTTTATATTATTATAATCAGTATCGATCTATTATATGTATTTTAGAATTATTTGATAAAGAATATTAATATATATTTTGGCGGAAGACATTGTCAGGTGGGGAGTTTGGTTGGGGCGGCACATCTGTTAAAATATGATGCAGGTGTCCTAAGATGAGCTCAACGAGAACAGAAATCTCGAACGATTGAATCGCTCGATTCTAAGGTTGGGCTATTTCAAAATCGTACGAACCGTTAAAATAATGAAGAATATATTTTTTTTTTATGTTAAATTCTAATCTGTATCAATCTTTTTATCAAGTCAATAGTAAGATATACAAGAAACATTTTAGTAAGATTCACTAGGATAATCGTAAGGTTAAAACACAAGAAATATTAAGTAAGAAAATTACTTATTTTTTTCTTTTTAAAAAATTAATTTTTTGGGTCGTTTGGTTGTTGATATAATTTGTACATGTTTTAATTATGCGGACTTGTAAATTAGTACCACACATTAGATAACTTGGCCTGTTAAATTTTTACCAAATAACTAAAATGCTACCAAACATTGTACTTTTTCAATTTTAATTTATGTGGCATCTTTCAATTTTAAAAGTCAAATGAATTTTTTAAGTAAGCTTTTTCTATATTTTAGCTTGTCAATTATTATAACAATAATTTTTACATAATTTCAAATATGTAAATTTTATTTTAGAAAAAATTATAAATTCCATGTTCGAATTTAATGTTGAAGTACAGAGATTTCACTCTATAATTCACTTCGTACGGCAACCAAATGACCCCTACAATTTATTTTCCCCATAAGCTTCCACTAGCTGATCCTTTGGTTTTTTTTTAAAAGCTATTTGTAAAAAAAATAAAAATAAAATAAATAAATAATAATAATAATAATAATAATAATAATAATAATAATAATAATAATAATAATAATAATAATAATAATAATAATAATCGTGTTGGTGTAACTAGCTAGTAACATGTCATGTGACCAGGAGGTTATATCTAAGCAAGGACGGAGCTATCTTTGTCCAAAGGATGTCAAATAGGTTAAATTTTAATTTTATCTAGATATATATTGATGATTGACACCTATTGACACAAGATAAACAGTTGGCACAGTGGTTAAGAGAATACAAAAGCTCTCCTGGTGGATGTTCAATCCTGAATCCATCACTACATGTCAGTGGCGTAGCCACACGGTGGTAAGGGTGTCCAATTGAATACCCTTTGTCGGAAAAAAATACCATATACATAAATAAAATGATACATGAAATAATAAATAACATATTTTGGATACTCTTAACATAACAAGCTGCTTTTTTTGGGCACTCTTAGTGAAATTTCTGGCTCTGCCACTGTTATTGCACAGAAACCTTTTTCTTGTAAAACAAAAATGTTATTTTCAGCATTCACTAGAAGTAGTTAATCCCTTAGATAATTCAATGATTTTATATATACGCGTGATATAAATGTAAACAACAATATCAAACTATTTTTGATGTAATATCTCTACTGTTCCAGCTCCCCACAAAAGAAAATAAGACCAAAAAAATAAAAGAAAGAAGAAGAAAATACATAAAAACTTGAGACTAAAGTACACATGTGTTTCAAGTTTCATAAGCACGTCCAACTTATATTTATTTGAATCTCGAGTCGTTATAGAAACTTATAAATTTCAAATTCTGAATTCGATGTATCTGAGAATTAAATATGACGCACTAATTTCAACATCACTAATTATTTTTATGTCTACAACATGTTCTTGTTGACCCCAAAGGAATATTGATTGATTACCTTTGTGGTATATATATATATATATATATCTATAAAAAGGAGTTATACAATTTATAACAAATTATTAGAAATTATACTATCTTATAGTTTCTAAAAATAGTACTCAAACAGAAAAAAAAATAATGGAAAAACGCTTGAAGTCTAAATTAGCTCCAAAATTGGAAAGGAAATATGTGGAGAAAAATAGAAGGAATCATATGAAGAATTTATGTAATCAACTTCATTCCATGCTCCCTACTCATTCATCTACCTCTAAGGTTAGTTATTATGCTTTCGTAAATATGTCTGTTGGATCAAAAATGTCCTCAACGTTATTTTTTTGGCTCAAAAATATCGCATGCATCTCTATTTCTTACCATATATGAGAGTTTCGAGTCAATAAAAGGAATATAATATTTAAGTCATGAATTCTGAATTTTGAATCTCTCTCTACATTGCATGTATCCAATTATTAGCTAAGGTATATATCATTTGTGCATGCATGCAAGCTCCTACGTATATTCTGTAGAATTCAGTAACTTTGATTCAAATTCTATATACAATGATACAAAAGAACTACAATTCAAAACAGATAAATTTCAAACACCTGAATCCGTCTCTGCGTTTATATATTTCTTCTAATACAATTTGTTTGTTGCAGGAAACAACAATGACAGTGCCTGATCAAATAGATGCAGCAGTGAAACACATTGAAACCTTGAAAATGAATTTAGAGAAGAACAAGAAGCACTTAGAAGAATTGAAAATGGGCCCAAAGAAGGCCCAATCACTCAATCAAACTAATGAGCCCGGCCCAAAGTCACCACCTCAGATTGAATTCCATGAAATGGGCCCAAACATGGTCGTGGTTTTAATAAATAGCCTTGATAATATAGCCACTTTTAATAACATCATTAGATTGTGCCATAAAGAAGGTGTTGAAGTTATGTCTACAAGCTTTAAACTCAATGGAAACTCTACACTACAAATTTCTCATGAAACTAAGGTCAGTATATTACAACTACATGTTTAAACACAGGTGCGACTCAATAGAATTAGTGATCTAAATCCAAAATATATTTAAAGAAGCTCATATGTCTTAAATTTTATAACTGATTATGAAAGTGCAATGTGTCGGTCCGATGAGAATATTATTTGTTGTAGTTGTCAACTTCTTGCAAATCAAACTCAAACTAGATATTTTTAAACTAACATTTAATATTTGATCTATTTTAGGTACAAATCAATAAAAGTTCACCAATGGAATTTAAGGCTACAAGTCTTTGTGATAAGATGGAGGAGTTGATTTATGGACCATCTTGTAACAATGACATTGAATCAAACCAACATCTATGGGACTACATTATTGAATCTGGACTTATAGAATTTAATACAATAGAGTTACCACCAATAGAAAGTCAAATGAAAAATATTTATGAAACTCCTAGCTTTTTCTAGGTTAAAAAAAAGGGGCGTTCATGAAATATCGAAAACCAGATCAAACCGAGAAAAATAATTGATATTTTATGGTTTGAATTGGTTTTGGTTTGATATTTTAAAATTTTTACGATCGGTATATATTAATCTTTTTCATTCTTAGTTTGTAATCTAGGTTGTTACCTTTATAGAAATCAAATTCTTTGCCTTTACTTTCTAAGTAAGATTTGTAATTTTATATTTTTGTAATGTCAAAAAAAATTTTAAAATATGTTCAAAATAACTTGTGGTTTGTTCATTATTGTTTAATTCACAATTAAGTATATAACTTCTTGCACAAAAAAAATCATGCATGGTTATAATTTTTATTATAATCCTGAGAAATAACTTATATTTAGCTCAATTTATATCATATGTATTCAATATTAATAAGTCTAATTTTCAAAGGTTCAATATATTTTTACGCTATAACCCTATTAATTAATTATAGCATTAAGTCCAATTTAAACTTTTCTACTAAATCAAATATAATATAAGTTCTTCTTCTTTCTCACATCTTCTATTAATGGATTAAGGTTGTTAATTATTATAGCCTAATTTAAAAGACTTGAACCTCAAAATCAAACATTTAAAATATCCAAATCTATTGATCTTAAATATAAACTTAAAAAAAATTCAATCAAATATGAATTTATTTAAATTGGATTTTGAAAATAAGAACAAAGAAACAATAAAAACGATTATATTATTCAATGTAACAATACAAGTAAGAATTATTCGTAAAAAGACAAAACTATGTCTAAGAGTCACCAGGGTAAACAATTTTTTTTAACAAAGCAATTCTTAATAATAATAATAATAATAATAATAATAATAATGATAATAATAATAATAAAAAGAATTACCATAACTTTAATTTAATTAAATAATATATCAATCATATGCCTTGAACTTTATTGATACAACACCACCAAATATGTAGCCAATACTAACTTATATTTAAATCTTATTTCAATAATTGATGTGACTAAGTCATAACTACTAACTTCTCCCATTTTGTCCTCTTTGATATTTATCTAGAATTCGATCAAATTTAAATTTGTAATAAAAATTTTATATAATAAAATTAGGTAAAACATGCTTTAAAAAAATGATATTATATTTTTAAAAATTTAAATTCAAAATATATAAATTATAATAAAAAATAAATATATACTTACCGCTCAATAACTAACTCGAGACAAAAACATAACTCACCATCATTATTCGTTACACAAAGAATTACATGAATATAAAGTGGTCCATTTTATTTTATTTTTGTTGTTTTTATCACTAGAGTCGATGTATTTTGACTATTGACGAAGAACCTTGAATTGGTCTACTCAAAAATCTATTCTCCATCGTTATTGCAACAATCCTCCATTTACTTTCCTCCGGGATGGCTCGACAGTGTTAAAAAAAAAAAGATATACGTCTTAGACTCACAAATTTAAGGGGCTTTATTTTTAGTAATAATAGAATATAAGTTATTATTTCTTAACAAATATTGATAACAATTTGTAAAAAAAGTTAACTTTTCATGAAAAATGAAGGAAATATTAGAAGAAATTTGACAAATTTGAAGTACTATATCTCATGAAAAATAATTTAAAATCAAAATAGTTATATTATTAATTGAAAACCAGAAGAAATCAATAACATAAAAGTTATTAACAATACAAGTTTAAGACCCCGTATGATTTTTGCTTTAGATCACTAATATGTTTGAGCCGCACCTGCTTTCCTCAAGGCATTTCTGGGACAATATATAGTGAGAGAATAAAAAATATTATTAAAGGTATTTAAAATTTACTATATACATATACTTCTTGGTAGGAATCTTCTTCTTGTTATTCTATTATTGGGTTATGTCAATCCACACGAAGTGACCTAAAACACAATATTCAACACTCAAATAATCATTTAGATGGTAGAAATAGTTATAGTTGACAGTATTAATATACTTATTAATAATAGTGATAATTGACGATATAATTAAATTATGAATTTATTTTTGTGATTATGGAGTTGATTGATTACTGATATTTGTGATAGTTAGCAATATTGGTGCTAGATGTGGTACTTGACACTAGAATCAAAGTTAAATTCCGAATAACAATATAAGTATTAGTAATTACATTATGAATTTATTTTTGTGATCACGGAGTTGATTGATGTGATAATGATATTTGTGATGCATGTAAAGATCGACAATACAATGATGTGTTTTCTTGTCCAATCTTTGTAATATTTTTTATACCAAATCTATTTGCCTAAGTCAATGGATATATGGGACTTGCAATCCTAAATTAGCATTGCTTTTACATAGAATCTAAGTAGTTGTTAGGATATTACTAATTATGTAATATTTGAATAAAAAAAAAGTATTTAAAAGGTGATTGAGAAAGAGTATTTGAAAGTATTTAAAAAATTCTAGGCCTTTAGTGACTAGGGGATTTTGAATTTTTCCTCTTTAATTAATTTTTACTTAATTAGATTTAAAATTAAAAGAAATCATAATAGATACTCTATTAAATAATACAATAAAACATTTCTATTAAATGTTTAACATCAAACAATATGCCAATAAGGTTTTACATTTTTGTCTTCTTGATGAAGAATTGGAGTGTTTCTTCAAGAGCATATTTGTGAAATAAATATTCTAATTGTAGTATATTTTGAGTTGATATTTTAAAAGTAAAAAATAAAAAAGAATGAAAATTAACTGAACCGTACCAATGTCGAAGAAAAACTAATATGATTAGGATGATTTGCAAAAATAATAATTTGATTATATATTATAAAATAACTGAAAAATTGGGACGATATAATTTTAAAAAATAACCAACCGAACCGTACGATTGATATCCTAGTTAGGTGCCACGACCTAGACCATCGTGATTGACAACCACAGTAATTCTTCGGTGGGAGAACCGTTACTACAATTCAACCAAAAAAAATAACGAACATTAAAATATATAAAGATACAGAAGCAGGTTTAAATGACAATAAAAAATGGAGTCCTCATAAACTCCAAAGGTTCAACTAAAACAACGAACCATAACCAATGGGGAAATTCAACTCCTAGAACCTGAAAGTCATTGTACCAAAATTCTAACAGTTCACAAGTCTAATGAATAGGGATACAATCCTGAAAGCTAAAACATAACAATATCTAAAGAGTTAGTCTAAGTTCAAAAAGAGTGGACTTAATTAAGAGAGATTCACGGCAGCATGAAAGAATTGGCTCACCATTAAATTCGGACACGCTCAAAAGTCACCTAACTGAGGTATGTCAATAGTCGCCTCAAGATGTCATGTACTCAAGAAAGAAAGATCAGTGCAGTACCATTACACAATCACAATGTACTGGTAGGATCACATGGCTATCCCGGTAAGCACAACATTTTTAGAATCACAACAAGGTAAACATGAAATGTAGAGAATATATATGCACATTGGTTATCATTTTAATTAGAGCAACATACAATCTTCCAATATCAATCATCATTAGATATAAACTAATTATCACAAGTAGATACACAACATAGTTCAATAGTCCCCTCACGGAATCCAAATCAATTATCCTCCCATGGAACTCATATCCAAACTGTTAGTGTATCGAAACATGGTATTTGATCCCAAATAGTGTGTCGGAACATGACACCCGTTTCAATATGTATGTCTATACATGACATCTGATGTCAGTTAGTGTGTTACAACGTATAACACTCAATCCATTCAACAAAACACAATCACAATTACAATATACATTCTCATAATCATACAATCAATTGGTGATTCATGGCACATAAACATTCATTCAAACTCATTTGCATTAGGTGTGATCAATAGTGCAACATTCACATACACACATGTATTACAATGAAGCAATTGCTAACATTCACCACACAAATAAGAAATCAAACCATCACCTACCTCGAATCCCCTAAGACAATTGAATCTTTCCTTCCGGATTCTTCCCGCTTGTTCTAGGTCTACAAACAATTAATATACGCAAGAATCAATAAATGATTTCTAATTATCCGAATTATAATCAACACGTTCAATCGTAGGACAAACCTATGATCACAATATCCAAATTAGAATTTTTCCCACCATCCAAAACACTCCTCCAACAGTAATTACCTATGAATTTACATTCTACGGATCGAGAAACGGATTCGAAAAGTAAAAATCTTACCTTTAGCCTCAATTATGGTAAAAAAAACTATCAATAAGTCGCCCTGATTTGTCTCCTAACTCTTAAGAACGAAGTTTGCAGAATAATGACGTTTTGAGGTTTATTTCTGATCGACTTAATTCGCGAATCACGACTGGACCGCTATTGCGGCTCCCATCCTGCCACAGCAGCCCCACCTTGACGGGAATAATATTGCCACAACGGAGAAAAGAGCTAGCTAGGTCAACCAATAATGTGTGTTTGTTTGGGCAATTTGGGGAGTAAAGTACCAAGTCTTTTATTTGATATATGGAGGAAAGTCCCTTCGAATAGGGTATACACGATCGGATTGGTTCGGATTTTTCAACTATTAAAATAAATTATTTGTGTTGGATTTTTAAATTTATAAACTAAACCAATAAAATTTGAATTTTTCAACCTCGGTTTTTTTTGAATTATTGTCGATCATACTTAGTGTTGAATTGATTTCTTTTTTGCATTAGCATTAATTTGATTTGATTTAAGCTTTATTATAAATACCAACATATATGGACTATAATTTTTACTGGACCATTAAGAATTCTAAGTTTCAAAATTGAAATAATATATTAAAAGATAAAAACTATGAAAAAGTATAACACATATTTTAAAATTATATCAAAGTAAATAGTGTTGGATTTTATTTGCCCTGATTTCTTACCATAAATAGGTTTTCCTTTTAGGAAAAGGTTTTGGATTGACTAGTCCTTTTCTGGTAGGAAAAGGTTTAGGACTCTATAAATAGAGGCATGTTCCTTCTAACTTAATCAGCATTCACAATGTAGTCTTAAGGGCTTTGAGAGTTTTGGTTAGGGGGAGAATTTATGGGTCACAAACTTGATACGTTATCACTTGTGTGAACCTCCCATGTATTCCGAGTGAATTGGTTGAGGTTGTTTCTCTCTGTATTTTGTACTCTCATATTTATAGTGGATTGCTCATCTCCTTTGTGGACGTAGGTCGATTGACCGAACCACGTTAATCTTTGTGTCTTTTGGTGTATTTCTCGTTATCTTCTTACTCGTGGTCTTTCAAGTTTGCTTTGCTAGCTTCCGCATTACACCTGCTTATTTACGGTCCTAACAAATAGTCTTATGTGTAAAATAAAATTTTAAAACTATGTTTATAATGTCGGGTTATTTTTTTTAGTTAAAACCAAATCAACCCAAATACAGTCGGGTGTTTTTTCCATTACCAAATTAAGTCAAACCAAATTACTAGTCGTTTTTTTTTTCAATTTGACTCGATTTACAATTTGATTAGGTTTTATACATCCGTCCTTCAAAATGCTTCCTCTATTCATACTTTTTAGGGTTTATATCTTTTAATCTAGTATTTCAAACTAGTACTAACATTTCAATATTTGATTTATTTAGGTGGAGATGATTAATATAAATTCGAATTCAAGAATGGAATTTAGAGGTACAACTTTGTGTAATAAGATGAAGAAGTTGATTTATGGAGCATCTTTCAACAATGATATGGAATATTCCCAAATACATTTATGGGACTACATAATTGAATGTGATGCATTAGAGGTATTAAAAACTCCAAATCAAAATCCAAACATACAAAATGTTCAAGAAACTTCTAGCTCTTTGTGGGACTAAAATAACTTCTTATTCAAGATGGAAAATTTTATTGAGATGTAAAATTTCATCTCCTATAGTTTATTATCTTGATTCATGCAAATGAGTGTTTGTTTTCAGCCTCAATCCTACGATATATTTTTTGTTATATGAAGAGAGAAGTTATCTTTGTTTTGTTTCAACTTATGATAATTAATATTGTATATGGATGTGTTTCTTATGTTTATTTAAAAATACTCACGCAAAATAAGTGATCTGAACAAAATATATCGTTTCAAGAGCAATAGCTTAGACAAATACTATGAAAGTAAAGGATAGGGTTTCGGGGAATGAGATCGTGAATGAAGTACCTGTTGAGGGTGGGAGGAAGGCGATCAAACATAAAATATTTAATTTTTAATATTTATTCAAATATTATTTTTTTCTTGGTAAGTCTATATATTGGAAATTTTTTAAATCGACTTATTTCTTAAAAGGACTTCTCAAATAGACCTTGAAAATGACTTGTCAATTTGTGTGGCGCTGTATATTTTCTTTCTTTACATAAATAATAGGAATTCTACAAAATTGTTCATACCATGAAAAATACATATAGAAACAAGCATGGTATATATGTTTCTTTGTTCCATCTTTGTTCTCAATTCGAACTATATATTCAGTTTCATTTTAATTTATTTATCTAATTTTAGCTTGATATGAAATTCAAAAAAAAAAAAAGAAATTATTGAATCTTGTCGTCTTATGTTTGAGGATGAAAGGAATATAATTAAACATAAAATGTTGTTTTAATAGTTATTCATATTTTCTTATTCTACATAATTCTATATCCTTTATTTGTAATATTTTTATGTATCAATTTATATAACACAGTTAAAATTTTAATTTTTTTACTACATCACTTAATATGAAATCGAGGAAGTAATAAAATAGTTGAGACTCGTAAGCCTTACGCATGCAAAGAACAAAAATATCTAAGGATGGATATAATATGCATATGTAAAATACAAAAAAAAAATGATTTATTTAAGTGGAGATGATCAACATAAATTCAACAATTGAATTTAGAGTTAGAAAAAATAGTTTTCAAGGTCTCGTCACTTCGATAGATCACTTGAGCCATGATACATTTTTTATGTCATGGAGTTAGACTAGTGAGTTGTAGGAATGGCAATGTGAAGGAGCAGGTCTAAGACTATCCGGGACGAGGGAGGTGGGATGTGAGGCGGGTTGAACTAGGTTTTCTTGAAACTAATGCGGGGGTGGGATAGATTATGTAATTTTATGTGAATTTAAATTTAATTTTAATTTTTATAAATAAACTATTTATTAAAATAATATATTTCTTTAAACCTACTAAAATATAGAAGAGACTTCCAGCTCTTTGCAGAACTAAAATAGCCTCTTCTGTTTAAAGAGATGGAACAATTGAGATGTAAAAATTAATTTCCTAGTTTAATAGGTTTTAGCATTTTAATATTAAGATTTTGTATATTAATTTGCATTATTACTGTGGGATATAAAGATGTTACACTTCTGAAGTTTGTTTTAATTTACTATCTTATTATTTTTCTATTCATAGCTAGGAAGAGTTTCTTAACTATAAATAGTGATAGTCTTCTTTTGTTTTGAGTACAATAAAATAGGAAATATATATAATTTATTCAAAAATAAAGCTGGGGTGTTTTTTTATGTGGAGCTTTGGACTCAATTCTTATCTAGAGTTTGTTGAGTCATACTTTGTGAGTATGTTGTTGTATCTTGGAGGGGATAAACACGAGTGAAAATGGATTAGAACTATCCTCGAACTATTCAAATACTCATATATATACCTTTTAATTATGTTTGTGATCAAAACTACTTGCCGTCTATATTTTGGACGATAAATATCCTTAAAACTTTATCTTGACATTAGAGCTGACATGATTGTCCACCCAGGCAGTCCAACGTGACAAAAATACCTTCCTCTCAATAATGTTGTTCTTCCTTGTCTATCCCTATTACAAAAAAGAAAATCAAATATAAGTCATTCATTGTTCTTCTTTGAGTTGTTGTTCGGACTTCGAAACTCTAATTTCAAAGTGTGCTGAAGTTTGTTTGAGTTTGTAATTTTGTGTGAAAGGATCAAGTTCATTGTTTGAAATTTCGGGTCATAAATTCACAAAATTGATTTTTAGATTTTCAAGCTTAGTAGGAACTCTTTCATATTGTAATGACCCGAAAGTCATTTTTGAAAATTTTCATAAAGTTACTATTTTACCCCTCTTGATAGTTACACGAAGTTATTTTGATTAGTGGAGAAATTTGGGTTGAAAATTATAACTATTTATTTAAACTTCAATTATTCAGTTGGTGGATATTTATATAAAAAAAAAACTAATTTTTATTAGTTGATGGCTAATGGTCAATATATTATCCTATATCATATGACCCATTCATAGGAAAAAATAGATTAGTAGAATTTATCTTTTATTTATTCATGCTTCCTAATTATTTACCCTAATTAACTAAAAACAATTAAACAAGAGACTACTTGCGGCCTTTTCATCCTAAGACAAGAAGGAAACCCTATTGCACGAACAAGAAAAGCAATAAAAAATTGACAACATCAGGTAAACCATTTTTTTCTTCCTTTTGTGTGCAATGATTGGTATTTGTAGTGGAGGATTGTATTGACATTAATTCCTTTGAAATAGGAAATTGGGTAAGTGACGGCAGAAGGGAAAGTTTCAAGTTTCAGTTCAGTATACATATTATATATTCTTGTATTATGAATTTAGAAGTAATAATTATGCAATGATGGCTAATGATGAGCTCATCATTGAAGAATGTAATAATGTATAGGATATATTCACATGTAAGTAACATTAATGTTACGCATGCAAGGATTTTAGTTTGATTAATTTTAGGGGTCTGTGGTTTAGGCATTATCATGTTACTTGACAATTTTTGGAGTTTTGGTTATAGTTATCACATTATGTTTCAAGTTTTGATATATTAATATAGGTAATCGAATATTAAGTAACTGTATTAAATAAATATTGTTAGAATTGTGATATTGGAGAAGTTGAATCTTAACCCTAGACTTGAAACTCGAAAATTATGATAATTGAAATGTTAATTGACATTAAGAATTACGAACTTATTATAATTTTGGGTGAATTGTTGGTCCAATGCTAAACACATAGTAATGTGGGTGTTGTAAATTTCAATATCTTATCGTGATCATGTATTTGAATAGATTGCATTGATTTTGGAGCTCAATGAAAAGGGAAGGCTCAATCCCGGAGTGAATTGTTGAATAATTAAGGCAAGTGAATTTCTAAACTCTTGTTAAGTGTATGAAATGCGTGTATTTCCTTGTGGTATATGTTTGGGAGTAATGGAACTTGGTGATGGTAGACTTGCCCACATTGATTAATTCTAATGATGAAAAAGGAGTAACAAAAAGGCAATATGATCAATTGTTTATGTGTGATGTGTAGAGGAAGTTTGAAAGTTGTTGAATCATTGTTGATGTGATATCATGTTTGTGTTGTTGTGAATTGTGCAATGTTATGAAATTGGTCATATCCTCATTATTTGTGTGAACATGTCATTTGCATTATTCTGAGACATGGTTGTGAAAAGTATTATGTGCATTGAGAAAGAATGAGAACGTAAAGATGATGTACCATTTCGAGGGACGTATCGCGCGCCGCGATGGATACTATATTTCGAGGGACGTATCGCGCGCCGCGATGGTTACTATTATCGAGGGTCGTGTCGTGCGCCGCGACAGATGCATGGACCGATATGTCCCCCATGGGTCCCGGACTGAGAGACAGCGGGTGTGTATCACTAGGTCAGACATGCATCATTATACTTGACATTGCATTCCATTGCATTGTACATACTTATCATTAGTGAACTTGATATTGTGTTTTGCTGATCGTGTGATTGTCTTTCTATGGAACTTGTGATTGATGAATGTTGAGCTTGTTATTGAGGATATGTAATTTGTCTAAGTGTTGTTGTTGATCTACGTGCTATGTAAACTGTGAGCTGTTAGGTTGGGCTTAACTTTATGCAGGTTGTAGTTGTGGAGGTTCGATTGGGGTGGTAGGATTACCCGTATTCCATCCCCTTAGCTTGTGTTTAGAGGTTTACTTGCTGAGTACCGTGTGGTTTGGTACTCACCCCTTGCTTCTACAATTTTTTTGTAGGTTACTAGCCCGGACCTTTATGATATATTCTTTTCTTTTCCTAGGCTTTCCGGAGATTGGTGAGGTAGTTGTTGGTCATCTCAGCATACCTTCTTACTCCTGTTTATGATTTTGTTCTACTCTAGAAACAATATCATATGAGACTTATATTTTCTTTTGATTCAATTGTAATACTTTAGAGGCTTGTACACGTGACAACCAGGTTTTGGGGTATAATGTAAGTTGATAGTAATTTTCCGCATTTTATTGTAATAAGTTGAGTTTTAGGCTGACTTGTCTTGGTGGGATAAGACGAGTGCCATCACGAACAATTTTGGGTCGTGACACATATATATTTTTGGGGATTTTCAACTCAAATCTTCTAATATCAATCTTCAAATTTCCAACCCTAATGGCAATATGCAAGCAATTTTTATTAACATTCAGTTAAATCACTTCAAATTTTTGCACTTCAAAAAATCAACAAAGGTTAGAAATTTCTCACCAACATGCTTTTAAATGAGTAGCTATTTTCGAGTTTCGACACAAAAAGAACGACTTCATGAGTTTTTCACATCTCTCAACCTTGAGAATTAAATTTTCAGCCTGAGATAAGATAACATCAAAATCCAAATAATAAACTCGATCATTCACACAAAACTACTTAGTTGCATATGTACAAAAAAGTTGTTAATAGCATGTATAAAATTTATTATATATATATTTGTCATTTTTAGAAATAATATACAATTGCTTATTTGTATGTATGTATCAGTTGAATACATACACCTATAGCATTTATAATTTGTATATTTTTAAACGATTGTAAATGTTCATGATAATTATATATATTTTGAATTGTATATTATAAAAAGTTTATGATTTTTTTAAATGAATAATTAGAAAAGAAGAACTGAATTGAATTGATATTTTTAAATCAGAAAAATATTCGTTGTTATATTATGAATGAAGAAATCAAACCAAAATTTGATTGTTAAAACTCACTAAAAATAAAAATAGGAGTTGTAAGGGAAAATGTTATAGTTTGACGAGTCCATTTTAGCAAAAATATTTTACATTTGTGTTTCGATACCGTTTAAATGATTTTGTTGCATCAACTAAGAGATTAATTGACTTTTGTATTTTGATACCGATGTATTCATTAGTTAAAAAAATAAAATTTGTATAAATTTGTAAATCTGCAGAAATCAAATTATAGTTTTAAAGTATAATTAAATAAATTATAAAAATATAATATTATTTTGTTAAATCTCTTTGCTAATTATTAAATTTTCCTTCCTTTCCGCTAAGGATATTAATAATTTTTTATCGGGAAAATTGTATATAATGACAAATTATTTATTTAAATTAAATGTTATAACTACACTTGATTTAATTGTACATGTCATGTAGCAAATTATTTGTCCGTCGCTTCTCTCCCTCAAACTCTATGTCGCTCCCTCTCTCTGTCGCTTGCTTCTCTCGCTTTATACAATTAGAAATGTATAAATTGTATTTATGTTTGTATAAAGTGAGAGAAAATTGTATGTAGACATGCAAATACATATATCTTCGTCCTATATACTTATAATTATACTGTACAAATATTCCTCTGCCAAGTTCTTTTTTATCTTTCTCTCTTTCTCGCTTTATATAGATTATACAAAACACAATGTATAATTTATGTTTGTATAAAGCGAGAGAGAGTGTGATATTTGATATACAAACATTTTATTTCGATTCAATTGTATACAAATTCAAATTTTATACAAATATACAAATAGATAAAATTAAATGAAGAGGCTGTCAACGATTTATACAAATAGTCTGCCAGCGAAATCAAACAAATCCAGCGAATAGCCTAACTTCTTTTGTATATATGTATAGCGAAATAGTCTAACTTCTTTTGTATATATGTATAGCGAAATAGTCATAACATGTTTATAGAGCGCAATTATACAAACTATAACTATAACACATAAATATAAATTTTATATTTGCTATATGTGAAATTGTTCTTTTTCATTCTTAACACTTCAAAAATGATTAAATTTTGCCTGATATGATAGAAAAATTGTGACTAGTCTTGGTTGATTAGTCTGCCTTTTCTTGGCCTGATGTGAACATAATTAATTGAGTTGTGAAAATATTTAATTAAATATATGTTGCATGGCTTCTTCCATTGGTCATGAATGTTTAATTAAAATTAAAGTCTCCCTTTGATTGACAAATTATGAAGTTTCTTCAATAAATATTCAATTTTTTATTTGACATGTGATATATGATTAATGCACAATTTTTATTAGATAATTATGCAAATAATAATTAATTAATAATAAAAATAGAAAACTTTTTGACGAATGATTAACCAACTATTTTATTAATGCAGTAGATTTTGACACCAAGGTCATTTTGTTTCAAGTTTTAATATGCCACATTTTTTGTGTCAGTTAATGAGAAGGTTTTTTATGGAAAAATTATATATATAATTTATTTTATTATTATTTTTTAACATTCTTTATTAATTAAAAAAATTATAAAAATTTCTACTTTCTCTGATTTTCGGATATATTACTTTATCTGATATATCAGGACGTTATGTATTTAAAATTGAAATGCGAAGTATAAAGATATTCAGCAATGTTCTGAAATCGGAACGCGATGTATCAAACATTTTGGGATGTATCTGAATTCCACCAAATTTAAGAAATTTTTTCGTAAGTTGGAAAAGAATAGCAATAGTATTAGCTCTTAACATTATGTGATTTATATAAAATTGTCTTTTTATTTGTCACATAAAACGTTAATGACAAGAGTGACTTGATAGATCATATTATTGAAGTGAAATGGTTGAAATCCTCATGTCTTTAATTAAAAATTTTGAATTCAAACTTTTAGTAATGAATAAATATTTAGGTTATGTAATAAGTCAATTTAAATTTAGTCGGATGAATGGATATAAAAATGGGAAAGTTTCACATGTATCCACTTAAAAATAATTAATTACTCTCCATAGTTATAATTTGATAATTACAATTTGTAGCTACATGTTATATGGAGGAGAGAGGCGAGTGAGACTGGGAGAGAGAGGAGAGAGGCGAGAGAGAGGGGGGAAAAGAGTGGGAGAAAGGTGAATTGTATATGTATATTGGTTAGATAATTGTATATTATACATATTTATTTGTATATATGGCAAGAGAGATTGGGAGAGGGAGGAGAGAGGCGAACGAGATCGAGAATGGAGAAGAGGCGAGCGAGAGAGGGCAGAGAGTGGAAGAGAGGTGAATTGTATATGTATATAATTGTATATTATACATATATATTTGTATATAGGGCAAGTGAGATTGGAAGAGGGAGGAGAGAGGCGAGCGAGATTGGGAGAGGAGGAGAGAGGCAAGCGAGAGAGGGCAGAGAGTGGGAGAGAGGTGAATTGTATATGTATATAGGTTAAATAAATACATATGTATTTGTATATTCTGGCAAATTGTACATATGCAAACATGACTAATTATACAAATTCGAAGTCAGCCCACGTAATTAATGTATAATGCTAGTCGTGAGTGATAATTATAGCAAACTATAGCTATGATGAGTAATTAAATAGTATAAAATTATTTTATTGCGTAATTTTCCCTATAATTATTTAATTTGCATAGGTGGCCCTATTTTGAAGTGGTCTTTAATTTGTGCCCTCAAATCTAATGGTCTCTAATTTTTGCTCCTATTATTCATATAATAAAAAATTATGAAATGAAATATTGTATAGACTTCCCATATTTCTTTAATTTTGTACCCACTAAAACTTATCGACCTAATTATTTGTTCAGCATAAATTTATAGAGTTTTTACCTTTTGGTATAAGTTATACAAAAATTAAGTTATATGACATAAGTTAGGTAGTACTTTCAAGCTTCAAATTAAATGCTATATATTTCAAGTTTAAAGTTTAAACTAATGAACTAATTTGTTGAACAAACCCTAATTTTCAAAAAATAAATTAAAAAACGTACAAGCAAGTTCTTCGTTTCCTAATGTTTAGTTGGTCAAAATATTTGTTAGCGGAAACACTTCACGTTCCATCGAAAGAGAAAAACTAGTCTTTTCTCTTTACTTCATATTTAGATATTATTATTATTAATCTTTAAAACTCAAGAAATAATATTCTAACAAATGTGAATATTATTATTTTTCTTTTTTAATTGTGAAAAATGACTTTCTTCATAGTGGAGCGGAAATAGAATTCCTTTGTATTTATCTTAATTTACATATTACAATTTTAATTTATACTACATGTCATAATTTTAATAAAAAAATGTTGATGATAATGATGATAGTAATTAACATGTAAACTACTCATAATATGGCTCTTTATCCAAAAGCTAAACATAATCGTTGATATATATCTTTGTATTTATCAAATCAAATGCTATTTGAAAATTTTATTTTTACAAGTTGAAATTGGAAGTGCTTTTATAACATGCATACATTTTATTTTTGTTTATCTCATTTTTTTGTCAAGAGCATAATAGTATCCATAATATAAACGTTTATATAGTTTTGTTTATGAGGAGATTTATTTTCTCAACAGTTTAACTTTTCTTTTATATTAATTTTTCAAATGATATCAGTATTTTCAAAGGCTTAGCGTTTTATATAGTACGGGGCGAGGCGGAAGCCCCGAGACACGGGACGTAAGTCCCATGAATCTACGGGATGTAGTCTCATGTATATTCAATTATATAGTTTTATTACTAATTATCCTTTCAATGATTTTACAAATAATTTTTTATGAAAAAACTATAATATATAGAAATTATATTCTGATTTTATTTGAGATAAGTACTTTAATTTATAATAAAGAAAAAAATTATAATTACTATTTAAAAAATATTATTATACCAATAATAATAAAATATGACTATACAAGTATAAATAATCTAATATCTTAACTTTCTAATAATAAAAGAATCATATATATATATATATATATATATATATATATATATATATATATATATATATATATATATATATATACTATATAATTTATCCCCCCCCTCCCTAATAGAAAATAATCAATAAACTTAAAAGTATTATAGTATAAACATTACTCTTTCATGAATAAAAATAAAATTACTTTCAAATAGTTAAATAAAATATGACAGTTTTGAGACATATGAAAAAACCATGAAGACTAATGATGAGCGAAAAAGTTAATTTCGCTACATATTTTTAAGAGAAATTTACCTTCATCGTGTTAACAAATAGTAAATATGTGATACTATATTAGTTGTTTGAGTTACTCTCAATTTTGTTATCTTTATAGATTAAAAAGTTACGTATCATTCTTTTATTTAAGAATTATGAGGGTGAACAATGTCAATTAAAGATTTTAACACATAATTAGTGTAAAATATGTTAGGCGAGTCACGAGCGTTGGGCGTTGGCGTACTTAGGGCGTAAAATCGGGCGCTTAGGGCGTAAGTCATGTAGAACTAAGTCCCACACTTAAGTCTCGAGGTGTTTTTCTAGAGCCCCGCCCTAGGGCGAGTCCCAGAAAAGTCTTTTAAAACACTATATGATATTAATATATTTGATCATTTAATTTATCAGATTTGTGATTGTAAGTTTTCACATAAAATCATAATTACTTTCAAACCCTAACAATGAGTGGATTTGACTCTCCTGACCCTAATGCATTTATAATAAAAAAATCGATAATAAACTTATCATATATCCTAAATACGTTTTGAATTGAATACAATTTACTCTATTCTCTATAAGTGAATATGAAATAGCAAGTCATGCTACTAATAGTGAAATATTTTCTTTTAAAAAAGGTAAAGAGATGTATCCTCAAATCGGTAAACAAAAAGAAAAAAAAAGGTAAGGAGAAAAAATTACAACTGTTAATTCGAAGATAAAAATCGCATAATCATAGTGAATATGATTTGTAACATGTGGTTCATGAATATCGAAATGATATTTAAACACAAAAGAAATTTAATCATGCACTTTGGTGGTCGATTGATACAGTTATTGATGTATATTATTTTAAATAGTGATATGTATTAAAGAATACATTCTTTTTTGCTAATCTAGTACAATAATTGGTGATTTGTTATTTTAAATTGTGATATGTTTTAGTGTATATATTTTGTTGGATGACATAGTTATATTATTGGTAATCTAGATTTAAATTTATAGATGATTTGACTAACTTTTTTCGTGATATGTTAGTTTGAATATAAAAGCGATTGATTTACAATTGATGGTAAAGTTGATTTTGTTATATGTTCCAACACTACAATGCATGACACTATAATCTAATAAGTATATACAACTTTGTAGTATCATCAAGTTAATTGCATGGTGTACAGTGTGTTGCAATTTGGTAATAAAATATAACTGGTGAATTTGTTGGTTAAAAAATAATGGTGATTCGTTGATTAAAGTTGCGATATGTTATAGTGTATATATTTTAATGTATGATATGGTTAATTTTTTGGTGATATATTGATTTAGAACTATAAAATTGATTGAATTACAATTGAGATAAAGTTAATTTAAGTTATATATTACAAATCTTATAATACGTAATACCAATATCTAACAAAGTATGTATCAAAAATTTAGTATGATGGAATTAATTTATATAGTGTACAATATAAGTTTACATTAATATCAAATTCAGATTAATCTAAATCAATATTATCATAAAAATGAATCATACTAAATTATAACCAAATAAATTTGAAAAAAGAATCCTTATGTGATTATAAAATTTAATTTTGGTTATATATTTCAACCTACAATAAAGTTAAAAAATAGTTTTTATAAAAAAAAAAAGAGAAATTAAAAAAAAACAAAGAAAATATTTGATGAGAAGACGATGAATAAAAGACAAAATAATATTCCATGTTACCCTTATGTCCTAGGTCAAAAGTCTATTAAAATTAAAAAATTGGACTAAGAATCATAACATCAATTTCATAGGAAAGTGTGCCTAAGTAGGGCCCAATTAAAGGATAATGGTATAAATAACAAATTAATAATTTAAAATAATAGAGTAACTACGGTTTGATTTAATTGTGCTTCATAGTAAACGTTTGCCAAAGTTTGCCAGTCGCCTCTCTCCCAAAAATCTCGCTCGCCACTCTCCCATTCTCGCTCGCCACTCGCCCTCTGCTCGCCTCTCTCGCTTTATACACAGAAGTATATAAATTGTGTTTTTATTTTGTATAAAACGAGAGAAAATTGTATATACACATGCAAAAACATATATCTTCGTGCTATACACTTTATTATACAATTTACAAATATTTTACTCGATTCAATTGTAGACAAATGCAATTTATACAAATATTGCAGCCGAAAAAGGCCAACGAATTATACAATTGTGAATTATACAATGTGCAGTGAAATACAATTTTCTCTCGCTATACAACAGAAGTGTATAAATGTGTGTCTGTTTTTGTATAAAGCGAAGAGAAAACATATATCTTCTTCCTATACACTTATAATTATACAATATACAAATATTTTACTTCTATTCAATTTTATGCAAAGCAAATTTATACAGATATTGCAGCGAAATAGGCAACGAATTATACAATTGCGCATTATACAATTGCAGTAAAATAACCCAGCGAATTATACAATTGCAGCGAATAGGCCAGCGAATTATACAATGTAGCCAGTGAATCATACAATTGTATATGTATAGCGAGGCCAACGAATTATACAATTTAGGCCAACGAATTATACAATTGTATATGTATAACGAATTATACAGTTATATGTTTGCTATAGAGCGCAATTATGCAAACTTTGTTATAGCATACAAATATGAATTTTTTGTTTGCTATACGTGAAAGTTGCCCAAAATTAAATTATCATTTTCTAATTTTAATTTACAAAGAAAAAGGTACAAATATTTATTCATTTTTGACAAGAAAATTCCTTATCCAATGAAAACAGTGTAATTTCGGCTAGATAATTAGAATTCAAAATTGTTTGCATTGATTTTGATTCACATTACAAATGAAAAGTCAATGTTTTCCAGGTTTTATTTTTTGTAGTAATATTTAATTAAACATAAATGAATTATTATTATTTATTTATTTTTTTTAAAAAAAAAGAGAACAATAAATTTGTGATTCTTTTTACAATAAAATCGTGTATAGTGACCAAGCTAAAAAATAAACAAAGAAATGCCCATATATATATATATATATATATATATATATATATATAAATTTAAAATTTTCATTCAATACCCTTCAACATAAAATACCTTGGCTACTGAAATTGTTAGCATAAAAAATTACATAAATTAATATATTTAATAAATTATTACTGATTAGCAATACTTTTATATTACATTTATAGCAATACTATGTTAAATCTTCAATATATATTAAAAGTGAATTATGTATGCAATATATATGAATTATAATGGTTTTAATATATTATATTTGTTTAGTAAAAATTTGACACATTGTATTATAAGTGTAAAAATGTGTGACAAATAAATTACTATCATTAAAATTTGTATTATATGTGAATAAAAATTGTTCTTTGTAATATGAATTAAACTTGTATTATAAATGAATTAAAGAAAAAAATATTATTTTTATAAATGGTAAATATTTTTTATTATAGTATATTTATGTAAGTTTCCCAACTTAAAAATATGATATGTAACAACCCATTTAGTCAATTTGAGCACTAGAATTTTTTCTTTGATAAAATACTTTCGATAGATTTTAAATGGGTGTTTTGGACTATTCATAATTATAATTATGAAATTAGTGGGGTAGTTTAATAGTTAATTTAGTTAGAGGGTAAAGAGGATAACATTAAATCTTAGTGATCAGTTTTAGCATTTTATAATTGGTTTTGTAAAGCAATTAAGTTAAGAATTTATTTGGAGAAAAAGAAGAAATTTAAGAGGGAGGCGCACGGTGTAGAAGAAATCAAGAAGAGTAGTTATCAGAAAGAGCCGCCGAAAGTTCCTTCAAATTGGTACCGTACTTCTCTGCTAACTCAGAATTACTTTAATGTTGAAAGAATGCTCTACAATTATAATGGGTTAATTGGATAAATGTTGAGTAAAAACAAATTATAGCATAATGATCACTTGTAATAGGATATTGTTTGGTTAATATAGTATGGGTAGTTTCTCCTATATGCATGTTAGATTGTAAAGTTGTAGTTGTTATTAGGAATCAAAATTATTATTATAAAATAGGTAGGATGAATTATTATATATTTATATGATATTGAGGAGCAAAAGAAAGATAAAATTGGCTATTGAAGTAAATGTTAGTTGAAATATACAATTGATTAGAGTTGGTGTTAGGAGAGTGCTGATTGGTTGGAAAAATTAAAGTGAATGGTGAAACAATCATCCCTGCGCAGCAACTAGTGTTGTTTGCAATTGTTAATCAATTTAGACGTCAAATTTTATTAAGGTTCATGATTTCGCTAGCCTGCCACTGGTTTCGTAACCAGTGGCCTAATTTTAATATTATAATCCTATATGATATAATAAATAAAAGTTGACACATTGAGTTGAATATTTAAAATTAGGTTAATTGTATTATTTGAATACCATTAAAGTTATGATAATTCGAGGAATTAAGACTTACCCTTAGGTTTGAACTTTAGGAGATTGACTATACTATTAAGTAGGTGAGCTTTTTGGTCTAGGATGGGCATAGAATAATTTGAGAGTTTATAGACTCGTTAACTTACAAAGTATGCATATACACTTGATAGATTGGAAAGGTTTGGAGGCACTGAGGAAAGAGAATGTATTGAAGAAGTAGCTTGCTGACGTCGATTCTTCGGTGGAGGTAGGTTATGGTTTATGCTATTGATAGTAAACTCTTAATAGTGATTGATATGCATTGAATGATATTGTGAAATTTTCTATGTACTTGATTGTGTGGTTGTGTGGCTTGGTTGTGTGTTTTGTGATTGGTCTGAAATCTCGAGACGTGAATGTATAATCTAAAACCATCTCTATCGAAGTAATGCCTTGAATAAAGAAGGCTCGATGAAATATTTTAACGAAATAAAAAGTGGAATATTAAATGATAAATTAATGATATTATTGGATCGGAGTGTCACGTTCCGACACAGTATTCTTGGATCGAAGTGTCACGTTCCGACACGGTATTCTTGGATCGGAGTGTCACGTTCCGACACGGTATTCTTGGATCGGAGTGTCACGTTTCGACACGGTATTCTTGGATCGGAGTGTCACGTTCCGACACGATATTTTTGGATCGGAGTGTCACGTTCCGACACGATATTTTTGGATCGGAGTGTCACGTTCCGACACGGTATTATTGGATCGGAGTGTCACGTTCCGACACCGGTATATTAAAGGAAAAACATGTTGAATTAATGGAAGATACTCAATCCAAAAAGAACTCAACTCCCAAAATGGTTTGGTTGGAGGCATGAGTCCTCATGTGTGATCTTGATACCGTTGACTTAATACGTGGCTTACTTTAATATTGTTGACACTGTTCATGTTGTTTGTTGCTTACACATGTTAAGTGCTATAGTTGAGTTCATACTATTATTCTTGTATATTAGTTAATATTTTGGGTTGACCGATGATACTTACTCAGTACATGTTGCCTCGTACTGACCCTACTTGTTTCTTCTTTGTTTCCTTTTATGAAATGCACGAGTGTACCTATGACTTCTGATTTCCCTCAGCTCTAGCCAGCCTCCCGCATATCAAGTTTCAGGGTGAGCTATCCATTCAAGCCGTGTTGGGTTCTCTCGGTCATGACATGATGTCCTATACTTTTGGACACATACCATTTTATTTTTTTTCTTTGGTGTATTTGATATTCTTATACTTAGTATTGGAGATTAGATGTCCTTGATGTGATGACTTTCAGGTTGGAAAGATATTTAATTAGATTTAGCTTCCGCATTATCTGGTAAATATAATTTAAGGTTAAATTCGTTGGTTCACCCACCTAGTAGTTAAGTGTGGGTGCCACTCACAACTCGATTTGGGTCGTGACAGATAATCTTGTGTTGGTGAACTTTGATTTTGGGTAAAAATATTCAAGTCAAAAACTGAAGAATTAGACCGATTTGATATGAATTAGTGGTCAATTATGAGCAAAATACGAAGAACGTGATATTAAAATTTAAGTGCAAACGTATTCTTTTTTTTATTTTAATATTAATTTCTTATATATATTAAAAATGACAAATTTCATGCATAAGCGGTTGTACTCAGTGGCAGAGCATCTTGTACGAAAAGTTCATTCATACCTTTTCGACGAAAAATTCTATTATTTATACATGTTAAAATAATTTTATATGATATATATAGTAGATATGAAACGCACTTCGATTGCCTCTTGTATATTTCTACAGATTGAACCTCTTATTGAAAATCATGGTTCCACCTCTGGGACTTAGCTTGTACTACACTCAAACATATCGAATGAGGAAAGACTTTAAATATTACGTATTAATAAATAAAAATTTAATTGACTAAGTCATAAATATATATTCCGAATCATTCTATCTTTATTTATTTCAAATTGTTAGTATTATGTCAATTATGCAAACTTTGCTATGGTATAACAAATATAAATTTTTTGTTTGTTATGTCAATTATGCAAACTTTGCTAGGCATACAAATATGAATTTTTTGTTTGCTATATGTAAAAGTTGCCTAAAATTAAAATATCATTTCTAATTTTAATTACAAAGAAAAAGGTACAAATATTTATTAGTTTTGACAGAAAATTCCTTATCCAATGAAAACAGTGTAATTTCGGCTAGATAATTAGAATTTCTAAATGTTTGCATTGATTTTGATTCATATTTACAAATGAAAGTCAATGTTTTCCAGATTTTATTTTGTAGTAATATTAATTTAGATATAAATGAATTATTATGTTATTATATTTTAAAAAAGAGAGAACAATAAATTTGTGATTCTTTTTACAATAAATCGTGTATAGTGACCAAGCTAAAAATTAAACAGAGAAATGCCCTATATATATATACATATATAATTTAAAATTTTCATTCAATACCCTTCAACATAAAATACCTTTGGCTACTGAATTTGTAGCAAACTAAAAATATGATAATCTTGTGTTGGTGAACTTTAATTTATTGGTAAAAAATATTCATGTCAAATTGAAGAATTAGACCAATTTGATATGAATTTAGTGCTCAATTTGAGCAAAATTATGTGAAGACACGTGATATTAAATTGTATAGCAACTATTTTTATTTTTAACATTCAATTTTTTAATGTGACATTAAAAATGACATAAAGTTTCATGTGTAATGCGGTTGTACTCAGGGCAGAGCCACCTTGTACGGAGGAGGTTCATCCATACCCCCTTCGACGAAAAAATTATATTATTTAAACATTATTAAAATAATCTTATATGTATATATAGTAGATGTGAAACCCCTTCGACTACTTCATATGTATATTTCTACAGATTTTGAACCCCTTATTGAAAATTACGGCTCCGCCCTGACACTTGTACTACACTCACACATATCAATGAGAAGAGAATTTAAAAATTATACGTATTAATAAATCTAAAAATTATATTATTTATACATGTGAAAATAAGTATTATGTTATACTATAGTAGATGTGAAACCCCTTCGACTACTTCATGTGTAATTTCTACAGATTTTAAACCCTTACTTGAAAGTACGGTTTCGCCTTCTGACACTTGACTACACGCACAACATATCAATGTAAGGAAAAAGAATTTAAAATATTACATATTAATAAATTTAAAAAATTCAATTGACTAAGTCATAAATATATATTCCAAAACTCAACCTAATCAATCTTGATAGGTATCTTTCCATCAAATCAAATACATTTCTAATAAGTCTATTTAGGGGTCCGGCTATTTGAAAAATTTTACTTGTATCAACCGACTTAAATATGCTTTACATTGTATGTGTATTTATCAATTTTAATTATTTTAAAAAAAAAATGTTTTTAAATAATTTTAATTCAAATTTTCATCTGACATTAAATTATAAATTTTAATAATATATATATATTATTACATATAAAAATAACTTATTACAACCTTTGGAATATATTCTACTTTTAAAATTTTGGTTCAAATGAATCGATATATATAACCGAAATTAAAGTTACATTGAATCCTACATTGCACATACCGTCGAAGGTTGTCTTTAGTCAAGCTCTATTATAATACTTAATTATATTACGTCTTATGAATAATTTGAATTAAAGACTTAAGCAGTAGATATAATATAACGTTTTTTAGTTCAGATCAGTTCTATCTATTTATTTATAAAATACTTAGAAAATTATGTAAATTAAATATTAAATTCTTATATATAACGATTATTCTTTTAAGTTCGATTCTTTGTATTTTGTGTTTTCACCTTTAATTCTTCCTCTTGTTGTCTCTCCTTTTGGTACTTTGTAATATTTTTTTATTTTTGTTCTGGTATTTTGTATTTCCACATTTTCGTATGCTTCATATTTTCACCCTTTTTTTGTATTTACAAGTTTTTGAGGTACATGATTTTGAATATAATTGATGAAGTAATCTTATTATTGTAATTAGTCAATTCCTCTTTCATCCGCTCTCTTATTTATTATTTTTATATTTTTGAAGGTGTCATGGTGATTGCATTTGTTTGATCATTACAACAAAAGATATTTTAATCGACAAGAAAACTACTTAAATTGAGAAAGATTTATTAAACTATTAGAATATAGAAAAATACTAGCATAGTAAATTTCTTTTTTAAATTATTTTATCTAAGCACGACATTCACTACTAGTTGACATCAGAGTAACATAAATTAGAAATTGGCACCATGCATCTACATATAATTATTCATACAAGGAAGACGACATTTTAGTCCCTATGTTAAGGCGCTAATTTTTTATTTTAGTCTTTGTGTTATTTAACTTAGCACTATTAAGCCTTTATTATATCAAGCTGAGTGAGTTAATCCTTCAAACTACATACGAATAAATTAACAGAGAGTTCACTTGCTTAAAGGGGTTATTCGATATTTTAAAGTAATTGCTTGATGAAAACAGAAAACTTTTTTTAAAAAATCATTCGTTGCAAATTTATTCGGTCGTCGGTGTGAGAGGGAGGGTTGAAGTGCCTATAAGTTGTTTTGAAATTGTAGCGTCAAATCATGGGCCTTGTTCTTTCTAGATGAGATAGGGGAAGCACTTAGCTTGTTCTTTCACAGAGAGAAAAATTGAAAATGAAATATCCGACTACCCCTTTAGCAGTACATCTGTTTAAATTTTTTTGAATCTCGTAAGTTGAAGGAACTAAATCACTACTTCATATAATTGAAGATTAATAATGCTAAATTACAATAACACGGGCAAAATAAAAATATAATCTTAACACAAAGGACTAAAAATAACCGCTTTCCCTTATGTCAATCAATTCGGGCTATAATTGACCAGAAAACAAATATTAAATCGTATCCTTTGACACGTGCGCTTTTATCAATTTCATTATTTACTGTAAAAGTTTTATGAATTACACTCAAATTTTAATTATACTCAGCATCTTTTATATATATATATATTATTTATAATATATTTATATATATATATATTATATATATATATAATATGCCAATTACATGATATAGTATTATGTCAATATATTTCATTTATTGGATCATGCAGCTGTCTGTTGACGTCAAGGAACCCAAATTCTTGGTGAATTCTATAAAAGGAGTTTTACTATTAGTATAATATATTATTAAAGAACTAATATTTATAGTTCCTCCATTTAAAGAAATAGGCAAAAAAAAAAAAAAAAAAAAGATGGAAAGTAATTTGAGAAATAAATCAGCTCCAAAATTGGAAAGGAAATATGTGGAAAGAAATAGAAGGAATCATTTGAAGAATTTATGTAATCAACTTCATTCCATGCTCCCTACTTATGCCTCTAATTCTAAGGTTAGTTATATAAAGTTTTTAGTATTGAACTTATTATGTTTTTGCAAAGTTACGAAATTCTGAATTCATAAATTTAAAAGTTCAATGAATTTTAGGATGAAAATATAAAGACGAACCTAAAATTTTGATTTGTATTTGTGCTAAAGGAGATCATTATATTCTTTCATTACTATCCAACTCCTATATATGAGTGAGATCGCGCATGTAGGGGGCAGATGTAGCCTTCCGGTTTAGGGTTCATCTGAATCTATAAGTTTTTTAAAATTATGAATTTGAAATTTTGAATTCATAAATTCAAAAGTTCGACAAATTTTATAATGAAAATATAAAGATGAAACCCTAAAATTTTGATTTGTATTTGTGCTAAAGGAGATCATTATATTCTTTCACTACTATCCAACTCTTATATATGAGTGAAATCGCGCATGTAGGGGCAGATGTATCCTTCCGGTTTAGGGTTCATCTGAATCCATTAGTTTTTTTAAAGTTACGAGTTTGAAATTCTGAATTCATAAATTCAAAAGTTCAACAAATTTTATGATGAAAATATAAAGATGAAACCATAAAATTAATAATTTGTATTTGTGCAAAAGGAGATCATTATATTCTTTCACTACTATCCAACTCTTATTTATGAGTGAAATCGCTCATGTAGGGGCAGATGTAGCCTTTCGGTTTAGGGTTCATCTGAATCCATAAGTTTCGACACAAAATATATCTATATATGTAATATAAAGATATCACCATTCTTCCATCATTTTTGTGAGTGATATAATATTGCATGTGTCATGTGTGGGCGAAAATATTAATTAGGTTTCATCTGAACACATAACTTTTGACGTTCATATAAGTGTGTATATGCACATATCTTTCTTCTAATACATCATTTACAATTTTGTTGTTGAAGAAAGCAATTACAATGCCTGGTCAAATAGATGCAGCACTGAATTACCTAGAAACCTTGAATATAAATTTGGAGAAGAACAAGAAGCACTTGGAAGAATTGAAAATGGGCCTAAAGAGGGCCCAATCATTCAATACAACTAATGAGCCCGGCCCAACAACAAAGTCAACACCTCAGATTGAATTCAATGAAATGGGCCCAAACATTGTTGTGGTTTCAATACTTGGCCTTAATAATATAGCCACTTTTAATAACATCATTCGATTATGCCATGAGGAAGGTGTTGAAGTTATGACTACAAGCTTTCAACTCAATGGAAACTCTACTTTGTTGATTTCTCATGAAACTAAGGTAGGTATACGTAAAATAGTGCTCCTCCTGTCTTAATTTATGTGGCAGAGTTGAAACTTTGAAAGTAGATCAACATTTCTTTGATCGAACTTTTTTTAAAAATATATATTACTTTTTACGTAGTTTTCAAAAATCTTAAAACTTCTATATCGAAATTCACTGTAAAATTTTACAAGATTGAATCTCAAAATTTCAACCCGTGTGCCACACAAAATTAGATAGGAGTTGTTATATTAGTTAGCTTTCTCAACTTGTTGTATTTCAAACTCAAGCTATATTTATCGAACTCACATTTAACATTTGATTTATTAATTAGGTGCAAATCAATCGAAGTTCAACAATGGAATTTAGAGCAACAACTTTGTGTGATAAGATGAAGGAGTTGATTTATGGACCATCTTGCAATAATAATATGGAATTAAATTATTTCTGGGACATAGCTGAATCTGAATGGTTAGGATTTGATTCATTGGAGTTATTACCAACATTAAGTCAAAATCCAAACATGCCTAACAATTACATGTAAAATGTTTTCATTGGACATGAAAATAATTGATCTAATATGTTTCATGAACATGAGTGTTTGTTGTTGCCAATCAGCTCCGGTCCTTCAATTTTTGGATTAGAATAAAACAGTTTTAGCTTACTTCTATTTCAACTATCAATTTAGCACTCTTTATAAATGTTGTTAAAGTGTGTAACGATATTAGATCTAGTAACATTTAATTAATATTGGTACAGATTTTAACACTCTTTATGATTATGTGCACATATGTTGCCGCTAAAAGTTATTTTTGCTATATGTAAGAAGACAATCCATATATAATGTTATTTTATATATAGTTATTGTTTTTTTCCTTTTGTAACTCCATATATTTTGGTAACTCTATTTATAATGTTACACTTTGTTTGGATGCTTGTTGCGTACTAGGGTTGTGTATCGGTCGGTTCGGTTCGATTTTGAAGTTTATCGGGTTGGTTTATTGGTTATCGCTAAACCGTTATAGAACCATTAAGATTTTGGCTTATCGTTTATTGGTTTATCGGTTTTTGATTGTTATCGGTTCGGTTAACGGTTTAACCGTTAAGATTTGACACAAAAGAAAAAACATTAAAAATCACTTAGAAACAAGGTGATAAACCAAATAAACTATGCACTTGAGTTCACAAGTTACTTCTTGTTCAAAAGCAAACACTTTTACGTTGTAGAATAACCAAGTGTTTCAGACCACCAAAAATAAAAGTAGGAAATTAAATTCTAAGTCGAGGACTTTATACAAAATGGTATAAATATAATTATTTAATTTACTATCGGGTAATCGGTTAACCCGTTAAGAAAAAACTTCAAACCGTTAAGAACCAATAACCTGATAACAAAAAAAATCAAAACCATTATCAAAACCACTAAACCAATAACCCAATACCACTACAACAAAAATAACTTTTAGCGGCATTAAATATTGACACTAATAAAGAGTGCTAATGTCTTTACCGGCATTAGTTAAGTGCCATTAGAACCAATGTCACTAAAGGCTTTAGGATCATATACAAAGAGTGACAATTGCCGCTAAAAATACATATTTACCGGCAATTAAGAATCAAATGCCGCTAATGGTTATTTTTGTTGCAGTGTACTATAAATCAATAACTTTTTATCGGTTTCGGTTCGATTTTGAACAACCCTATTGCGTACTATTTCATAATGTATCGTATTATATTGTATTGTACGTACTATATCATTTTAATAAATACAGTGTTTAGATAAATTGTATCATTCTCTATCCATAAACTGCATGCTCTAAGACTTTCTTATCATATTTTAATTTATGTGAGACACTTTTTCAGATAGTTTATTTTTTTTAAAAAAAAATATTATCTTTATACTATTCCTTTATATTAAATCACAAATTTTAACTATTTTATCTCTTTTATTAAATAGGCATATCCAATTGGACACTACTACATAAGTTTGAATATTTTGTTTAGCCCACTTTAGGCAAAATCTCACATTGGATAGGGAATTAATTTCCTTTAGTCTAAAAGCTAGTCTTTATAATTGTACCTTTTGTTTTCCTATAACTCGATTTGTCGATTTACATAAATTGAATCGAAGAAATAATAAATTTAATCGTTATACCCTTTTGTGGAGAAATTTCTTAGGGAATTTCTCATGTTATGTTTCAATCAAACAATCAAATCAATTTGAAAAAATGTGCACGAGTCAATAATGACTTGACCCAGTCGAAACTTTCGTCGAATTTTTTCGTTTCAAATTAATTATCATTTTATTAACGGAATTATTAAAATATGAAATTCTTTTTTTCTAAAGTTAACTCTAAAAGATTATATTTGGTAATAAAATATTAAATTTAAAAAATATTTTTCACTCTAAATTATTTTCAAAAAATTAAATATAATAATAAATTTGAGACGAATGAAATAAAATAAATGAATTCTTATATAATTTTAGTTCAAATGTGAAAATGAAAACAGAAGAAAAAAATAGAGCCCACTCATCAAGTAGAAAGTGACCCAAATGAAAAGACATGTGTCATTTTAATTCGGAGTATTTAAGATATTTTTCCTATTTTTATTCCTCATTTCGTTTAATATATTAACTTATAAATTAATTATTTAAATGCTTTTAAAATTTATATTTCACGTTAGTAAGGAGATTAACAAAACAGAGTTATGTTAATGTTGAGGAATTTTATATACATATTATTTTAGAAAATTTGATAAATATTAATTACTCTGCGTTTCAAAAAATTGATTTATTTTCTTTTTTATTCTATCTCAAAAAAATGATTTTTTTCTTTTTTTTAATGATATTTTAATTTTAATTTTTTTCGTGGTATGTTTAAGATCACAAAATCAAAAGATAATTTTATACATTTGATCTAACTTTATTTTAAGATCACAAAATTTAAAAGTCTTCTATATAATCTTACATTCCTTATCAAGTCAAATCAAATTATTTTTTATAAAACGAGTGGAATATTAAATTTTGATTCTCATCATCTAGAACATAAGAATTTTTTTTATTTTTTTTGGGAAACCGTGTTTCAACAGTCAATTTCAAGTCATAAAACGGCCAGGTTTTTTCACATTGGCACAATTAGTTTTTTTAAATTTTATTTATATATATATATATATATATATATATATAATAAAATAAAAATTGGATCGCGAATTACAGAGTTCATTCAAAGATAGGGCTTTCAAAATAATTTTTTTTAATAAACTCAAACTCGAGACCTCTGGTAAAAGCAAATAATTTCATTACTATACCACAATCTATGCTGATTTAATATATATTTTTTATTCTCTCGCCAAAAGTATTATTATTATAAAACATTATTTCAATTATCGTATTTTTCTTTTATTATTATTCATTATTATAATTTCTTTATATTTAATTCTGATATATTTTACTTAAGCTGAAATTCTATCAAAAATAACTTCTTTATCATATAACAGGAATAAAATTGTGTACACTCAGATTGAATAAATTATTTTCGTAATAATAATAAAAATAAAACTTAATATTATTAAGAAATAAAAATATCTTTAATCCACTTTTTTTTCTTTTTTTTTTGGCTTCTTGTGGTTGACCTAGAGAAGAAAAAACAGTGACTTTGGTGTAGAGTCTATAAAAAGAGTTTAGTTTTATAAACAATATTATATTATTTTCAAGTGGCATACTTTTCTTAGAACTTAAAAGCAATTCATTTACAGATTTGCCCTTTCCTTAAATAAAGTTGAAAGAAAAAACAACAAAGAAATAGTTTCTAAAAATGGAAGGTTGCCGGAGGTCAAGTTCAGCTCCGGCGGGGGCAAAATTGGAAAGAAAAGATGTTGACAAAAATAGAAGAAATTATATGAAGAATCTATGTAATCAACTTTATTCACTGATCCCTTCTACTTATCTCTCTCAGGTTCGCGTTTTCTCCTCCTCCTCATCCATTACAGTTTGTCGTACAGATTAATAAGTCTTCTTTATTGACTTACATTTCACGTCATGTCAAATCAGACAAACGAATTGAAACAGAGAATTACAAGTCGTTGACTCATAACTACTAGTACCATTTTGTTACTTTTATACGTAAACTTATAGCCTTATACCAGCATTAAAAGTACTGAATTCAGATGACTTTAGTTTCTACAAGTGAAAGAATAATGAACTAGGTTGAACCCGCGAAATAATAATTTTTATTGAATATATTGCAGGAAACAATGGGATTGCAAGAAAAAATAGATGCAGCAATAAATTATATAAAACATTCTGAAATGAAATTGGAAAAAAACAAGATATATTTGGAAGAATTAAGTAGGATGAGTAGTAGAAAGAGGCCCAAATCATCAAATTCAACTAATGGGCCTAGCCCAACTACAGAGTCATCATCAACTCAGATCCAATTTCATGAAATGGGCCCAAATATGGTGGTTGTTTTAATATGTGGCCTTCATAATATAGCCACTTTTAATAACATCATTCGATTGTGCCATAATGAAGGTGTTGAAGTTCTGTATACAAACTTTACACTAAATGGAAACTCTATGCTGCAAATTTCACATGAAACTAAGGTATGATTTTTGTATTCTTCGAAAAATAAGTTATATTTCGATATTTAATCGTCAATATATTTCGTTAGGATAACATAGTTTTCTCAAACTCTTCATTATGATCGTATTAATCAATATTTAAATATTATTATATTTAATACTCAAACAATTACTCCGATGAATCGTGATAAATCTTGTTTTCAAAAAGAATATTTCATAGTTCAACAAGACACTAGAAAATAAATCATTTTTAAACTTGTTTTTAAAAACTGGCTTCTATCGTACCAAACACATCATAAATGACATTTCTCCTTTGTTGTTTGGTCGATCCATAACTTGAGGCTTATGAATTTTTGATTTTAGCACTCTTTATTTAGTTTAAAATTAGTAATTCATAAATATAATTGAATTTCTTATGTCTAAGATTAGAAAAATGCATGACATTTAGTCACTTTTTTTTTCATTGTAGATCAACATGAGTTCAACAATGGAATGTAGAGCTGCAAATTTATGTGATAAGCTGAAGGAATTAATTTATGGAAAATCACATGACTATGAAAAGGAATCTCAATTATATTTATGGGACTATATAGTTGAATCTGAATTATTAGGATTTTATGATGTCGAATCAACAAGTCAAAATTCAAATATGTTTGTTTAATTTATCTTAATATTTCATTATAACAATTCAAATTTATACATATTAATATCTTTATTTTAAATTAAATTAATATCAAATCTTTTTTTTATTGTTCAAAATATGAATCATGATAGTAAAGGAAAAATTACATAAATTGGTACATTTTAATAAATAATTACTTATTTTAGCAATATTTTTTATTTATTACCATTTATAGCAATCTTATGTAAAATCTACAATATAAATTAAAAGTGTTTTATGTATGCAATATATATAAATTAAAAATGAATTATGTATGTAATATATATGAATTATAATTATTTTTTGAAATATTATGTTTGTTTGATAAAAATTTAACACATTGTATTATAAATGTATTAAAATGTGTGAAAAATGTATTATCCATAATTAAAACTTGTATTATATATGAATAATAAATTACTTTTTGTAATATGTATTAAACTTGTATTATAAATAAAAACTGATCAAGTAAAAAAAATATTATTACTATAAATGGTAAATATTTTTTTATTACAATACATTTATGTAAATTCTCCATAGTAAAATAGGAGAAAGTATATATCCGTGTATTATTATTATTATTATGATTTATTGAGAGACAATCTTAATGAATTATTGATTTATCAATTAATTCGTAATATATTTTTACAAAACAATGTTGAATTTATTTGTTAAATTTTTTTTTTTATAATCTTGATGAAATATCAAGAAATATAGAGGCATTGAATGCGCAAAAATAATTAAAACTAATATTTGTGCTAAAATCTCCACCTCAATTTATTATTGGCAACGTACAGCGCTAAATACACTATTAACAAAGTGTATCAGAGACTCTAATTTATTGCCTTTCGTACTCGTTAATTAACCTAATTCATTTTGACTCGTTCGTTAATTAATTCAATTTAAAAAAATATATATATATTATGAAATATAGAGGCATTTGAATGCACAATGACAATTGCAATTAATCATCGTGCCAGAATATCAACCACATTTTATTATTGGCAACGTACAGCGCTGTACACACTATTATACAAAAGTGTACCAGAGACTCTAATTTATTGCCTTTTTAATAAATAATAATAATAATTACATCAATTTAACTAAATAGGCTCAGAAAATAAGAATTGAGATTTAATCAATAAGCTTATATAATTAAGCTTTCTTAGTTTGATGGTATAAAATTTCAATCATCAATGCCTTGAATCACAAAAAAAAAAATTGAATATAATTTTAAAGTATCAGGAAAAATAAAATCTTTTCTCATACACAGCATTTGGCGTACTGTGTCAGAAGGTGTCCTAAGATTTTATAATTTCATCATATACTTATCGAAGAAAAGTGAGATCTGAAAAGGATAAAATAAACGTGAAAAGAAAAAGAGAATGAATCAGAAAGAACGTAGCGAATAAGGATATATTTTTGGATCATTTGAACAAAAAATCGATCATCAATTCTCCTTATATTCATCATTTTCATTCAATAGTTGGAAAAAAATACAAAAAATTCAGAGAAAGAAGAAAAATTGAGATCGGCGCAGTGTAAATGAGTTGAGTACAGTAATGTACAGAATTGAGGTATTTATAGGAGGAGAAGAGGAATATGGAGCCCTAATTAGATTAAGGCCCATCTTATTTGATGGTTTGGCCCAATTACTCCTACCAAGTCCAAAAGCCCAATTTGTTTTATTTGTTTCACTTTATATTTATTTTAGCTTATTTGATTGATTTTTGAATTTCAATAATAACATATCGCGTAGATCTAGGTGATTTTTCGATAGATTCTCGGCTCATGAAAAATAAAGGAAATATTAGAAGAAATTTGACAAATTTGAAGTACTATATCTCATGAAAAATAATTTAAACTAAAAATAGTTATATTATAATATAAAAGTTATTAACAATATAAATTTAAGATCCCATTTGATTTTCGCTTTAGGCCATTAAAATGCTTGAACCGCACCTGCTTTTTCTCAAGGCATTTTTGGGACAATATATAGTGATAGAATAAAAAATATTATTAAAGGTATTTAAAATTTACTATATACATATACTTCTTGGTAGGAATCTTCTTCTTGTTATTCTATTATTGGGTTATGTCAATCCACACGAAGTGACCTAAAACACAATATTCAACACTCAAATAATCATTTAGATGGTAGAAATAGTTATAGTTGACAGTATTAATATACTGATTAATAATAGTGATAATTGACGATATAATTAAATTATGAATTTATTTTTGTGATTACGGAGTTTATTGATTACTGATATTTGTGATAGTTAGCAATATTGGTGCTAGATGTGGTACTTGACACTAGAATCAAAATTAAATTCCAAATAGCGATATAAGTATTAGTAATTACATTATGAATTTATTTTTGTGATCACGGAGTTGATTGATGTGATAATGATATTTGTGATGCATGTAAAGATCGACAATACAATGATGTGTTTTCTTGTCCAATCTTTGTAATATTTTTTATACCAAATCTATTTGCCTAAGTCAATGGATATATGGGACTTGAAATCCTAAATTAGCATTGCTTTTACATAGAATCTAAGTAGTTGTTAGGATATTACTAATTATGTAATATTTGAATAAATAAAAAGTATTTAAAAGGTGATTGAGAAAGAGTATTTGAAAGTATTTAAAAAATTCTAGGCCTTTAGTGACTAGGGGATTTTGAATTTTTCCTCTTTAATTAATTTTTACTTAATTAGATTTAAAATTAAAAGAAATCATAATAGATACTCTATTAAATAATACAATAAAACATTTCTATTAAATGTTTAACATCAAACAATATGCCAATAAGGTTTTACATTTTTGTCTTCTTGATGAAGAATTGGAGTGTTTCTTCAAGAGCATATTTGTGAAATAAATATTCTAATTGTAGTATATTTTGAGTTGATATTTTAAAAGTAAAAAAAAAAAGAATGAAAATTAACTGAACCGTACCAATGTCGAAGAAAAACTAATATGATTAGGATGATTTGCAAAAATCATAATTTGATTATATATTATAAAATAACTGAAAAATTGGGACGATATAATTTTAAAAAATAACCAACCGAACCGTACGATTGATATCCTAGTTAGGTGTCACGACCTAGACCATCGTGATTGACAACCACAGTAATTCTTCGGTGGGAGAACCGTTACTACAATTCAACCAAAAAAAATAACGAACATTAAAATATATAAAGATACGGAAGCAGGTTTAAATGACAATAAAAAATGGAGTCCTCATAAACTCCAAAGGTTCAACTAAAACAACGAACCATAACCAATGGGGAAATTCAACTCCTAGAACCTGAAAGTCATTGTACCAAAATTCTAACAGTTCACAAGTCTAATGAATAGGGATACAATCCTGAAAGCTAAAACATAACAATATCTAAAGAGTTAGTCTAAGTTCAAAAAGAGTGGACTTAATTAAGAGAGATTCACGGCAGCATGAAAGAATTGGCTCACCATTAAATTCGGACACGCTCAAAAGTCACCTAACTGAGGTATGTCAATAGTCGCCTCAAGATGTCATGTACTCAAGAAAGAAAGATCAGTGCAGTACCATTACACAATCACAATGTACTGGTAGGATCACATGGCTATCCCGGTAAGCACAATATTTTTAGAATCACAACAAGGTAAACATGAAATGTAGAGAATATATATGCACATTGGTTATCATTTTAATTAGAGCAACATACAATCTTCCAATATCAATCATCATTAGATATAAACTAATTATCACAAGTAGATACACAACATAGTTCAATAGTCCCCTCACGGAATCCAAATCAATTATCCTCTCATGGAACTCATATCCAAACTGTTAGTGTATCGAAACATGGTATTTGATCCCAAATAGTGTGTCGGAACATGACACCCGTTTCAATATGTATGTCTATACATGACATCTGATGTCAGTTAGTGTGTTACAACGTATAACACTCAATCCATTCAACAAAACACAATCACAATTACAATATATATTCTCATAATCATACAATCAATTGTTGATTCATGGCACAGAAACATTCATTCAAACTCATTTGCATTAGGTGTGATCAATAGTGCAACATTCACATACACACATGTATTACAATGAAGCAATTGCTAACATTCACCACACAAATAAGAAATCAAACCATCACCTACCTCGAATCCCCTAAGACAATTGAATCTTTCCTTCCGGATTCTTCCCGCTTGTTCTAGGTCTAAAAACAATTAATATACGCAAGAATCAATAAATGATTTCTAATTATCCGAATTATAATCAACACGTTCAATCGTAGGACAAACCTATGATCACAATATCCAAATTAGGATTTTTCCCACCATCCAAAACACTCCTCCAACAATAATTACCTATGAATTTACATTCTACGGATCGAGAAACGGATTCGAAAAGTAAAAATCTTACCTTTAGCCTCAATTATGGTAAAAAAAAACTATCAATAAGTCGCCCTGATTTGTCTCCTAACTCTTAAGAACGAAGTTTGCAGAATAATGACGTTTTGAGGTTTATTTCTGATCGACTTAATTCGCGAATCAAGACTGGACCGCTATTGCGGCTCCCATCCTGCCACAGCAGCCCCACCTTGACGGGAATAATATTGCCACAACGGCGTACACGGAACCAGTGAGTCGAATTAAGAGTCTCAAACTCCTATTTCACAACACACCTTCAACCCATAACACTCAGAAACAATAACCCGTTTGCTATGAGATCGGTTCGAGAGTTCTACTCGCCTCAATTTAATTTCATAAAATCGTACGGATTCCTTAACGACTTAGCAATCCATTCATGCGATCAAATTCATAATTAGATCTCTCGTTTGTTACCAAATTTCTTAGACCTTACTGACTCTGATTTCATCCAAATCTAAACTAAGCTAGAAATTCTCAAGTTACTATGCAAAAGTTTTTCGACTTAAAATTTTTCCCCATTAACTTTTCTACAATAACGAAAGCAGATTGTTACAATAGAATGACTCAAAGAATTTAATGGCCTAAAGACAATATATTAAGAGGCCCTTCAATAACTTCTTTCATTATCCATAAAATGATGAGTCACAAAAGGATTCCACTTGACTTTTATCAAATAGAGAAATCGTAATACCTAAACTATGGGGGGAGATATTATAAAATTATATCGAATTTTGCCTTTAATCGAGCCTTTCTATTTTGACAATATATAGTTAGTTTTGAATTTCAAAATAATAAATAATAAAAATAAAATTAAATAATAATTATTTTAATAATTTATTAAAATATAATTTTATCTATTGCAGAGTCTTTCCGTCAATTAACAAGAAATTCTTTAAGAACTTGCCGTGTTCAAAATGCAAAATATACAATGACTGGACCATTTAGGGGTTGAAAAATTCTAAGTAGTACAACGCCGGAGTGCTGAGCTTTTACACTTTAGTTTTTATTTGTTCAATATTATTATAAATTTTTATTTGTTGATTTTGATATATTAAATTCAATTAAATTATTTTTTATTTTATCTTAAAATATTTATTATTTATTTTTAGAAATATTTTTTAAAACCTAATAATATATATATCAAGCTGATAAATATCAATATGACAATATCATCATATGTGCATTTTTCTTTACAAATTAAATCTTCACTGACAGTAAAAAAATATAAAAAAGCCAACAAGTGAACCATGTGCTTGTATTAGTACCCTCATCCCCTCCCAAAAATAAAAAGAAGACTAAAAACTTGTAAAGAATAAATAAAATTTTGAATAAATTATTATATATTATTATAGAGAAAATGCACAAGTACCCGTTCGAAATTTTAGAGACACATTTATATTATATTAAGGTCCTATTACCCCCTAAACTTAATTTATAAATAATTTTTTACCCCTTTTCGGCGTATGTGGCACTATCTTGTGGGCCCAGCTCGTGTTCACATTTTTTTTCAAGCTAGTGTCATGTAGGCCGAAAAGGGATAGAAAATTATTTATAAAATAAGTTCAGAGGTAATAGGACCTTAGTATAGTATAAGTGTGTCTCTGGGATTTCGGATATAAATTGGGAGGGAACTTAAGCATTTTACCATTATTATATATAAACATATTTTTTTATAATACACATGACGATTCTAATTTGACTACTATACAACATATATATGACGTTTAAATATACTTCTTCTTTAAATTATAAAAAATAAAAAAACATGATGCATGCTTTGGAGAAATCTATAAAAGGTAGACTTAGAAAAAAAAATCTTAAAAATTATACGCAAAAGGTAAAATGAAAAGTAACCTAAAGTCTAAATTAGGTCCAAAATTGGAAAGAAAAGATGTGGAGAAAAATAGAAGAAATTATATGAAGAATCTATGTAATCAACTTTATTCATTGATCCCTTCAACTAATGCCTCTACCTCAAGCTCTAAGGTTGGTTATACAATTTTTTTTGTAGTTCATCTTATATTTTATATATTTCGCGATTCTGAATTCATAAATTTTGAACGTACAATGTAACGGATTAAGTAATGCATGCATGTGTAACACATAGACGATGTACAATTGTTTAAATTTTTGTATTTATTTTGAAAAAGTCATAAACTTCAAATACCTGAATACGCGTTTGCATGCATGCTTGTATATTTCTTTGAGCTAATACATTATTTACAATTTTGAGTGTTACAGGAGACAATGGCAGTGCCAGATCAAATAGATGCAGCAATTAATTACATAGAAAGTTTGAAAATGAATTTGGAGAAGAACAAGAAATCAACCCCTCAAATTGAATTCCATGAAATGGGACCAAAAAATGTGGTGGTTTTAATAATTGGCTTAGATAATATAGCCACTTTTAATAATATCATTAGATTATGCTATGTGGAAGGTGTTGAAGTTGTGTCTACAAGATTTGAACTCAATGGAAACTCTACACTACAAATTTCTCATGAAACTAAGGTAATGTTTCTAATTTCTTTAGGGTATATATGTTTCGTTGGAACATAGAAGAGGGTCGATCAGAAGGTAAACACAATTCTTATTTTCTTTCTCGAAAACCTAAATATCGAAAACCTAAATATGAATGAGGGCCATGACATGCATGTCTAAACTTATATTGAAGCATCTTTCTTCATCGACTATTGTAGAAGAACTTTTAGTTAAAGGAGAAAAGAGCTAGCTAGGTCAACCAATAATGTGTGTTTGTTTGGGCAATTTGGGGAGTAAAGTACCAAGTCTTTTATTTGATATATGGAGGAAAGTCCCTTCGAATAGGGTATACACGATCGGATTGGTTCGGATTTTTCAAATATTAAAATAAATTATTTGTGTTGGATTTTTAAATTTATAAACTAAACCAATAAAATTTGAATTTTTCAACCTCGGTTTTTTTTGAATTATTGTCGATCATACTTAGTGTTGAATTGATTTCTTTTTTGCATTAGCATTAATTTGATTTGATTTAAGCTTTATTATAAATACCAACATATATGGACTATAATTTTTACTGGACCATTAAGAATTCTAAGTTTTAAACTTGAAATAATATATTAAAAGATAAAAACTATGAAAAAGTATAACACATATTTAAAAATTATATCAAAGTAAATAGTGTTGGGTTTTATTTGCCCTGATTTCTTACCATAAATAGGTTTTCCTTTTAGGAAAAGGTTTTGGATTGACTAGTCCTTTTCTGGTAGGAAAAGGTTTAGGACTCTATAAATAGAGGCATGTTCCTTCTAACTTAATCAGCATTCACAATGTAGTCTTAAGGGCTTTGAGAGTTTTGGTTAGGGGGAGAATTTATGGGTCACAAACTTGATACGTTATCACTTGTGTGAACCTCCTATGTATTCCGAGTGAATTGGTTGAGGTTGTTTCTCTCTGTATTTTGTACTCTCATATTTATAGTGGATTGCTCATCTCCTTTGTGGACGTAGGTCGATTGACCGAACCACGTTAATCCTTGTGTCTTTTGGTGTATTTCTCGTTATCTTCTTACTCGTGGTCTTTCAAGTTTGCTTTGCTAGCTTCCGCATTACACCTGCTTATTTACGGTCCTAACAAATAGTCTTATGTGTAAAATAAAATTTTAAAACTATGTTTATAATGTCGGGTTATTTTTTTTAGTTAAAACCAAATCAACCCAAATACAGTCGGGTGTTTTTTCCATTACCAAATTAAGTCAAACCAAATTACTAGTCGTTTTATTTTTCAGTTTGACTCGATTTACAATTTGATTAGGTTTTATACATCCGTCCTTCAAAATGCTTCCTCTATTCATACTTTTTAGGGTTTATATCTTTTAATCTAGTATTTCAAACTAGTACTAACATTTCAATATTTGATTTATTTAGGTGGAGATGATTAATATAAATTCGAATTCAAGAATGGAATTTAGAGGTACAACTTTGTGTAATAAGATGAAGGAGTTGATTTATGGAGCATCTTTCAACAATGATATGGAATATTCCCAAATACATTTATGGGACTACATAATTGAATGTGATGATGCATTAGAGGTATTAAAAACTCCAAATCAAAATCCAAACATACAAAATGTTCAAGAAACTTCTAGCTCTTTGTGGGACTAAAATAGCTTCTTATTCATGCAAATGAGTGTTTGCTTTCAGCCTCAATCCTACGATATATTTTTTGTTATATTAAGAGAGAAATTATCTTTGTTTTGTTTCAACTTATGATAATTAGTATTGTATATGGATGTGTTTCTTATGTTTATTTAAAAATACTCACGCAAAATAAATAAATCTGAACAAAATATATCGTTTTAAGAGCAATAGTTTAGACAAATACTATGAAAGTAAAGGTTAGGGTTTCGTTCAATGAGATCGTGGATGAAGTACCTGTTGAGGGTGGGAGGAAGGCGATCAAACATAAAATATTTAGTTTTTAATATTTATTCGAATATTATTTTTTTCTTGGTAAGTCTATATATTGGAAATTTTTTAAATCGACTTATTTCTTAAAAGGACTTCTCAAATAGACCTTGAAAATGACTTATCAATTTGTGCGGCGCTGTATATTTTCTTTCTTTACATAAAATAAAAGGAATTTTACAAAATTGTTCATACCATGAAAAATACATATAGAAACAAGCATGCTATATATGTTTCTTTATTCCATCTTTGTTCTCAATTCGAACTATATATTCAGTTTCATTTTAATTTATTTATCTAATTTTAGCTTGATATGAAATTCAAAAAAAAAAAAAAAATTATTGAATCTTGTCGTCTTATGTTTGAGGATGGAAGGAATATAATTAAACATAAAATGTTGTTTTAATAGTTATTCATATTTTCTTCTTCTACATAATTCTATATCCTTTATTTGTAATATTTTTATATATCAATTTATATAACACAGTTAAAATTTTAATTTTTTTACTACATCACTTAATATGAAATCGAGGAAGTAATAAAATAGTTGAGACTCGTAAGCCTTACGCATGCAAAGAACAAAAATATCTAAGGATGGATATAATATGCATATGTAAAATACAAAAAAAAAAATTGATTTATTTAAGTGAGATGATCAACATAAATTCAACAATTGAATTTAGAGTTAGAAAAAGTAGTTTTCAAGATCTCGTCATTTCGATAGATCACTTGAGCCATGATACATTTTTTATGTCATGGTATTAGACTAGTGAGTTGTAGGAATGGCAATGTGAAGGAGCAGGTTTAAGACTATGCGGGACGAGGGGGGTGGGTTGTGGAGCGGGTTGAACTAGGTTTTCTTGAAACTAATGCGGGGGTGGGACAGGTTATGTAATTTTATGTGAATTTAAATTTAATTTTAATTTTTATATATGAATTATTTATTAAAATAATATATTTCTTTAAATCTACTAGAAAGAGACTTCCAGCTCTTTGCAGAACTAAAATAGCCTCTTCTGTTAGAACAATTGAGATGTAAAAATTCATTTCTTAGTTTAATAGGTTTTAGCATTTTAATATTAAGATTTTGTATATTAATTTGCATTATTACTGTGGGATATAAAGATGTTACTGGGGTATTTTTTTTGTGTGGAGCTTTGGACTCAATTCTTATTTAGAGTTTGTTGAGTCATACTTGTGAGTATGTTGTTGTATCTTGAAGGGGATAAACACAAGAATGAAAATGGACTAGAACTATCCTCGAACTATTCAAATACTCATATATATACCTTCTAATTATGTTTGTGATCAAAACTATTCTTGCCGTCTATATTTTGGACGATAAATATCATTAAAACTTTATCTTGACATTAGAGCTAACATGATTGTCCACCCAGGCAATCCAACGTGACAAAAATACCTTCCTCTCAATAATGTTGTTCTTTCCTTGTTTATCCCTATTACGAAAAAGAAAATCAAATATAAGTCATTCATTGTTCTTCTTTGAGTTGTTGTTCGAACTTCGAAACTCTAATTTCAAAGTGTGTTGAAGTTTGTTTGAGTTTATAATTTTGTGTGAAAGGATCAAGTTCATTGTTTGAAATTTTGGGTCATAAATTCACAAAATTAATTTTTAGATTTTCAAGCTTAGTAGAAACTCTTTCATATCTATTTTTGGGGATTTTCAACTCAAATCTTCTAGTATCAATCTTCAAATTTCCAACCCTAATGGCAATATACAAGCAATTTTTATTAACATTCAGTTAAATCACTTCAAATTTTTGCACTTCAAAAAATCAACAAAGGTTAGAAATTTCTCACCAACATGCTTTCAAATGAGTAGCTATTTTTAAGTTTCGACACAAAAAGAACGACTTCATGAGTTTTTCACTTCTCTCAACCTTGAGAATAAAATTTTCGGCCTGAAATAAGATGACATCAAAACCCAAATAATGAACTCGATCATTCACACACAACTACTTAGTTGCATATGTACAAAAAAGTTGTTAATAGCATGTATATAATTTGTTATATATATTTGTCATTTTTAGAAATAATATACAATTGCTTATTTGTATGTATGTATCAGTTGCATACATACACCAATAGCATTTATAATTTGTATATTTTTAAACGATTGTATATGTTCATGATAATTATATATATTTTGAATTGTATATTATAAAAAGTTTATGCTTTTTTCAAATGAATAATTAGAAAAAAAGAATTGAATTGAATGATATTTTTAAATCAAAAAAATATTCGTTGTTATATTATGAATGAAGAAATCAAATCAAAATTTGATTGTTAAAACTCACTAAAAATAAAAATAGGAGTTGTAAGGGAAAATGTTATAGTTTGACGAGTCCATTTTAGCAAAAATATTTTACATTTGTATTTCGATACCGTTTAAATGATTTTGTTGCATCAACTAAGAGATTAATTGACTTTTGTATTTTGATACCGATGTATTCATTAGTTAAAAAAATAAAATTTGTATAAATTTGTAAATCTGCAGAAATCAAATTATAGTTTTAAAGTATAATTAAATAAATTATAAAAATATAATATTATTTATTTATTTTGTTAAATCTCTTTGCTAATTATTAAATTTTCCTTCCTTTCCGCTAAGGATATTAATATTTTTTTATCGGGAAAATTGTATATAATGACAAATTATTTATTTAAATTAAATGTTATAACTACACTTGATTTAATTGTACATGTCATGTAGCAAATTATTTGTCCGTCGCTTCTCTCCCTCAAACTCTATGTCGCTCCCTCCCTCTGTCGCTCCCTCTCTCTGTCGCTTGCTTCTCTCGCTTTATACAATTAGAAATGTATAAATTGTGTTTATGTTTGTATAAAGTGAGAGAAAATTGTATGTAGACATGCAAATACATATATCTTCGTCCTATATACTTATAATTATACTGTACAAATATTCCTCTGCCAAGTTCTTTTTTATCTTTCTCTCTTTCTCGCTTTATATAGATTATACAAAACACAATGTATAATTTATGTTTGTATAAAGCGAGAGAGAGTGTGATATTTGATATACAAACATTTTATTTCGATTCAATTGTATACAAATTCAAATTTTATACAAATATACAAATAGATAAAATTAAATGAAGAGACTGTCAACGATTTATACAAATAGCCTGCCAGCGAAATCAAACAAATCCAGCGAATAGCCTAACTTCTTTTGTATATATGTATAGCGAAATAGTCTAACTTCTTTTGTATATATGTATAGCGAAATAGTCATAACATGTTTATAGAGCGCAATTATACAAATTATAACTATAACACATAAATATAAATTTTATATTTGTGAAATTGTTCTTTTTCATTCTTAACACTTCAAAAATGATTAAATTTTGCCTGATATGATAGAAATATTGTGACTAGTCTTGGTTGATTAGTCTGCCTTTTCTTGGCCTGATGTGAACATAATTAATTGAGTTGTGAAAATATTTAATTAAATATATGTTGCATGGCTTCTTCCATTGGTCATGAATGTTTAATTAAAATTAAAGTCTCCCTTTGATTGACAAATTATGAAGTTTCTTCAATAAATATTCAATTTTTTATTTGACATGTGATATATGATTAATGCACAATTTTTATTAGATAATTATGCAAATAATAATTAATTAATAATAAAAATAGAAAACTTTTTGACGAATGATTAACCAACTATTTTATTAATGCAGTAGATTTTGACACCAAGGTCATTTTGTTTCAAGTTTTAATATGCCACATTTTTTGTGTCAGTTAATGAGAAGGTTTTTTATGGAAAAATTATATATATAATTTATTTTATTATTATTTTTTAACATTCTTTATTAATTAAAAAAATTATAAAAATTTCTACTTTCTCTGATTTTCGGATATATTACTTTATCTGATATATCAGGACGTTATGTATTTAAAATCGAAATGCGAAGTATAAAGATATTCAGCAATGTTCTGAAATCGGAACGCGATGTATCAAACATTTTGGGATGTATCTGAATTCCACCAAATTTAAGAAATTTTTTCGTAAGTTGGAAAAGAATAGCAATAGTATTAGCTCTTAACATTATGTAATTTATATAAAATTGTCTTTTTATTTGTCACATAAAACGCTAATGACAAGAGTGACTTGATAGATCATATTATTGAAGTGAAATGGTTGAAATCCTCATGTCTTTAATTAAAAATTTTGAATTCAAACTTTTAGTAATGAATAAATATTTAGGTTATGTAATAAGTCAATTTAAATTTAGTCGGATGAATGGATATAAAAATGGGAAAGTTTCACATGTATCCACTTAAAAATAATTAATTACTCTCCATAGTTATAATTTGATAATTATAATTTGTAGCTACATGTTATATGGAGGAGAGAGGCGAGTGAGACTGGGAGAGAGAGGAGAGAGGCGAGAGAGAGGGGGGAAAAGAGTGGGAGAAAGGTGAATTGTATATGTATATTGGTTAGATAATTGTATATTATACATATTTATTTGTATATATGGCAAGAGAGATTGGGAGAGGGAGGAGAGAGGCGAACGAGATCGAGAATGGAGAAGAGGCGAGCGAGAGAGGGCAAAGAGTGGAAGAGAGGTGAATTGTATATGTATATAATTGTATATTATACATATATATTTGTATATAGGGCAAGTGAGATTGGAAGAGGGAGGAGAGAGGCGAGCGAGATTGGGAGAGGAGGAGAGAGGCAAGCGAGAGAGGGCAGAGAGTGGGAGAGAGGTGAATTTTATATGTATATAGGTTAAATAAATACATATGTATTTGTATATTCTGGCAAATTATACATATACAAACATGACTAATTATACAAATTCGAAGTCAGCCCACGTAATTAATGTATAATGCTAGTCGTGAGTGGTAATTATAGCAAACTATAGCTATGATGAGTAATTAAATAGTATAAAATTATTTTATTGCGTAATTTTCCCTATAATTATTTAATTTGCATAGGTGGCCCTATTTTGAAGTGGTCTTTAATTTGTGCCCTCAAATCTAATGGTCTCTAATTTTTGCTCCTATTATTCATATAATAAAAAATTATGAAATGAAATATTGTATATACTTCCCATATTTCTTTAATTTTGTACCCACTAAAACTTATCGACCTAATTATTTGTTCAGCATAAATTTATAGAGTTTTTACCTTTTGGTATAAGTTATATGACATAAGTTAGGTAGTACTTTCAAGCTTCAAATTAAATGCTATATATTTCAAGTTTAAAGTTTAAACTAATGAACTAATTAGTTGAACAAACCCTAATTTTCAAAAAATAAATTAAAAAACGTACAAGCAAGTTCTTCGTTTCCTAATGTTTAGTTGGTCGAAATATTTGTTAGCGGAAACACTTCACGTTCCATCGAAAGAGAAAAACTAGTCTTTTCTCTTTACTTCATATTTAGATATTATTATTATTAATCTTTAAAACTCAAGAAATAATATTCTAACAAATGTGAATATTATTATTTTTCTTTTTTAATTGTGAAAAATGACTTTCTTCATAGTGGAGCGGAAATAGAATTCCTTTGTATTTATCTTAATTTACATATTACAATTTTAATTTATACTACATGTCATAATTTTAATAAAAAAATGTTGACGATAATGATGATAGTAATTAACATGTAAACTACTCATAATATGGCTCTTTATCCAAAAGCTAAACATAATCGTTGATATATATCTTTGTATTTATCAAATCAAATGCTATTTGAAAATTTTATTTTTACAAGTTGAAATTGGAAGTGCTTTTATAACATGCATACATTTTATTTTTGTTTATCTCATTTTTTTGTCAAGAGCATAATAGTATCCATAATATAAACGTTTATATAGTTTTGTTTATGAGGAGATTTATTTTCTCAACAGTTTAACTTTTCTTTTATATTAATTTTTCATATGATATCAGTATTTTCAAAGGCTTAGCGTTTTATATAGTACGGGGCGAGGCGGAAGCCCCGAGACACGGGACGTAAGTCCCATGAATCTACGGGATGTAGTCTCATGTATATTCAATTATATAGTTTTATTACTAATTATCCTTTCAATGATTTTACAAATAATTTTTTATGAAAAAACTATAATATATAGAAATTATATTCTGATTTTATTTGAGATAAGTACTTTAATTTATAATAAAGAAAAAAATTATAATTACTATTTAAAAAATATTATTACACCAATAATAATAAAATATGACTATACAAGTATAAATAATCTAATATCTTAACTTTCTAATAATAAAAGAATCATATATATATATATATATATATATATTATACTATATAATTTATCCCCCCCCCTAATAGAAAATAATCAATAAACTTAGAAGTATTATAGTATAAACATTACTCTTTCATGAATAAAAATAAAATTACTTTCAAATAGTTAAACAAAATATGACAGTTTTGAGACATATGAAAAAACCATGAAGACTAATGATGAGCGAAAAAGTTAAATTTCGCTACATATTTTTAAGAGAAATTTACCTTCATCGTGTTAACAAATAGTAAATATGTGATACTACATTAGTTGTTTGAGTTACTCTCAATTTTGTTATCTTTATAGATTAAAAAGTTACGTATCATTCTTTTATTTAAGAATTATGAGGGTGAACAATGTCAATTAAAGATTTTAACACATAACTAGTGTAAAATATGTTAGGCGAGTCCCGAGCGTTGGGCGTTGGCGTACTTAGGGCGTAAAATCGGGCGCTTAGGGCGTAAGTCATGTAAAACTAAGTCCCACACTTAAGTCTCGAGGCGTTTTTCTAGAGCCCCGCCCTAGGGCGAGTCCCAGAAAAGTCTTTTAAAACACTATATGATATTAATATATTTGATCATTTAATTTATTAGATTTGTGATTGTAAGTTTTCACATAAAATCATAATTACTTTCAAACCCTAACAATGAGTGGATTTGACTCTCGTTCTACCCTGAAATCACATTTTAATTTATATATAGGTCAATCCGTTGATTAGATAATTTTGGATCCGTTATACGAATTCAATATAACTGATTATATATTTTAGTTCATATAAAGGAAATTTAAGTTTCCCTATTATTAGCCTATTTATATAAAAAGGTTCACAAAAAATATTATTAATAACATTTTGACCTATATTTTAGTTGTTCCAATTAAAAATTTAGCATAAATAAGTATAGTAGTAAAATGATTTAACTCAAAAATATTTTCAATTAATTAATGTAGGCATCATTCATTAATCATTATATATGCATTAGAATATTCATTTTTATGTTTTTGAAACTCTTTGTGACCTTATTTTTTTATTTGCTTTCTTATTATTGTTAAACTCAATCGTTATTTTTTAAAAGACACTTTAATTAAACTTTATTCATTTTAAATATATCATAGCATGTTTCACTGTATATTCTAATATTTCTTAATAATCAGTCAAATATACAGAGGATATGTTACACACTCGACTTTAACTCATTAAAATAGTAAATTAAATAAAAATACATGATATTTATTCATGAATTCATGACTTTTCGCTTTTCTTTTTCGTTGTTTAGTGAAATTTCTTTGTGTCGAAATTTTTTGTTTTTATCTGTAGCATTATCAAAAAAAAACATTTATGGAAGAAATTTAAGTTTGAGAGACGGTGAATGAAAAATAGAAAAGAAAAATGAAAAAAAAGAGTAAAAATAAGTCTTTCACGCGTTGTTAATGAGTGTATTGCATTTACTATTACATGTCAGCAAAAAATATAAATATAACACAGCAAAACATGAAATTAAGTGTCTAAAATAAACAACGCTTAATTTGATGTCAATTTTAAAGAGGTCATTCAATTTAGTTATGTAATAATCTTGTTATATATTACAAATCTTATAATACGTAATACCGATATCTAACAAAGTATGTATCAAAAATTTAGTATCATGAAATTAATTTATATAGTGTACAAGATAAGTTTACATTAATATCAAATTCAGATTAATCTAAATCAATATTATCATAATAAATGAATCATACTAAATTATAACCAAATAAATTTTGAAAAAAGAATCCTTATGTGATTATAAAATTTAATTTTGGTTATATATTTCAACCTACAATAAAGTTAAAAAATAGTTTTTAATAAAAATAATGAGAGAAATTTAAAAAAAAAAATATTTGATGAGAAGACGATGAATAAAAGACGAAATAATATTCCATGTTACCCTTATGTCCTAGGTCAAAAGTCTATTTAAAATTAAAAATTTTGGACTAAGAATCATAACATCAATTTCATAGGAAAGTTGTGCCTAAGTGGGGCTCAATTAAAGGGATAATCGTATATAATAGTAAATTAATAATCTAAAATAAATAGAGTAGTTACATTTGATTTAGTTGTGCTTCATAGCAAACGTTTGCCAAAGTTTGTCAGTCGCTTCTCTCCCAAAAATCTCGCTCAGCACTCTCCCATTCTCGCTCGCCACGCTCACTCTGCTCGCCTCTCTCGCTTTATACACAGAAGTATATAAATTGTGTTTTTATTTTGTATAAAACGAGAGAAAATTGTATATACACATGCAAAAACAAATATCTTCGCGCTATACACTTAATTATACAATTTACAAATATTTTACTTCGATTCAATTGTAGACAAATGCAAATTTTATACAAATATTGCAGCGAAAAGGCCAACGAATTATACAATTGCGAATTATACAATTGCAGTGAAATACAATTTTCTCTCGCTTTATCAACAGAAGTGTATAAATTGTGTTTCTGTTTTTGTATAAAGCGAGAGAAAAATATATATCTTCTTCCTATACACTTATAATTATACAATATACAAATATTTTACTTCGATTCAATTGTATGCAAAGCAAATTTTATACAGATATTGCAGCGAAATAGGCAGCGAATTATACAATTGCGCATTATACAATTGCAGTAAAATAACCCAGTGAATTATACAATTGCAGCGAAATAGGTCATCGAATTATACAATTTAGGCCAGCGAATCATACAATTGTATATGTATAGCGAGGCCAGCGAATTATACAATTTAGGCCAACGAATTATACAATTGTATATGTATAACGAATTATACAGTTATATGTTTGCTATAGAGCGCAATTATGCAAACTTTGTTATAGCATACAAATATGAATTTTTTGTTTGCTATACTTGAAAGTTGCCCAAAATTAAATTATCATTTTCTTAATTTTAATTTACAAAAGAAAAAGGTACAAATATTTATTCATTTTTGACAAGAAAATTCCTTATCCAATGAAAACAGTGTTAATTTCGGCTAGATAATTAGAATTTCAAAATTGTTTGCATTGATTTTGATTCACATTACAAATGAAAAGTCAATGTTTTCCAGGTTTTATTTTTTGTAGTAATATTTAATTAAACATAAATGAATTATTATTATTTATTTATTTTTTTTAAAAAAAAAAAGAGAACAATAAATTTGTGATTCTTTTTACAATAAAATCGTGTATAGTGACCAAGCTAAAAAATTAAACAAAGAAATGCCCATATATATATATATATATATATATATATATATATATATAATTTAAAATTTTCATTCAATACCCTTCAACATAAAATACCTTGGCTACTGAAATTTGTTAGCATAAAAAATTACATAAATTAATATATTTTAATAAATTATTACTGATTTTAGCAATACTTTTTATTTATTATCATTTATAGCAATACTATGTTAAATCTTCAATATATATTAAAAGTGAATTATGTATGCAATATATATGAATTATAATTGGTTTTTAAATATATTATATTTGTTTAGTAAAAATTTGACACATTGTATTATAAGTGTATTAAAATGTGTGACAAATAAATTATCTATCATTAAAATTTGTATTATATGTGAATAAAAATTGTTCTTTGTAATATGAATTAAACTTGTATTATAAATGAATTAAAGAAAAAAAATATTATTGTTATAAATGGTAAATATTTTTTATTATAGTATATTTATGTAAGTTTCCCAACTTAAAAATATGATATGTAACAACCCATTTAGTCAATTTGAGCACTAGAATTTTTTCTTTGATAAAATACTTTCCGATAGATTTTAAATGGGTGTTTTGGACTATTCATAATTATAATTATGAAATTAGTGGGGTAGTTTAATAGTTAATTTAGTTAGAGGGTAAAGAGGATAACATTAAAATTCTTAGTGGATCAGTTTTAGCATTTTATAATTGGTTTTGTAAAGCAATTAAGTTAAGAATTTATTTGGAGAAAAGAAGAAAATTTAAGAGGGAGGCGCACGGTGTAGAAGAAATCAAGAAGAGTAGTTATCAGAAAGAGCCGCCGAAAGTTCCTTCAAATTGGTACCGTACTTCTCTGCTAACTCAGAATTACTTTAATGTTGAAAGAATGCTCTACAATTATAATGGGTTAATTGGATAAATGTTGAGTAAAAACAAATTATAGCATAATGATCACTTGTAATAGGATATTGTTTGGTTTAATATAGTATGGGTAGTTTCTCCTATTATGCATGTTAGATTGTAAAGTTGTAGTTGTTATTAGGAATCAAAATTATTATTATAAAATAGGTAGGATGAATTATTATATATTTATATGATATTGAGGAGCAAAAGAAAGAATAAAATTGGCTATTGAAGTAAATGTTAGTTGAATATACAATTGATTAGAGTTGGTGTTAGGAGAGTGCTGATTGGTTGGAAAAATTAAAGTGAATGGTGAAACAATCATCCCTGCGCAGCAACTAGTGTTGTTTGCAATTGTTAATCAATTTAGACGTCAAATTTTTATTAAGGTTCATGATTTCGCTAGCCTGCCACTGGTTTCGTAACCAGTGGCCTAATTTTTAATATTATAATCCTATTATGATATAATAAATAAAAGTTGACACATTGAGTTGAATATTTAAATATTAGGTTAATTGTATTATTTGAATACCATTAAAGTTATGATAATTCGAGGAATTAAGACTTACCCTTAGGTTTGAACTTTAGGAGATTGACTATACTATTAAGTAGGTGAGCTTTTTGGTCTAGGATGGACATAGAATAATTTGAGAGTTTATAGACTCGTTAACTTACAAAGTATGCATATACACTTGATAGATTGGAAAGGTTTGGAGGCACTGAGGAAAGAGAATGTATTGAAGAAGTAGCTTGCTTGACGTCGATTCTTCGGTGGAGGTAGGTTATGGTTTATGCTATTTGATAGTAAACTCTTAATAGTGATTGATATGCATTGAATGATATTGTGAAATTTTCTATGTACTTGATTGTGTGGTTGTGTGGCTTGGTTGTGTGTTTTGTGATTGGTCTGAAATCTCGAGACCGTGGAATGTATAATCTAAAACCATCTCTATCGAAGTAATGCCTTGAATAAAGAAGGCTCGATGAAATATTTTAACGAATAAAAAAGTGGAATATTAAATGATAAATTAATGATATTATTGGATCGGAGTGTCACGTTCCGACACAGTATTCTTGGATCGAAGTGTCACGTTCCGACACGGTATTCTTGGATCGGAGTGTCACGTTCCGACACGGTATTCTTGGATCGGAGTGTCACGTTTCGACACGGTATTCTTGGATCGGAGTGTCACGTTCCGACACGATATTTTTGGATCGGAGTGTCACGTTCCGACACGATATTTTTGGATCGGAGTGTCACGTTCCGACACGGTATTATTGGATCGGAGTGTCACGTTCCGACACGGTAATATTAAAGGAAAAACATGTTGAATTAATGGAAGATACTCAATCTCAAAGAACTCAACTCCCAAAATGGTTTGGTTTGGAGGCATGAGTCCTCATGTGTGATCTTGATACCGTTGACTTAATACGTGCTTACTTTAATATTGTTGACACTGGTTCATGTTGTTTGTTGCTTATCACATGTTAAGTGCTATAGTTGAGTTCATACTATTATTCTTTGTATATTAGTTAATATTTTGGGTTGACCGATGATACTTACTCAGTACATGTTGCCTCGTACTGAGCCCTACTTGTTTTCTTCTTTGTTTTCCTTTTATGAAATGCAGCGAGTGTACCTATGACTTCTGATTTCCCTCAGCTCTAGCCAGCCTCCCGCATATCAAGTTTCAGGGTGAGCTATCCATTCAAGCTCGTGTTGGGTTCTCTCGGTCATGACATGATGTCCTATACTTTTGGACACATACCATTTTATTTTTTTTTCTTTGGTGTATTTGATATTCTTATACTTAGTATTGGAGATTAGATGTCCTTGATGTGATGACTTTCAGGTTTTGGAAAAGATATTTAATTAGATTTTTAGCTTCCGCATTATTCTGGTATAATATAATTTAAGGTTAAATTCGTTGGTTCACCCACCTAGGTAGTTAAGTGTGGGTGCCACTCACAACTCGATTTGGGTCGTGACAGATAATCTTGTGTTGGTGAACTTTGATTTATTGGGTAAAAATATTCAAGTCAAATCTGAAGAATTAGACCGATTTGATATGAATTTAGTGGTCAATTATGAGCAAAATACGAAGAACGTGATATTAAAATTTTAATGTGCAAACGTATTCTTTTTTTATTTTTAATATTTAATTTCTTATATGATATTAAAAATGACAAAGTTTCATGCATAAGCGGTTGTACTCAGTGGGCAGAGCCATCTTGTACGAAAGAGGTTCATTCATACCTTTTCGACGAAAAATTCTATTATTTATACATTGTTAAAATAATTTTATATGTATATATAGTAGATATGAAACGCACTTCGATTGCCTCATGTGTATATTTCTACAGATTTTGAACCCTCTTATTGAAAATCATGGTTCCACCTCTGGGACTTAGCTTGTACTACACTCACACATATCGAATGAGAAAAGACTTTAAAATATTACGTATTAATAAATTAAAAATTTAATTGACTAAGTCATAAATATATATTCCGAATCATTCTATCTTTATTTATTTCAAATTGTTAGTATTATGTCAATTATGCAAACTTTGCTATGGTATACAAATATAAATTTTTTGTTTGTTATGTCAATTATGCAAACTTTGCTATGGCATACAAATATGAATTTTTTGTTTGCTATATGTAAAAGTTGCCTAAAATTAAATTATCATTTTCTTAATTTTAATTTACAAAGAAAAAGGTACAAATATTTATTAGTTTTTGACAAGAAAATTCCTTATCCAATGAAAACAGTGTTAATTTCGGCTAGATAATTAGAATTTCTAAATTGTTTGCATTGATTTTGATTCATATTACAAATGAAAGTCAATGTTTTCCAGATTTTATTTTTTGTAGTAATATTTAATTAGATATAAATGAATTATTATTGTTATTATTATTTTAAAAAAGAGAGAACAATAAATTTGTGATTCTTTTTACAATAAAATCGTGTATAGTGACCAAGCTAAAAAATTAAACAGAGAAATGCCCTAATATATATATACATATATAATTTAAAATTTTCATTCAATACCCTTCAACATAAAATACCTTTGGCTACTGAAATTTGTAGCATAAACTTAAAAATATGATAATCTTGTGTTGGTGAACTTTAATTTATTGGGTAAAAATATTCATGTCAAATTTGAAGAATTAGACCAATTTGATATGAATTTAGTGCTCAATTATGAGCAAAATATGAAGAACGTGATATTAAAATTTTAATATGCAACCTTATTTTTTATTTTTAACATTCAATTTTTTATGTGACATTAAAAATGACATAAAGTTTCATGTGTAAGCGGTTGTACTCAGGGGGCAGAGCCACCTTGTACGAAGGAGGTTCATCCATACCCCCTTCGACGAAAAATTATATTATTTAAACATTATTAAAATAATCTTATATGTATATATAGTAGATGTGAAACCCCTTCGACTACTTCATATGTATATTTCTACAGATTTTGAACCCCTTATTGAAAATTACGGCTCCGCCTCTGACACTTGTACTACACTCACACATATCAAATGAGAAGAGAATTTAAAATATTACGTATTAATAAATCTAAAAATTATATTATTTATACATTGTGAAAATAATGTTATATGTATATATAGTAGATGTGAAACCCCCTTCGACTACTTCATGTGTATATTTCTACAGATTTTAAACCCCTTATTGAAAATTACGGTTTCGCCTCTGACACTTGTACTACACTCACACATATCAAATGAGAAAAGAATTTAAAATATTACATATTAATAAATTTAAAAATTCAATTGACTAAGTCATAAATATATATTCCAAAACTCAAACCTAATCAATCTTTGATAGGTATCTTTCCATCAAATCAAATACATTTCTAATAAGTCTATTTAGGGGTCCGGCTATTTGAAAATTTTACTTGTATCAACCGACCTTTAGAAATGCTTTTACATTGTATGTGTATTTTATCAATTTTAATTATTTTTAAAAAAAAATGTTTTTTAAATAATTTTTAATTTCAAATTTTCATCTGACATTTTTAAAATTATAAATTTTAATATATATATATATATATTACATATAAAAATTTAACTTATTACAAGCTTTGAAAATATATTCTACTTTTAAAATTTTGTGTCAAATGAATCGATATATATACGAATTAAAAGTTACATTGAATCCTACATTGGAAATACCTCGAGGTTGTCTTTTACGTCAATCTATTATTATAATATAATTATAATTAGTCTTATGAATAAATTTGACTTAAAGACTTAAGAGTAGGATAAATATAGACTTTTTTAGTTCATGGATCATGTTCATATCTATTTTATTTATAAAATTAATTAAATTATGTAATTTTAATATTTAAGATTCTTAATATTAAATCGATTATATTCTTTTAAGTTACGGATTCTTTGTATTTTGTGTTTTCACCTTTAATTTCTTCCTCTTTGTTGTTCTCTCCTTTTTGGTACTTTGTAATATTTTTGTTATTTTTGTTCTTGGTATTTTGTATTTCCACATTTTTCGTATTTTATATTTTCACCCTTTTTTTTTGTATTTACATAGTTTTTGAGGTATGATTTGAATATAATTGTTGTAATTAATCATATATGTATTTAAGTAATTTCCTCTTTCATCCCCTCTTTATTTATTATTTTTATATTTTTGAAGGTGTCATGTGATTGCATTTGTTGATCAATTACACACAAAAGATATTTTAATTCAGAAAAAAAATACTTAAATTGAGAAAGATTTTTAAACTAATTATATACATAAGAAAAATACTACATAATTAAATATTCTTTTTTAAATATTTTTAATCTAACACAGACATTACTACACTAGTTTGACATAAGAGTAACATAAATTTAGAAATTATGCACATGATCTACATATAATTATTCAACAAGGAGACGACATTTTTAGTCCCTATGTTAAGGCTAATTTTTTATTTTAGTCTTTGTGTTATTTAACTTAGCACTATTAACCTTTAATTATATCAAGTGAGTGAGTTTAATCCTTCAACTAACATACCGAAAAAAATTAACAGAGAGTTCACTGCTAAACGGGTTAATTCGGATATTTTAAAGTAATTGCTTGAGAAAACAGAAAACCTTTTTTAAAAAAATCATTCGTTGCATAATTTATCGTTCGTCGGTGTGAGAGGGAGGGTTAATGCCTATTAAGTTGGTTTTTGAAATTGTAGCTCAAATCAATGGGCTTGTTCTTCTAGATAGAGATAGGGAAGACTTAGCTTGTTCTTCAAAGAGAGAAAATTGAAAATGAAATATCCGAACTACCCCTTTTAGCAGTGAACTATCTGTTAAATTTTTTTGAATTCGTAAGTTGAAGGACTAAAATCACTTACTTCATATAATTGAAGATTAATAATGCTAAATTAAATAACACGAGGACTAAAATAAAAATATAATCTTAACACAAAGACTAAAAATACCGTTTTCCCTTATTCAACAATATCGGCTATAATTGACAGAAAACAAACTTATAATCGTCATCCTTTTGAACGTGCTTTCATCAATTTCCAATTATTTACTTAAAAAGTTTTAGTTGAAATTCATAAATTTTAAATTATATCAGCATCTATATATATATATATATATATATATATATATATATATATATATATATATATATATATATATATATATATATAATTATTGCCAATTACATGATATAGTATTATGTCAATAATTATTTCATTTATTGGATCATGCAAGCTGTTCTTGTTGACGTCAAGGGGAACCAAATTTCTTGGTGAATTCTATAAAAGGAGTTTTACTATTAGTATAATATATTATTAAAGAACTAATATTTATAGTTCCTCCATTTAAAGAAATAGGCAAAAAAAAAAAAAAAAAAAAGATGGAAAGTAATTTGAGAAATAAATAAGAACCAAAATTGGAAAGGAAATATATGGAAAGAAATAGAAGGAATCATTTGAAGAATTTATGTAATCAACTTCATTCCATGCTCCCTACTTATGCCTCTAATTCTAAGGTTAGTTATATAAAGTTTTTAGTATTGAACTTATTATGTTTTTGCAAAGTTACGAAATTCTGAATTCATAAATTTAAAAGTTCAATGAATTTTAGGATGAAAATATAAAGACGAACCTAAAATTTTGATTTGTATTTGTGCTAAAGGAGATCATTATATTCTTTCATTACTATCCAACTCCTATATATGAGTGAGATCGCGCATGTAGGGGGCAGATGTAGCCTTCCGGTTTAGGGTTCATCTGAATCCATAAGTTTTTTAAAATTATGAATTTGAAATTTTGAATTCATAAATTCAAAAGTTCGACAAATTTTATAATGAAAATATAAAGATGAAACCCTAAAATTTTGATTTGTATTTGTGCTAAAGGAGATCATTATATTCTTTCACTACTATCCAACTCTTATATATGAGTGAAATCGCGCATGTAGGGGCAGATGTATCCTTCCGGTTTAGGGTTCATCTGAATCCATTAGTTTTTTTAAAGTTACGAGTTTGAAATTCTGAATTCATAAATTCAAAAGTTCAACAAATTTTATGATGAAAATATAAAGATGAAACCCTAAAATTAATAATTTGTATTTGTGCAAAAGGAGATCATTATATTCTTTCACTACTATCCAACTCTTATTTATGAGTGAAATCGCTCATGTAGGGGCAGATGTAGCCTTTCGGTTTAGGGTTCATCTGAATCCATAAGTTTCGACACAAAATATATCTATATATGTAATATAAAGATATCACCATTCTTCCATCATTTTTGTGAGTGATATAATATTGCATGTGTCATGTGTGGGCGAAAATATTAATTAGGTTTCATCTGAACACATAACTTTTGACGTTCATATAAGTGTGTATATGCACATATCTTTCTTCTAATACATCATTTACAATTTTGTTGTTGAAGAAAGCAATTACAATGCCTGGTCAAATAGATGCAGCACTGAATTACCTAGAAACCTTGAATATAAATTTGGAGAAGAACAAGAAGCACTTGGAAGAATTGAAAATGGGCCTAAAGAGGGCCCAATCATTCAATACAACTAATGAGCCCGGCCCAACAACAAAGTCAACACCTCAGATTGAATTCAATGAAATGGGCCCAAACATTGTTGTGGTTTCAATACTTGGCCTTAATAATATAGCCACTTTTAATAACATCATTCGATTATGCCATGAGGAAGGTGTTGAAGTTATGACTACAAGCTTTCAACTCAATGGAAACTCTACTTTGTTGATTTCTCATGAAACTAAGGTAGGTATACGTAAAATAGTGCTCCTCCTGTCTTAATTTATGTGGCAGAGTTGAAACTTTGAAAGTAGATCAACATTTCTTTGATCGAACTTTTTTTAAAAATATATATTACTTTTTACGTAGTTTTCAAAAATCTTAAAACTTCTATATCGAAATTCACTGTAAAATTTTACAAGATTGAATCTCAAAATTTCAACCCGTGTGCCACACAAAATTAGATAGGAGTTGTTATATTAGTTAGCTTTCTCAACTTGTTGTATTTCAAACTCAAGCTATATTTATCGAACTCACATTTAACATTTGATTTATTAATTAGGTGCAAATCAATCGAAGTTCAACAATGGAATTTAGAGCAACAACTTTGTGTGATAAGATGAAGGAGTTGATTTATGGACCATCTTGCAATAATAATATGGAATTAAATTATTTCTGGGACATAGCTGAATCTGAATGGTTAGGATTTGATTCATTGGAGTTATTACCAACATTAAGTCAAAATCCAAACATGCCTAACAATTACATGTAAAATGTTTTCATTGGACATGAAAATAATTGATCTAATATGTTTCATGAACATGAGTGTTTGTTGTTGCCAATCAGCTCCGGTCCTTCAATTTTTGGATTAGAATAAAACAGTTTTAGCTTACTTCTATTTCAACTATCAATTTAGCACTCTTTATAAATGTTGTTAAAGTGTGTAACGATATTAGATCTAGTAACATTTAATTAATATTGGTACAGATTTTAACACTCTTTATGATTATGTGCACATATGTTGCCGCTAAAAGTTATTTTTGCTATATGTAAGAAGACAATCCATATATAATGTTATTTTATATATAGTTATTGTTTTTTTCCTTTTGTAACTCCATATATTTTGGTAACTCTATTTATAATGTTACACTTTGTTTGGATGCTTGTTGCGTACTAGGGTTGTGTATCGGTCGGTTCGGTTCGATTTTGAAGTTTATCGGGTTGGTTTATTGGTTATCGCTAAACCGTTATAGAACCATTAAGATTTTGGCTTATCGTTATTGGTTTATCGGTTTTTGATCGTTATCGGTTCGGTTAACGGTTTAACCGTTAAGATTTGACACAAAAGAAAAAACATTAAATATATATATATAATATATATATATATATATATATATATTATATATATATATATATAATTTTATCCCCCCCCTCCCTAATAGAAATAATCAATAAACTTAAAAGTATTATAGTATAAACATTACTCTTTCATGAATAAAAATAAATTACTTTCAAATAGTTAAATAAAATATGACAGTTTTGAGACATATGAAAAAACCATGAAGACTAATGTGAGCGAAAAAGTTAATTTCGCTACATATTTTTAAGAGAAATTTACCTTCATCGTGTTAACAAATAGTAAATATGTGATACTATATTAGTTGTTTGAGTTACTCTCAATTTTGTTATCTTTATAGATTAAAAAGTTACGTATCATTCTTTATTTAAGAATTATGAGGGTGAACAATGTCAATTAAAGATTTTAACACATAATTAGTGTAAAATATGTTAGGCGAGTCACGAGCGTTGGGCGTTGGCGTACTTAGGGCGTAATCGGGCGCTTAGGGCGTAAGTCATGTGAACTAAGTCCCACACTTAAGTCTCGAGGTGTTTTTCTAGAGCCCCGCCCTAGGGCGAGTCCCAGAAAAGTCTTTTAAAACACTATATGATATTATATATTTGATCATTTAATTTATCAGATTTGTGATTGTAAGTTTTCACATAAAATCATAATTACTTTCAACCCTAACAATGAGTGGATTTGACTCTCCTTGTACCCTGAATGCATTTTAATAAAAAAATCGATA